>OY735282.1:2408825-2538825 GCA_963457715.1 Argyresthia albistria
GTAGCAGTGAGCTGCACGTAACGCTGGTTTTCAGTTCACGCCATTTCCTAAAACTAGAAACTTAACTTTGTTGTTCATTGCTCCATACGTTTTGGTCCGGGCGATCAGCTGCTTTGTATAGAGAAGTGAAAATTAAAGTTGCTCTGATCAAATCGGTTTCATGGTGAAAGTTGCTCAGAATGATGCCCCTAACAACCCTCTAAAATATGACTACATCTTTCAATACTCAATAGTTGATTTGCATTCCATAATGGTACATTTGGTCTTAATAATTATATTAAATTGTCTCACATTATGGACCCTTACGGGCACAGCAACACAGGGAGGGAGAAGGCAGCTAATTTATTTTTGTAGGCTATCACTTCAATAATCTAATAAAGTATAGTAGCTTTTACTTATTAACATTAGTTTTAGTTACACCCTGTTCTGTTACACCCTGTAGCTTTAAGTAGAAATATATTTTATGTTTTATTTAAATAACTGTTGTTTGTAGGTTCCCGTGGACACCTTCCCTACTGGCGAGGATGTAGAGCGATTGCTGCTCAAGAATGTCAAGTCGGCTTCCGTCAAGCGGTTAGTACCTGGGGAAACACGAATCTCATTCGTGTGACACAAATATTCGTGATATCGACCCTCACAGAAGATTCGTGACGCCTGCAACGCTATTTGCAGCGTCAGTAACACCTTTCGTGGGTCGATTTCACAACGATTTGAGACGAATCTAAACAAGTTTTGCATTATATGGGCCCTCACAGTCGAGTGTCGACGGTCCCAGAGTCTGCGATAATTTATTTTTTAAGTAAATAAGATACTGAATATATTGTGAACATTTTAAACGTCTACCTGCTACTAATATCAATATCGAGCAAAAATGAGCAAAAAAATTACGTTTGTTGTATGGGAGCCCCCCTTAATATTAAATTAAATTTATTTTTTAGTATTTGTTGTTATAGCGGCAACAGAAATACATCATCTGTGAAAATTTCAACTGTCTAGCTACCACGGTTCATGAGATACAGCCTGGTGACAGACAGACGGACGGACGGACGGACAGCGAAGTCTCAGTAATAGGGTCCCGTTTGGCACCCTTCGGGTACGGAACCCCAAAAATCGTGAAATCTATCCACCTACGTCCAACGTACAAACTACATCACAACACACACGACACGAGGTAGTCTGGGCTCATTTGAGTCCTCCGAGGCAGAAGGTTTTTTCTTCGATTTCAAAAGGGTACGGCGACAACAAATCTAGGAATAGATTTCTCGTCCATTTTTAGTTCCTCTATCATTACCAGGGATCGGATCGAAGGTGTGAATTTACCTAAAGTTTGTAGTCGGACATGACAAGGAGCAGTTACAACCACTTGAGTTGAACCGGTTTGAATTTAACCTGTTCAATTTCGGGTTTTTGTCTAACCAGTTATTTTTGTTTTTATTAGTTTTACATGTTCCTTACATTTGAAACACCGAGCTATAAACATTTTCAAACTGCTGATTCCCAAAAAAATCATAACTTTTTTATTTTTAAATTTTTCGTAAAAATGACTGAATATGGTACTTTACATCATTCAAGTGAGGAAAATAAAACATTCATACAGATTGTAATTGAAAGGTGCAGTCATTGTTTCAACTCAACTCAAGTGGTTGTAACTGCTCCTTGTCATATCCGACTACAAACTTTAGGTAAATTCACACCTTCGTCGTTCCGATCCCTGATCACTACGAAACATAGTATAGTACATTACTTCAGAGGGAAGAAAGTGACAGTTCCATACCGAGATTATGGCATTTGCGCCACGAGCTTGCGAGGGGCGCAAACCATTTGAGGTATGGAACTGTACTTTATCCTGAGGTATGTATAGTGCTTTTTATTACACCTACGAGGAAAATTATAGACATAAATGCATAGAAATGTTTATATTTAGTTAAAAGTACAAGTACTGTTGTATCTGCATTTAGATTTTTCCGGCAACAGATTATCAACAACTTCTTGGGCCGTCTCTAATAGTTCTGGCGGTGTGTTAGGGATAACATCATCACTGTCGCTCGAAGTATCCATATTTTACAAAAAAACACAAAGATAAATGCTAAATCAATCGAAGTTTTTGCGAAAATGCGCGGGCTTTTCCTTTTTTTATTCGCCCGTTTCTGGAGTAGGCTAAGATCATAAGGTCATGCAGCCACTTCTTCCGTGATTCCGCGCGTTTTATATACAAAAATAATTTCGTTTTTAATTTTCTGTATGCACCAAGGAGGTTGGTATGTAACTGGTAAAAAAAAAACTGTATGTGGCCAGTAACAATTTACTTGAAATTTAATTAGTAGACAGTTAATAGTACATTACTTCAGAGGGAAGAAAGTGACAGTTCCATACCGAGATTATGGCATTTGCGCCACGAGCTTGCGAGGGGCGCAAACCATTTGAGGTATGGAACTGTACTTTATCCTGAGGTATGTATAGTGCTTTTTATTACACCTACGAGGAAAATTATAGACATAAATGCATAGAAATGTTTATATTTAGTTAAAAGTACAAGTACTGTTGTATCTGCATTTAGATTTTTCCGGCAACAGATTATCAACAACTTCTTGGGCCGTCTCTAATAGTTCTGGCGGTGTGTTAGGGATAACATCATCACTGTCGCTCGAAGTATCCATATTTTACAAAAAACACAAAGATAAATGCTAAATCAATCGAAGTTTTTGCGAAAATGCGCGGGCTTTTCCTTTTTTTATTCGCCCGTTTCTGGAGTAGGCTAAGATCATAAGGTCATGCAGCCACTTCTTCCGTGATTCCGCGCGTTTTATATACAAAAATAATTTCGTTTTTAATTTTCTGTATGCACCAAGGAGGTTGGTATGTAACTGGTAAAAAAAAAACTGTATGTGGCCAGTAACAATTTACTTGAAATTTAATTAGTAGACCTCTTTGCAGTATGACTGCTGACAAATAAAAATAAATAAACCGGGTATGTAATGGAATTTCATACATACTTCCCACCCTTGGGTCGGAAGGATTTTCATACAAACTTCCATACCTTGGGATGAAAGGATTTGAAGGGCGGGATAAAGGCGTTTCTTCCCTCTAATTGGTATAATTAGTATGTATTTTCAGAGCAGGTGTGATAAAAAGTCTCTTTGCAGTATGACTGCTGACAAATAAAAATAAAAAAAACCGGGTATGTAATGGAATTTCATACATACTTCCCACCCTTGGGTCGGAAGGATTTTCATACAAACTTCCATACCTTGGGATGAAAGGATTTGAAGGGCGGGATAAAGGCGTTTCTTCCCTCTAATTGGTATAATTAGTATGTATTTTCAGAGCAGGTGTGATAAAAATTATATACTATGTAGTTCAGATGACTATACAAAAATATGGTACTATCTCTTCTGATGATGGAGAGGACCCTAGGATGCTTACTTATAAACCCATCGAGTTTGGGCTCATTTGATTCGTCCAAGACATTTATTTCAAAGATTCTTAGTTTTTCAACTACTATCAGCAGCTTGGATAATATCATCCGGCCCTAAAACGTATACGGGGTGTAGCAGAAAGTTGTAGTCATTTTGGGGGTTGTAAGGGTCATCATTCTGAGCTACTTTCACTATGAAACCGATTTCATCAGAGCAACTTCAATTTTCACTTCTCTATACAAATCCGCTGACAATCCGGACCAAAACGTATGGAGCAATGAACAATAAAGTTTCTCTGATCAATACAGTTTCATAGTGAAAGTTGCTCAGAACGGTCTCCCTGACAACCCCCTAAAATATGACTACACCCTTCTGTTACACCCTGTATTAACTAAAGTTGATCAGAGCAACTTCAATTTTCACTTCTCTATACAAATCCGCTGACAATCCGGACCAAAACGTATGGAGCAATGAACAATAAAGTTTCTCTGATCAATACAGTTTCATAGTGAAAGTTGCTCAGAACGGTCTCCCTGACAACCCCCTAAAATATGACTACACCCTTCTGTTACACCCTGTATTAACTAAAGTTGATCAGAGCAACTTCAATTTTCACTTCTCTATACAAATCCGCTGACAATCCGGACCAAAACGTATGGAGCAATGAACAATAAAGTTTCTCTGATCAATACAGTTTCATAGTGAAAGTTGCTCAGAACGGTCTCCCTGACAACCCCCTAAAATATGACTACACCCTTCTGTTACACCCTGTATTAACTAAAGTTGATCAGAGCAACTTCAATTTTCACTTCTCCATACAAATCAGCTGACAATCCGGACCAAAACGTATGGAGCAATGAACAATAAAGTTTCTCTGATCAATACAGTTTCATAGTGAAAGTTGCTCAGAACGGTCTCCCTGACAACCCCCTAAAATATGACTACACCCTTCTGTTACACCCTGTATTAACTAAAGCCCGCTGCACACAGGATCCTGGCGACGTTCATTATGGCGCTGTACCGAGTGTACGTCGACCTTTACTTCACCTACATGGAGATCAATCCCATCGTCGTCACAAATGAACGTATCTACTTGCTCGGTAAGTGGAAACATAAACATTTACATACAGGCACATACATGCTTAGAAAAGTTTTTAATCGAAAAATACAAGATAAATTACTTCTTGGAGGATAATTCTGTCTAACTGAATATTATAATTAAACATAAATAGATAAGTGACATTTTGAGAAAATAATAATAATTGTGAATAAAAATAATACTTTAAGATTTTTTTCGATATGTACTTAATTTAAATTTTATGATATGTGTTGTACTTGTACATAATACTTAACATTTGCACGTCTGCATGGCAGAATATAGTGTGACATTTTATGTGACATTATGAAATACCTGATGTACCTATACCTATATTCATGCAAATTCAATTCAATTCAAAAAATTTATTGACCATAAAATCATACATATTACTTAGTCAACGTCAATATAATATTAATATTTCTGTATACTACCGCCCGTTCGGAAGTTGTGGGCTTAGGGATGGAAATACTTACTTACTTACTTACTTACTTACTTATTTACTTACTTACTTACTTACTTACTTACTTACTTACTTACTTACTTACTTACTTACTTACGACGCTTCTGATCCCACACTAGGATACCGTGTCGTGGGAACCAGAGACAGCGATATCACAAATAGCTATCGAACTCTCCCATTCTGTCTCGAAAACACAATTGAAAAAAAATCTCATAAAGGCGGGTACAGATTGCTGTAATGTAACACGCAACGCAACGCGCAATGAAAGAATTTGCCGTCCACATCGTCGCAATGTATCTTGTAACGTAACATAATTCCCGGACGCCTCGCGCGCGCGATTACAACTCGTGCGCGGCGCGATCTGCCGATACTGTATTGGCCTCAATTTAGAAGCAGTTTTAAAATTAATGTTATTACATTTTAAGCGCACTACATTAATATTTCCGGGATAACTTCTGTAGTTTCAATAAAAACAATAATATAGTTGATTTTGAAAAAACCGCGCCAAACCGCTTGTATTTCGAATGGCGCCGGTCACATGACCCGCGTGACGTCACATGCTCGTGAGTGAACGCCCGCCATCATTATGATTCAGTCAAGCAAGATGTCAGAGACGAGCGTGTGACGTCACCAGACATTTTCATTTCATTTATTTTCCACTTATACCTATCATTACAGGCTAGGCCCAATTCGATGGGTATGTATGTATCATAGAAACATTATATTTAACATAAAAAAATAAACTACAATAGGTGCTCACTGTAGCACAGTACGAGCAACGCCATTCTTCTGAATTCACTCCGAGCAACATGGAATAGGTCGACGTGATCCGAGATAAGGTTTAGAGCGTGTGCGGCGCGTGTGAGCGGCGCCTGCGCCAGTAGGTTCATAAACGTCAAACAGAGCGTTTACGTCATGTTTTCGATACACACACATTATATTTCGACACAGATTATATTTACTTACTTACTTTATACTTTATTGCACAGAAAACATAATACAGACACTTAATATTTAGAAAAAACATGTACAAAGGCGAGCTTATCTCTAATAAGAGATCTCTTCCAGCAAACGATATTTCGATAGTTTATACATTTTAATTCCTTGAATCCGCAAAAAAAACTCATATAATATGTTTCCCCCCGTAGACCTGGCCGCCAAACTGGACCAGACGGCCGACTTCATCTGCGCGAAGAGCTGGGGTGACGTCACGTTCCCGCCGCCGTTCGGCCGCGACGCGTTCCCGGAGGAGGCGCACATCGCCGACCTGGACGCCAAGAGCGGCGCTAGCCTGAAGGTGAGGCGACGGTGGTGACGCTGTCAATGTTGGTGACGTTGCTGTCAATGTTGTTGACAATACTGTCAATATTGTCACAAAATACTGTCTACAAAAGTCAACGACACAATACGGTATTGGCCTCATTTTGGAAGTAGTTTTAAAATAAATTTTATTACATTTTAAGCAACTATATTATTAAGTCCAATAAAAATTAATAATATAGTTGAATTTGAAAAATCCGCGCCAAAAACGCTGTATTTCTAATGGCGCCATGTCACATGACTCGCGTGATGTCACATGCTCGTGAGTGAACGCCCGCCATCATTATGAATCAGTTGACTGATTTCTTGAGTAAGATGTCAGAGACGAGCGTGTGACGTTACCAGAGAGATAAACGTCAGACAGTGCGTTTTCGTCATGTTTTCGTCACAGATTATATTTCGATAGTTTATACATTTTATTTCCTGGGATCGTAAATAAACATATTTTACTCTAAAATATAATGAAATATATATTTCTACGCTACTATCTGATAGGATTACCACATTTTGTCGAATATTTTTAATGTTGTCCATGTCAAACTCTGCCCACCTAATGTCAATCTTCGCGATCGTGACATACCGTCTTCCAACGATATTTTGGCGCGTGAGTGACGTTTACAGGGGGCGCCAGTTCTACGCAACTTAACCCCTTCACTCTCAGAAGCACACCGTTCGAACGACCGAACAATAACGAACTATTTTTATATAAGATTTGTCGGCGAACCAGTTAATGCAACGAATCTGCCAAAAGCGTTAGTTCCACCTGTCACCGCAAGCCAAAAGATCGCTGGAAAGCTGTACAATAGAGTGACATCACGTTCGCAAAAAAGAAGAAATTAATACTTTTGTCTGTTTATTTTTTGACCCCAACCATCCCCCCCCCAGCTAACAATCCTCAACAAATCCGGCCGCATCTGGACGATGGTGGCCGGCGGCGGCGCGTCCGTAGTATACACCGACACGATCTGCTCGCTGGGCGGCGCCAGTGAGCTCGCCAACTACGGCGAGTACAGTGGCGCCCCCACGGAGAGCCAGACCGCCGACTACGCGAAGACCATCTTCAGTCTGATGTGCAGAGAGAAGCATCCGGATGGGAAGGTGAGGACTTAGAGACGAAAACAGCTTGGCAGGATGTCCTAGAGAACATGGCAACATAAGTGGTTTACTCAGAGACTATATATCCAATTGACTACGCCTGCGCGGGAATGCGGCTCGCCAAACGTTTGTTGTATTCAACAAACGTTCGCATACGCAACCTACGTACGATGACGGGCCGCCAGACAGTTTCGCAGCGGCTGACCAATCACACAGCACTCTTACCTCGTCCCCCGCCGCCCGTAAATTGGTGAGTTGTGTTTCAAAGGAAAATGTATCTATGCTCTCTCCACTGGATAAGTGCTCCCTGGGTATACTAGTGCATTACATGTCAAAAACGTCACTAGCCGCGTACTGACTGAGCGAGGCAGCGTCGCGAGGCCGGGACGAGGCACATACTGACAGACCCAGGAAATGCCTCGCGCGGCTGCCTCGCTCAATCAGTACGCGGCTTTTAAAATAACCGGCCAAGTACGAGTCGGACACGCGCACGAAGGGTTCCGTACCATTATCTATAAAAAACCGAAAAAAAAAAAAATTGTATGGGAGCCCCCCCTAAATATTAATATAATTGTTTATTTTTTAAGTAAATAATATACTTAATATATTGTGAACATTTTAAGCGTCTATCTGCTACCATTATCAATATTGAGCAAAAATGAGGAAAAAAATCACGTTTGTTGTATGGGAGCCCCCCTTAATATTATATTTCTGTTAATTTTTAGTATTTGTTGTTATAGCGGCAACAGAAATACATCATCTGTGAAAATTTCAACTGTCTAGCTACCACGGTTCATGAGATACAGCCTGGTGACAGACAGACGGACGAACGGACGGACGGACAGACCGCGAAGTCTCAGTAATAGGGTCCCGTTTGGCACCCTTCGGGTACGGAACCCTAAAAACACGCAGCCGTCTGCAGATATTGCCATACCTAATTTAATTTCTAGCGTTTCTCGCCAAGCTTTATAGATATCTCTCTTTTTCGAAGCCCGCTGATGCCGGACAGTGACAGTTGTTATTTTCGAGCTTGAAGACTGGTATTTGTACAAGGTATTTTGAAGATCCCCCTCGCCCTCTGAAGGGGTCACAGAGTCTCCATGTATATTTAAGGGGGCTACAGTTTTTAGTCGAAGGTTTTCAGCCTCCCCCCCCCATCTTCACCCAGGTGCTGATCATCGGCGGCGGCATCGCGAACTTCACGAACGTGGCGGACACGTTCCGCGGCATCATCACCGCCATCGAGACCTACCGGGATGCGCTCGCGCAGTACAACGTCACCATCTTCGTGCGGCGCGGCGGGCCCAACTACCAGGAGGGGCTCCGGTGAGAAACTAATATCTTTCATCGAATGAGTATGAGTATGAGTTGACGCTATCATCGAATGAGTTGACGCTATCATCGAATGAGTTGCCGCTATCATCGAATGAGTTGACGCTATCATCGAATGAGTTGACGCTATCATCGAATGAGTTGACGCTATCATCAAATGAGTTAACCTCTGATGGAATGAGTTTTGGGCTTTTGCTCCAGATCCTAGATCCTGCTATCAGAGGAAGATGGGCTCCGGTGAAAACCAAATGACGAATCATCCATAAGTAGCTGTAGGTTTAGTACTATTATGCTGTTTTTAGTTTTGACGCTAACATGGAATGAGTTAACGCTATTATTTAATGAGTTGACGCTATTCTGGAACTGGTTTTGGCGCCATCCTGATATTAGTTTTGACGCTATCCTTGGCCTCTGTATATCCTAGTCCGGAACCAGTGTATGTGACTGCTTATAAATAATGTTTCGTTTTCCGCAGACAAATGCGCGAAGTGGGCCACCGCCTGCGCATCCCCCTCTACGTGTTCGGTCCTGAAGCGAACATGACGTCGATCGTCGGGCTCGCGCTCGGACAGTCGCCGATACCGAAGGAGCACCAGCTGGACTACGCGCCCAAGCAGCTGCCCAAGCCGAAACCCTCGGTGAGTTACGACGCCATGCTGAAATGAGTTCGGACGCCATTTTGGATTTTGTTTAGACGCAATCTTAAGCCGTGTCCGTTCTAACACCCTAACATTGTTTTGCTAACACATTAGGGGCGTGTCCTACAAGTTATGTTAGGAAAAAGCAATAACATGTTTTCCGCGACAAATGGATAACATCCCCCGCGTTCGCCTGCGGGGAGGGGAAGTGACGCATTTTGTGTGACATTTCAACATTTGTCTTTGGCAAGGAATTTTTGGTATTTGGTTTGTGTTGACTTTGTGAGTGATGTATTGGAATAAAGAAAACACTTTGTATTTTATACAATTGTTATAACAACGACTACGTCCTCCTCGTCGGAGCAAATTTTTTAAATGAAAATGGTTTTTGAAAACATATTCTGTAAAAACACGGCTCAAAATCGCAACGGACGGGAAATGTTCTCGGACGCTGTTTGCAAACAATGTTTTGTTATCATTTTGGCGCAGCGGACACGGCTTTACAAGTAGGATTGAAGCGATCTTCGAATGAGTTTCGGCGCCATGCCTTATCCTTGCATGCTGTTGAACGCTAACCCTCGGTGAGTCGCGACGCCATGCTGGATTTGGTTTAGATGCCATCTGCATATTGACGCAATCATCGATTGAGTTTGATGATTGATGCTGAGTTTTGGCGAAACGCCATCCTTTCAATTCATTAAATGAGTTTTGTTTTGACTATTTGTAGTGTCTTCGTGGAATAAATGTTTACTCTGTCGTGAAATCACTAATGCTAACTACCACATTCGCAGTTGTTCCTTTCCTGATGACAATGGAGCTATTGATAATGTAATCTTCGCTTTCCTGATGACAATGGAGCTATTGATAATGTAATCTTCGCTTTTGTTCCATGATGGAACAGCTCCATGGAACTAAAGCGAAGTGTCGATAAGTTTTGATTGTGTCGCCGCACGAGATCGTTTGCTATCGTAGAATGAGTTTTGACGTGGAACGAGTTATCTCGCAATATTGGTGGTTTTTCGCCATCTTGCAATGATTCGTCGACTTCATTCGTCTACAGCAGGCTCATATTAATTAACACCAAAATAATTTCGTTAAACAGTGGTTCCTTTGTGTTAGTTTACTTTCTCCCAAGTCAACTAACGGTAGGTAGGCCAAATACTGTTCGCTGAAATCAGCTTTCTACAATGAATAAAACAGACAACATTATTTTTACAGACACCCACTCACACAGGCAAGCCCAGCCGAGGTCATGTTTCCAAAATACTCTGCCCTCAAAAGAAATCCAAAATTAAGACGCCGCTACCAGTAACTATCGCTCTTACTTCCTCTATGACGGTTGAGGGGCCAAGGTTTCTTGTTGTCGCTTACTTGTTTGTAGGACGAAGGGATCTTTTGTTAGTCTACGCTTAATCGTAAGGTTCGAAAGATAGGAAGACATAAAAACCTGTGAGTTACGAGAACTATCTTTCCATCTTTCGGGCCTAAATGTATATTTTCGTGTCACCGTTTCTGTGGTAAAATCATTATACAACTCACCTACAGTCTTCACAAAATAAAAGGCCCATTTTTACAGTTCAAGCCCATGAAGTTTTAACCCCTAACGCGTAGGTAATAGAAGCGGTTTTCCTAGGTGCAACTTGTACGCTTTGCTTGTACGCACCAGTTGGCTTTTAATACCTACGCATTAGGGGTTAAAACTTCATGGGCGTGAACTGTCAAAACGGGCCTTTTATTTTGGGGTAGTATTTAAACGAGCATCAAAAAAAGTCTAACCTAACCTAACCGAAAAACTAATTGAGCGACTAAATTACTAACTGAGCGACAAGTCGCTGGGCGACTTGTCGCTCAGTCAGTAATTTAGTCGCTCAGTTATTTTTTTAGTGGTTCGTTTTATTATATTCCTTTATTTTGTGAAGACTTTAGTGTGGGGGAATCATTTTATCTGTGCAAATACCAACCGTTTGTGTTAGCCGTCCGGGTCTTGGTCCCATATATATTTATATTTCCCAAGATGATTGTATATTTGTGACGTGTCATGGCTATGGGCTATCCCCCCGCCCACCCCACGGCAAAGTTTTTAAGTTCAAGTGAACAAAAACAAAAAAATCAAGACATAACACATTCCCTCTGTCACGCACAATGGAAGAATAACTGGATACATCTGCCACCCTGTATGACAAAAGTTGTGCTATGCAGCTATGCTATGTTATGAAAACTTACGTTCCCATGTCCGTTTCAGCCCCAACCCGAGCTGAGTCTCCCAGACGTGACTCCCAAGCTGCTAGACCTGGTCTGCTCCGCATCACCCACCCGCCTAGACCTGGGTCAGGCTGCCAGCACATCGAAGCCTCTGTTCGGAGACCGGACTAAAGCGGTTATCTGGGGCATGCAAAACCGTGCCATTCAGGTGACTGTCTAACTACTTATGTGCTCCTGGTACTTCATTCGTAATCGAGGCCTCAGTTCGGAGACAGGACTAAAGCATAAACCGTGCCATTCAGGTGACTGTCTAACCACTTATGTGCTCCTGGTACTTATTCGTAATCGAGGCCTCAGTTCGGAGACAGGACTAAAGCATAAACCGTGCAATTCAGGTGACTGTCTAACTACTTATGTGCTCCTGGTACTTCATTCGTAATCGAGGCCTCAGTTCGGAGACAGGACTAAAGCATAAACCGTGCCATTCAGGTGACTGTCTAACTACTTATGTGCTCCTGGTACTTCATTCGTAAGGAAACAAGAAGTACATGAAAATAGTGTACAAAGGGGAGTTTATGTCTGATAAGAGATATCTTTGGATTTTTTCGGGTGGATATTCGGATGCATATTTACCTAAAGTTTGTTCTTAGCTCAGCTTAGCTCAGCTTCTTAGCTTAGTCAGTGGTCACACTTAAACCTATCAAGGATTTAGTGGCCACATGTAAAGTTAAGTTAAGAACAAGTGTAAAGTATTTTGAATAAATTTATTAAAAAAAAAAAAAAAGCTGTAAAATATCTGTAATTTATCTTAAAAAAAAACCGGGTAAGAGATATCCCGATATTGTGTAACTTATCGGATGCATATTTATTTAGTGTTAATAATTGATCCATGTAAATATGTGTCTATGTAAGGGTACAAGAGGCACACCCTTTGTTTGAGAAAAAAAACCTATGATTGAAAAAAAATGTTTTATTAAATTATGTTTCCATATGTATTTATACAGTTACTACCATTTTTAACCGACTTCCCACAGGAGGAGGTTTACAATTCGTCCGGATGTTTTTTTTTTATGTATGTGCCCCGATAGCGCCTAAACGGGTGGACCGATTTGGAAAATTATTTTTTTGTTTGAAAGGGTTTACCTTCCCATTGGTCCCATTGACACCAGGTCAGGATCTGATGATGGGATCGAGGAGAAATCGAGGGAACTCTTCAAATATTATAGGCAGACCAATAGTGATTTTTGTGTTTTTCATAATAACTCGTGCAAATGCACATGGTAAGCATAATATTGTGATGCGGAACTGCTGATGAAGACCACATATGGCCACCAGATCTGCTCAATACTAGGTACAAATACAATGCGTGGCTGACGGGCAGGCAACGCATAGCTTAAACCGGTGGACCTAGAGCCATGAAACTTTGTAGAGGGGTTCCTTAGTAGCGTGGGGTAGCACTGAGATGGGATTTGACAAAATTAATTCCCCAAGGGGGGGGGGGGGGGGGGGGGGGGGCAAGGGGTTACAGTTTGTATTAAACTCAATGTAATCAAATAGGGTTTGTGGAAGTCGGTTTTTTCTAAAGTTTACTTTTTGTTTCAATTATAATCACTATCTATCACTATGATTTGGTCACATCGGGATTTTTTCGATAGCGAAGTGCTTTCAATATTAGCCAACAGCTGAACTTTAGGTAAATATGCATCCGTATATACGATCACTGATGATAAGGCTTTCTGCCCAGCAGTGACGTGGTTTGGAAGCCACCTAACCCCCCACTCCACCCTCAGGGCATGCTCGACTTCGACTACATCAGCCGTCGCACGGAACCCTCCGTCGTGGCCATCGTGTACCCCTTCACGGCCGACCACAAGCAGAAATACTACTTCGGGAACAAGGAGGTCTTCATACCGGGTGAGGAGCCGCCTTTGTTATCACAGCGGAGGCTTAGTAATAGCACAGATACTATCATATTATACCACAGGGTGGTCATCCCATACAAATTAGAATTAGTAACAGATACTATAATATTATACTAATACAGATAGACCACCGAGAACAAAATATGACACCGGCGTAAACTGAGATGCTGCGGAATCTTCTTTAGTTCGAGGCTATTATAGCTTGGTGCAGCACCATCGAAAAATTGCAAATACCACGAGATGGCGCTAGGATTGATTCTAAGATTAGCGCCACCTAGAAGTATGTTAACTGAAACCATGGCGTTTAAAGTACAAATCTTTCGCCTCACGCCATCTCTTTTTTACGAAGGGTTACTAATTCTAATTGGTATGGGATGAGCACCCTGTGGTAAGAGCCACTGACATTTCAATTCGAATTATTTTTCGATGCGTAATTTTCCTGCTGTCTACACTGCTCTTCTTCTACTATTATCTCTACTATTCCAGTGTTCTCGGACATGGACGTGGCGATGAGGAAGCACCAGGAGGCGACGGTTCTCGTCAACTTCGCGTCGCTGCGGTCCGCCTACGACAGCACCATGCAGGTGAGGCTGAGGCGGAGATGAGGGGCTAGTCCATCGCCCAACATAATATACATACAAGGTGCAAATGAATTAAAACAAAATTAGAAACTACTTTGTTAGGGACATCATTCTGAGCAACTTTCATTATGAAACCGAATTGATCAGAGCAACTTTATTTTTCACTTCCCAGTACATTTTGGCCTGAGTGGGTCAGCTGATTTGTATGGAGAAGTGAAAAATGAAGTTGCTTTGATCAAATTGGTTTCATAGTGAAAGTTGCTCGAAATGATATCACTAACGCAGTAGTTTCTCATTTTGAGTTAATTCATTTACACCTTGTATATGCATAAAATGTTCATACATACGTATGCTCACGCCTTTTTCGCGAAAGAGGGGTAGGCAGAGCTAAAGACCTCCACTATGAAATGTAATTTGTGAAATTACCGAGGATGAGTTCGCAAAACATCTTACAGATTGGCAAGAAATGCTGGAAATTAAATGATGGCAACATTTACAGACTACTTATTAGTTAGGGTACCGTACCCGAAGGGTGCCAAACGGGACCCTATTACTAAGGCTCCGCTGTCCGTCCGTCCGTCCGTCCGTCAGCGGGTCCTAGAGCACGAACCGTAATAGCTAGAAAGTTGAAATTTTCACAGAATGTGTATATCTGTTGCTACAACAACAACAAATACTGAAATACGAGAGATATTACAAATTAAACGGGGGCTTCCATATAAGAGACGTGTTTTTAATTTACTTGTTTTTGATTTATTGTTTTGAGTGCTTAAGTTGTGTTGTGCGATGGTACGGTACCCTTATTGTGCGATTCTGACTCGCACTTGACCGATTTTTTTCAAAGACATATTTGGTTTGTCAATCAACACTCACTTATGTTGCCATTATCATCTATCAAGGATTTAGAATGCAATAGAATAATCATTCATTCGCTGTATCAGCATAAATATACCAAAATATAAAATTATTATGTATTTGGCAAGAAATAAAACTACCCACATAAAGTTGTGAGAGGTTTCGCTGCCGTGTGCATATGCTGCGGCAGCGAAAGGATTCACTCAGCATTCTTCTCAGTGTTCTTGCCAAGGTGTATAATAACTATTTATCTCGGACACGGACCTCTGTGGCGCAGCGGTTGCGCATTTCCCTACCATGCGAGCGAGAGGTCCCGGGTTCGAATCCCGGCTGGGGACAAAAAAAAACCCCAGGAGCCCTATTTTTGAAATCGCTCGTGTGATATAATTTTAAAAAACGAATGATTTTCGCTCGTTATATTCAATTCGCTCTGCGACGATTGGTCAGAACCACTCGTTGCGCAAGTCATACGAGCGATTATATCACACGAGCGATTTCAAAAATAGGGCTCCTGGTCTTGGTAGTTTACACGTTTGTGATGTCGCCGTTTCTGGTTCCCACGACACAGGGTATCCTAGTGTGGGGCCAGTAGCAATGTATGTGCCTGTGTGTAAATGTTTATGTTTATCTTAATCTCAATCTCTCCCCCCAGGCGATGCAGCATCCCCAGATCAACACGATCGTGATCATCGCGGAGGGAATCCCCGAGAACATGACGCGCAAGATCATCAAACTGGCTGACACGCGTGGCGTGAGTATGCACTTTCCTAGCTGCGGCGGCGGACGCGCATTGTTAGATTGATTAAGACGGCGCCCTAGGCAAAAACAGCCTTTAGTAAAACACAAATCGCTCGGAATGCCGAGTATTATTGCTGTATGCCGAGTATTATGTATGTATGTATTTCACTAGCTTGTTTATCACGAGTGTCAGCGTGACTTCGCTTTCCCATAAACGTTATTTTTTTTAATTTTTTTTTTCTATGTTTGTTACGCGATAACTCCGCCAATTATGAACCGATTTGAACAAATCTTTTTTCGGCGTATAGGTAATACCTCAAGGGTGGTCCCATTGACACCAGGTCAGGATCTGATGATGGGATCCTGGAGAAATTGAGGGAACTCTTCAAATATTATAGGCAGACCTATAGTGTTTTTTGTGTTTTTCATAATAACTCGTGCAAATGCACATGGTAAGCATAATATTGTGATGCGGAACTGCTGATGAAGACCACATATGGCCACCAGATCTGCTCAATACTAGGTACAAATACAATGCGTGGCTGACGGGCAGGCAACGCATAGCCTAAACCGGTGGACCTAGAGCCATGAAACTTTGTACAGAGGTTCCTTAGTAGCGTGGGGTAGCACTGAGATGGGATTTGACAAAATTAATTCCCCAAGGGTGGGGGGATAAGGGGTTACAGTTTGTATTAAACTCAATCTAATCAAATAGGGTTTGTGGAAGTCGGTTTTTTCTAAAGTTTACTTTTTGTTTCAATTATATTAATTTTGCTCGATAGAAAAGTCTCCTGAAGTTGCCAGAAAATCTGTCTGTCACAATGTTTTATTTTACAATTTCGCACCGCATCTGAATTTGTGTTGTCTTGTTATTTATCTAATCATTATAAAAATAGCACGGTATGTTCCTCAGTTAGACTTGCTCAGCTTGGCTTTAACCTTTTTTTATTTTAATTTTATTTCCTCTAAAAATAAGCTAAGGATGATATTCTATGTTCTGATTGCCTAAGGCCCTCTGATTTTCACATCACTAGACTTAGATTTGACAGTTGCGCCATGGAACGTCAAGTTTGACCCTATCTATCTGCAGATTGAGGATAAATAGGTTATTGAAAACGGACGTTAGTCCCACTGCTGGGCAAAGGCCCCTCTCCCCCTCTTCAAGTGACTATGCGAAGATTAATTATATAATTGAAACAAAAAGTAAACTTTAGAAAAAACCGACTTCCACAAACCCTATTTGATTAGATTGAGTTTAATACAAACTGTAACCCCTTATCCCCCCCCCCCCCCCCTTGGGGAATTAATTTTGTCAAATCCCACATCAGTGCTACCCCACGCTACTAAGGAACCCCTGTACAAAGTGGTGGTGAGTGGTGTACCCCTCCTCCTTTGGGAAGTCGGTTAAAAAGACCTGAAACCTTTCCGGGCGTAAGTAACGCTGAATTCAAAATTGTACAGAGGTGAGATGTGCCAAGAGCCAAGCACAAATGAATGATATCTTGCAAAATGGCGGCTTTATTAAAAAAATCTCAATCGACCGTTTGAATCGATAAAACAATAACGAATATAATTATGAAATTGATAAAGAGCTTATAGTTCGGGAAATATTAGTTGGCTGTCTGTAATCTTGACTAAGATCTTTTTGACTATATCGAACAAAAGCGAGTCGTAAAATCATCATTGTCACCGGAGTCACTCCGTCTTTCAGGTAAAGATTACGTTTGTTTGTAATAATGGAAGCGTGCTGGACCACCCTTTTACACCCTTTGTCCGCTAATTGTTTCCGCAGAACAAAAGATCACAAAGTAGATTACAGACGGCCAACTAATATTTCCCGAACTATACAAAAGTATGATTTCCTATTGAAAATTCGAACTCGGCAGCCCCTCTCGCTCGCACGTCTTAATGTTAACGTCTATTGTGAACTTGGCCCCATCACAGGTGAACATCATTGGTCCGGCGACAGTTGGCGGCATCAAACCCGGCTGCTTCAAGATCGGCAACACGGCCGGCATGATCGACAACATCATCGACAGCAAGCTCTACCGGCCCGGCAGGTGAGTTGAAGAAGTTCCGAGCGTCGCCGACAGACGGCGGCGCTCCGCCGGCCCGGCAGGCGCGTTCAAGAGGTTCAGAGCGTCGCCGACAGATGGCGGTGGCTGATGGAGGCGGAGTTACGTACAAACCTGGTGTCCCGTAACTAATGGAGTAAACCCCGGAGATTAATGAGTCTTACTAGCCGAGTTATTAATTAGGCCCTATGATACTAATTTGATCACAGCAATTTTACTTTTGACATCTCCATACATTCTGGGGCTGGGTGGTCAGCTGTATTGTACGCAGGAGTGAAAAATAAGTTACTCAGTGAAAGTTGACCAATATGATGAGCCCTATCAGGGCTAAACGTGACTAAATTGCCATGTTATGTTGTCTAAGTACACAAATGCCCAATGTCCACTAAGTACCACAATCTTTTCTGTTAGGTTTTGAACTTTATCTCGATGTGGGTAGACACAGATACTATAATATTATACTAATACAGATAGACCACCTAGAACAAAATATGGCACCGGCGTAAACTGAGATGCTACGGAAGCTTCTTTAGTTCGAGGCCATTATCGCTTGGTGCAGCGCCATCGAATAATTGCAAATACCACGAGATGGCGCTAAGATATATAGGATTTATTCTAAGGTTAGCGCCACCTAGAAGTATGTTAACTGAAACCATGGCGTTAGTACAAATCTTACTCCTCACACCATCTTTTTTAACTAATTCTAATTTGTATGGGATGAGCGCCCTGTGATGAAAGGCATAATCAAATAACTAACGATTTATAGAGTAAGGCTTTCTCTTCAGTAATAGGGTCCTGTTTGGCAACCTTACGGTACTAATACTATATACGCCATCTTTTTTTTACGAAGGGTTACTAATTCTAATTTGTATTTGATGAGCAGCCTGTGCTAATATCATCCGTTTATCTATCTCAACTTATGCATATTTCTCACAGTGTGGCGTACGTGTCCCGTTCCGGCGGCATGAGCAACGAACTAAACAACATCATCTCCAAAGAGGCGGACGGCGTCTGCGAAGGAGTCGCCATCGGCGGCGACAGATACCCGGGGACCACCTTCCTCGACCACCTACTCAGGTGAGCAACAGTTGAACAACAATCACCACGGAAGCGGAACTAGTGTGCGAAGGAGTGAGCATTGGTAGCTATTGCTATTCGGGGACCACTTACATTGATCATGATCACCCTGCATCAGATGCATTGATTGTCGTCATCACCCAGAAAAACCCTTGCAGGTTCGAAGCGGACCCGAACGTGAAGATGCTTGTGCTCCTTGGTGAGGTGGGCGGAGTGGAGGAGTACCACGTGTGTCGCGCCATGAGGGAGAAGCTCATCAAGAAGCCGGTCGTGGCGTGGTGCATCGGAACCTGCTCCGGTGAGTTGACAGAAGTATTTTGACACTTAAAAGGAGACCATTCATTTCGGGCCCAAAACCTAAAGTGCCGGCCAAAGAAAGATGGTAATAGTAGGTTGACATGGCGTTAGTCTAATACAATTTTGTCGTTAGCTTCAGGTGCTCCGTGGTCTAGTGGGTTTCACCAGGAGATGCAGGTTCGAATCCCGGTGCTGACCATGTACCAATGAGATGATTAATTTGTTATAAGTACATTATCGGACGCTCCGTGTTTCGGATGGCACGTTAAGCTATAGGTCCCGGCTACTATCACTACTTTGTAGTATGTAGTAGTCGTAAAACCCCTCCACCAACCCGCACTGAGCTAGCGTGGTGGAGTATGGCTCTATCCTACTCGGATCCGGGCAAAGGCCTGTGCCCCTCGGTGGGGACATTAATGGGCTACATTTACTTTACTAACTTCAGCACTACCTTCCGCTTAAACATATTATTTCATTTCATTTTTATTTTTTTTCATTCCTGTATCCTTGTAACAACCAGCATTCCCGTTCCCCAGACATGTTCACATCGGAGGTGCAGTTCGGTCACGCGGGCTCCCTGGCCGGCTCCGCGGTCGAGAAGGCCGCGGCCAAGAATGCGGCGCTGAAGGCGCACGGGGCCACCGTGCCGGAGTCTTTTGACAGCCTCGGTAGTGCCGTCAGACAGGTAGATAACTGATGTTGTTATGATGGGTAGATAGCTAATAAATAGCGTCTAAAATGTATTAATAAAAAAGTGCCCAAAATTGACAACAAATAGTGTCTAAAATGAATAACGAACAGTTTTCAAAATGGTCAACAAATAGTGTCTAAAATGAATAACGAACAGTTTTCAAAATGGTCAGCAAATAGTGTCTAAAATGAATAACGAACAGTTTTCAAAATGGTCAGCAAATAGTGTTTAAAATGAATAACGAACAGTTTTCAAAATGGTCAACAAATAGTGTCTAAAATCGACAACAAATAGTGTCTAAAATGAATAACGAACAGTTTTCAAAATGGTCTACAAATAGAGTCTAAAATGAATAACGAACAGTTTTCAAAATGGTCAACAAATAGTGTCTAAAATAGCAAAAAAATGAGTTTGAAATGGCTCACAAATGGTGTCCAGAATGGCCTAGAAATAGTGTTTAAAATTACCGAGAAATACTGTATAAAATGGCAAACTAATTATGTATGTCAGATATTGCCAACAAATTGTGTCCAGAATGGCCAAAAGTAGTTTCTAAAATGGTTACAAATATTGTCTAAAATGGCCAACAAACTGTTAATGTTCTTACATAATGTCCATGGTATCGTCTACAGGTCTACCAGAGTTTGCTGAAGAGCGGCAAGATCCTGGTGAAGGAAGAGGTGGAGCCGCCCAAGGTGCCCATGGACTACGACTGGGCCAGGGTGAGTGGGCGTTGAGACTGCACCCTTTGATGAAGTCAAGTCGAGTCAAGTCCCCTTTTAACCGATAACACAGGGCAAACCCTATCTTAGGGAGTTAAGGTCACTCTGTCAATGTTAGCGTATTAATAATATTTTTAGCACTAAGCTAGATTCTAACAAATGAAAACAACTTTACTACACGTTACACAGAAATTATATTCAAAACCAAAATGAAATTTACAACGAAAGCACCCCAAATAATTATTTTAGATCAGAGAACAGTGACACCGTGACACTCGCACGAACGCTCGGACCCAAAGTGAGACAGACGTGAATGTAGCAGCCGCTGAAGGCCGCACCCTCGTCGCACCGCTCTTCTTGCGTTTAACTTCATGCCTGTTCGTAGATTGCATCGCCCGCGCCCTCTTCATGGTTTTGCTAACACGGCCTCTCCTGACTGCGGAGCGCCCTCGCCCGCGTTGGCACTGGTAGGAATGGACATCTGGTCAGCATTCTGGTTGCGTCCTGAAGATCCTGCTTGCTGATCATCATCATGCTCATCTTCAGCTGTAACAAAGCACAAAGACAAACATTAGGAGAGCCTTATCCCTACAAGACCAACTTGAATTCAGAGTTCCACTGAATATCTCAGGATAAAGTGGTTCTCAAAAGCCAGAGCCCTCAGGATAGCTTGGAGTCAGAGCTCGTCGGGATGACTCAGCACACATGTACAATTTACACAAAGCCAGAGCCCTCAGGATAGCTTGGAGTCAGAGCTCGTCTGGATGACTCACCACACATGTACAATTACACAAAGCCAGAGCCCTCAGGATAGCTTGGAGTCAGAGCTCGTCGGGATGACTCAGCACACATATACAATTACACAAAGCCAGAGCCCTCAGGATAGCTTGGAGTCAGAGCTCGTCTGGATGACTCACCACACATGTACAATTACACAAAGCCAGAGCCCTCAGGATAGCTTGGAGTCAGAGCTCGTCGGGATGACTCAGCACACATGTACAATTTACACAAAGCCAGAGCCCTCAGGATAGCTTGGAGTCAGAGCTCGTCTGGATGACTCACCACACATGTACAATTACACAAAGCCAGAGCCCTCAGGATAGCTTGGAGTCAGAGCTCGTCTGGATGACTCACCACACATATACAATTACACAAAGCCAGAGCCCTCAGGATAGCTTGGAGTCAGAGCTCGTCTGGATGACTCACCACACATATACAATTACACAAAGCCAGAGTCCTCAGGATAGCTTGGAGTCAGAGCTCGTCTGGATGACTCAGCACACATCTACCGTTTTACAGAAGTCAGAGCCCTCAGGATGACTTAGAGTCAGAGCTCGACTGGATAACTCACGGTAAGAATGCTAAAAATAAAACAGAAACAAGTTAAGAAGTCTTACTCACACTCAAAAAATGCAGAGCAAACATCAGGAGTCCATTCTCCTCGCCATTGAGTAATGTACTCAGCGGCAGCTTCCGTGGTCTTACCATAAGACCCGGCTACCAGCTGGAGCTCATAGCGACCATGTGCCAGGGATTTCTTCACACGGTATGGTCCACGCATACCTGAATCTAACTTTCCCATTGACTGAGCTTCTTTTCGAACGAAAACCATATCATTGACTTGGAAGGCGCGTGGCGGCTTGCGTCTCTCGTTTACACGTGCGTCTTGCTCAACACGGTTCTTGTCTAGCGAGTTGGAAGCCTGCTGCCTCACCAGCTCTCTCAAGGCCTCTCGGTTTGGCCGGTCTCCTTCAATGGTCACATCGCGAATGAGCTCACGTATGATGGGTGTCACTGCCTCTCTGCCAATCAAAAGAGAAATGGGAGAGCAATTAGTGGATTTCTGAATGGTTAAATTTAAAGTTAACTGTAACTTCCAGAGTACTTCTGACCAGTTTTCCTGTCTAAAATTTTGTTCCACTCTAATCATATTTAGTACACTTCTACAATAGCGTTCGACCTGTCCGTTGCTGTGGTGCATTTCAGCAGTTATATAATAAATCTCGCTACCAATTTCAGAAACTATATTAGCAAAATCTGCACTAACATACATACGACCACGATCAGCCACTATTAGTTTTGGAGCGCCAAAAAGCGATACAGCATTTGTAAATACTCGTTTTAATTCGCTAGTGTCCTGTCTGTAAATTGGATACAACAAGCAATATTTTGTGAAAGCGTCTATTATTATAAGCACAAATTTAAACCCGTTTGAATCAGGAAGTGGTCCCAGGACATCTGTGTGAATAGTTTCAAATGGGACACTCGGCTTACTCCATGACTCAATCGGTTGCAATGGCTGACGCGGTACTTTTTTATGCGATAAGCATACCAAGCAGTGAGCTATGTATTTCTGGACAAACTTGCTAAGCCCTGGAAACCAGAAATGTTTCAATATCAGATTCACAACTTTATCAGTACCAACATGTTGATGCTCATCATGAAAGATGCGAAGCAAACTAAGGCGGTAGCCCTTGGGAATGTAACACAAAAACCGACTGTCCTCACCAACCTTGTCGTATTTATAGTACAACAGATCGTTACGTTGAACGTACCTACTGGAGTCTAGATTTCCGTCATTTACTTTAGCAATCATAGATTGCGTCTCATCATCAGCGGCTTGCGCTATTTGTGCCCAATTATGAGGCTTTTTAATTTCACAAACATTTACAGGATTGCGGCTCAAATAATCTGCATGTGATAAAATTATTCCTTTGCGATACTCAAGCTCAAAGTCGAAGTCCTGTAGGTAAATCCACCATCTGGCTACTCTAGGCAACAAGTCCTTCTTACGCTGTGTTAGTTTAAGAGCGTTGCAATCAGTAATTACTTTGAATGATGCACCAATCAGATAATGTCTAAATGCTTGCAAAGCCCTAACCACAGCCAACGTTTCCAACTCGTATGAGTGGTAACGTGGCTCAGCTCCTTGTGTGACTTTGCTGAAATAAGCGACTACCTTTTTTTGATTACCCTTGTGAGTTTGCATTAAAATTGCCCCGTAACCCAAAGATGAGGCATCCGTATGCACTTCAGTGGGCAAAGATGGATTGAATATGGAGAGCACAGGTTCATTGGTCATATGATCAATCAACTCCTGGCGTGCCTTCTCTTGACTCTCCCCCCATTTGAACTCTGTATCTTTACGAGTAAGATGTGCAATACAAGCAGTTTTTATTGCGTAATTAGGGATGTATCGCCTAAAGTATCCTGCTAATCCTAAAAATTGGCGAACCTGTTTTACATTTTTAGGGACTGGTGAGTCTACTAGTGCAGCAACCTTCTTTGCACTCGGCCTTACCTGGCCTTTTGAGATTGTCCTACCTAAATACTCTATTTCTGTTGCCAAAAATGAGCATTTCTTCAGATTTATAGAAAATCCAGCATCAGTCAGCATTACGTCATTTAGAAGATCTAACCCTTTTACAATCCTTAGACGCAATATGGACCGTCTTGCATATTCAGCGTAAGTCGGATATTGATCGGAACTTGTATTCATGACATCGTACAAAATATTCGCTATGTCAATCTTACGAGGGCACAGAGCTTTAAATTCAACTTTAAAGTTACTCCAGGTCCGATCATTAGTGATCCACTGGCCAAGCCAAACCTGCGCATCTCCTTTCAAACAATGACCTATTCTGGACACACATTCTCGGTTGCCCCACCGATTCAAGACACGAGCATGATCCACTTCATCGCACCAGGTATCAAAGTCATGAATGTTCGGGTCAAAGTTGGAAATAAAATATTTGTTCGACCTTACCGGAGTGAGCGCGCCCATGGCATTCACCAGCTTCTGTGTTACCTCGTTGGCAATAGACTCGACCTCAGACGGCACCAGTGAAGGCGGCGGCAGCATCGAGTCACAGAGTGCAGCAGTACAGGGCCCCCCGCCCGCCCTCCGCGGGGAAGGCGGCGGTGGCGCCATGAAGTCTAGACAGGCGGCCGTGTCGCCGCCTGTAGCTGCGCGCGCGGCGACTCGCCTGGCGCCAGCGAGCCGGGCGGCGGCGGCGGCGGTGGCGGCAGCTGAGAGGCCGCGCCGGGTGGCAGCGGGGGCGTCGCTATGCCGGGCCGATCTGACCGCGAACTCCTGGCTGTGATGTTCTCGCCAGGGTCACCAGAATCCTGTAAACCTTCGAGCGCACACAAACGAGAAAACATCGTTTGCATCTGCTCTTTTAATTCTCGGTCCGGTGTTCGAGAGCGTTTCTTATGTTTTGATCGACCCCCAGATCTCGACATTGCAATTTAGTGGTATTTATCTCAAAATAAGTAAAAATATTTTATGTAAATTTTTTGTCAAGAATAGCAACGAAGTGGGTAGGCTTCAACAGCCTGGCCGTAGGCCGAATCCCACCTCTGATTTTAGCACTAAGCTAGATTCTAACAAATGAAAACAACTTTACTACACGTTACACAGAAATTATATTCAAAACCAAAATGAAATTTACAACGAAAGCACCCCAAATAATTATTTTAGATCAGAGAACAGTGACACCGTGACACTCGCACGAACGCTCGGACCCAAAGTGAGACAGACGTGAATGTAGCAGCCGCTGAAGGCCGCACCCTCGTCGCACCGCTCTTCTTGCGTTTAACTTCATGCCTGTTCGTAGATTGCATCGCCCGCGCCCTCTTCATGGTTTTGCTAACAATATGTATAACATGTGAACTGTAATCACGTTCCTGGACAAATAAACTATTTTATTTCTATCTTTTAACTTATAAATAGAGTAGTTTAATAACCGGCCAAGTGCGAGTCGGACTCGCGCACGGAGGGTTCCGTACCATTATCTATAAAAAACCGCAAAAAAAAACAGCCCCCCCTTAATATCAATTTAATTGTTTATTTTTTATGTAAATAATATACTCAATATATTGTGAACATTTTAAGCGTCTCCCTGCTACCATTATCAATATCGAGCAAAAATGAGCAAAAAATCACGTTTGTTGTATGGGAGCCCCCCTTAATATTTAATTTCTTTTGTTTTTTAGTATTTGTTGTTATAGCGGCAACAGAAATACATCAAGTGTGAATATTTCAACTGTCTAGCTACCACGGTTCATGAGATACAGCCTGGTGACAGACAGACAGACAGACGGACAGTGAAGTCTCAGTAATAGGGTCCCGTTTGGCACCCTTCGGGTACGGAACCCTAAAGACAACACACTTAACAGAATACAGACTACTACTGCTACTGCCTGCGATTTGGGAGGCGACACGAACTATACTAAGCAAACTTATTAAAGTGGTGTGCTTGAAAATGGAATCTGTGCCACCGCGCAAGAGCTGTCGGATTTGAGGTTGTCAGTTTAGTGCCTTTAGTTCCTTTAGTTTAGTGGTTTTGACACCTCCCAAATAGCCCCCTATATACATATATCATAATTTCTTTATTGTACACAATTAATTGAAAGGACAAAAAGAACCACCTTTTCGAACTTGACGTAACTTTTTAAGGTGAATCAAGTGAGCCCAAAGTCGAGTTTACAAGTATGTTCCTTTCACCACCATCCAGCTCCAAAATAGATGATGATAATGAGAACTTATTAGACGTCCTAATTAAAAGAGTGTTAAAACTAAACATGCTCCCATATAAAATGGCACATACTCTTGCAAGTTGTGTTATTGTCTTTATTTCTTTAGATAGTATGTCAAATATACACAGACATAATGCATCATTTTCGAATACGCACCCTGTAGAACATCTTCGAAGCGCGAGTCCAACTGGCACGGTATCTGTAAACTGTAGCCCGAACACGAACAAAGATTCGATATTATTACAAGAAATATAATTTCCTGCGTTCTAGAAAACGTTGGTGATCGAGGCTCTGATTTTATATCGTCCCACAGAAACTGGGCCTCATCCGGAAACCGGCGGCCTTCATCAGCACAATCTGCGACGAGCGCGGACAAGAGCTGAGCTACTGCGGCGTGCCCATCACTCAGATCCTGGAGCGACAGCTGGGAGTCGGCGGAACTATCAGCCTGCTGTGGTACGTATACTACAACTACTGCAATAGCTGAGCTACTGCGGCGTGCCCATCACTCAGATCCTGGAGCGACAGCTGGGAGTCGGCGGAACTATCAGCCTGCTGTGGTACGTATACTACTACTACTGCAAGAGCTGAGCTACTGCGGCGTGCCCATCACTCAGATCCTGGAGCGACAGCTGGGAGTCGGCGGAACTATCAGCCTGCTGTGGTACGTATACTACTATTACTGCAAGAGCTGAGCTACTGCGGCGTGCCCATCACTCAGATCCTGGAGCGACAGCTGGGAGTCGGCGGAACTATCAGCCTGCTGTGGTACGTATACTACTACTACTGCAAGAGCTGAGCTACTGCGGCGTGCCCATCACTCAGATCCTGGAGCGACAGCTGGGAGTCGGCGGAACTATCAGCCTGCTGTGGTACGTATACTACTACTACTGCAAGAGCTGAGCTACTGCGGCGTGCCCATCACTCAGATCCTGGAGCGACAGCTGGGAGTCGGCGGAACTATCAGCCTGCTGTGGTACGTATACTACTACTACTGCAAGAGCTGAGCTACTGCGGCGTGCCCATCACTCAGATCCTGGAGCGACAGCTGGGAGTCGGCGGAACTATCAGCCTGCTGTGGTACGTATACTACTACTACTGCAAGAGCTGAGCTACTGCGGCGTGCCCATCACTCAGATCCTGGAGCGACAGCTGGGAGTCGGCGGAACTATCAGCCTGCTGTGGTACGTATACTACTACTACTGCAAGAGCTGAGCTACTGCGGCGTGCCCATCACTCAGATCCTGGAGCGACAGCTGGGAGTCGGCGGAACTATTAGCCTGCTGTGGTACGTATACTACTACTACTACAAGAGAAGACTACCAACGGCAAAAGAGTTAGAGCTTTGTTTGCTGATATTAAATAGCCAGCAAACAACTATTATAAGAATGTCAAAGGTATTGTACAGGCCATTATGTGACGAGATTAGAGCATATCTAACGCAGATTCTCTTTCTGGTTTGGTCTTTTTACATTACACCTTTGGTGATAATCATTAGATTTGTAAAGTTTAGACAGGTTATAGTTCACTTTAAAAAATCGCCACTTTTGATCCGGGTCCGTGTATTTTAGACGGTTCCTTTTTAGCCAGTTTTTTTATTTTATTTTTATTTTTATTTTATTTATTCAGAAACAAACAGTCTTACATATTTGTATACAATACATAAACTCTTAATAAAACATAGACCTACAGTTTCCTAATTTAGTAAAAACATCTTTTATAATAGTTTAAATATCAGACAAGTAATAATGATGAAGAAGCAACATAACAAAAAAGCATGATACATAAAAAGAAAGTTAAAAATTTCATACCAGTTCAGTTAGATTTTCAGAACAATTTGAAAGACACTCCAAAGTTAAACTTTTGAAGCGTTTAAGAGATTCACTAAATATATCTATATTTACTAACTTATCATTGTACAACCTGCAAGCACGTCTTATGAAACTATTTCCAGCGTAATTTGTGCGACTACGGGGTATAACAAAGAGAGGCTTGGTTCGACAACCACGCTCACGACGACGAGGCACTCTAAACGACAACAAAAGTAACAATTGGGGGGAATCAATTATATTATTAATTATTTTAAAAATTATTGATATATCAATACAGTCACGACGACAACTTAATGAGTACATGTTTGCCTTTTTCAAGGACGTCACATAATCCGAATATGTGTTTCCAGTACGATATTCGAGGGATCGAATAAATTTTTTCTGCACCCTTTCTATCCTGTCTACATGAATGTTATAAAATGGGTTCCAAACAGCACTGGCGAACTCGAGACAACTGCGAACATAACTATTAAACAGTACCTTGTAAGTTAAGGCTTTTTTGAAGGGCTTTCCTACGCGGAGTATAAAACCAAGTTGTTTAAAAGCTTTATTTATAATGTGGTTCACATGAGGTACGAAAGTGAGCTTGGAATCCATTATTACGCCTAGATCACGAATTTGATCTACACGGGCTAATTGTCTTTGACAAAGTTCATATTTGTAATTAATGGTTTGTATTTTCCTACTGAAACTTATTACAAAGCACTTATCTGGATTTAAAAATAAGTTGTTTGAATTACAGAAAGATTCGAAATTATTAATGTCATTTTGCAGGGCATCACAATCTCCCACACTTCGGATAACCCTAAATATTTTTGTATCGTCGGCATATAAGAGTAAACTAGAGCTGTTTATAATTTCAGTGACGTCGTTTAGGTAAAGAACGAACAACAAAGGTCCTAAATGTGACCCTTGAGGGACACCCGAAGTGATGGGTTTGATATTTGAAGTGTACCCACCTACTGCTACAGCCTGCGATCGATTTTCGATGTAGGATTTTATCCATCGAAATAGATCCCCGTGTATACCCATCTGCCAAAGTTTCAACATCAAGCGTTCATGACAAATTTTATCGAATGCTTTAGCAAAATCAGTATACACGGCATCCACTTGATAATTGTTATCCAAGGCTTCAAGTATAATTTCTGTATAGGATAAGAGATTTGTTTCAACACTTCGACCTTTAAGAAAACCGTGTTGATGAACAGTAACATGACGGCGTACAGCGGCAGACAATTGGTCAGTAACAATCTTCTCCAAAATTTTGCCAAATTGACATAGTTTAGAAATTGGCCGATATTTCTCAATGTCACAGCTGATGTCTTACCTTAGTTATACCACAGAATAACTAAATAGTACTATGTAAAATTGTACAGAAGGTTCACTCCCGAATAAAAACCAAGTATAGGTGCAAAAAAATATTTGTCTTTACAACTGTATATGCTCGCATGCGAAATTGAAACTTATCGTATGACACGAGCGTTCATATTCCATTAGACACCGCTGACACGATGCCGATCACGCAGGGTTGCGAATCGCACTCAGTTGTTTTCGGCGCCATTGATTTCACGCGGCTAGCGCGCGCACCGAGAGCCGAGCGACAAACATGTGACAAAGACCGACTGGCGCGTATAGCCGACCGTAGATACCTACTCAACGAAGTTAAACCCCCCTCATTATTATTTAGCATTTGGCCACGTCAAACAGTCTCAGTCTACCCCCACTACAAAATGATCCCCCCCCCCGCAGGTTCCAGCGCGAGTTGCCCGAGTGGGCGAGCAAATTCTTCGAGCTGGTGCTCATCGTGACCGCGGACCACGGGCCGGCGGTGTCCGGCGCGCACAACACTATGGTGACCGCGCGCGCCGGGAAGGACCTCATCAGCTCTGTTGTCAGCGGCCTGCTGACCATTGTAAGTAGCACGAGTGGAGAGAGTGATTCAAGCTCCGCTCCGCTTCGCTCGGCTCCGGGTGTTTCATAAAGTTGTGACCTAACACAACCTATCTTTAGTATTGGCTCAGAAAGTGACCTAAAGCAACCAATTACTCTTTTAGTAAAACTACTTTTGGTGACCATTTATCACTTTTGATAAGCAAAAAATAATTTTGGGTTATATATAATTGATAATTTAAATTGTAGCCCATTTATAATGGTACCAAAAAGTGGCTTTTCTCGGACGCTATTTAGTACTGACTAGTAATTTTTATTCTCGCGACAGGGCGACAGATTCGGCGGCGCACTCGACCGGGCGGCGGCCGACTTCTGCTCCGCGTACGACAGAGGGCAGCATCCGCAGGAGTTCGTCAACGAGAAGCGAGCGAAGGGAGAGCTCATCATGGGCATCGGACACAGGTAATCACTGCCGACGACATGAACTAATTAGAGAGCATGAGCTGTCGGATTTAAGGTTGTCGATTTAAGTTTGACACCTCCCAAATCGCGCCAAACTATATTTCTTCTATACCTATAAAAAATAATTGCTGTGCGTTAGTCTTACTAAATGTCTAAAATGACCCGACCTTTTGTATGATTTCCGGAGGAGGCTAAGGTAAAAAACAGACCTAAAATCGATAACTGTTTAGTATGGGAAAGTCAGCATTCTGCCACTAGATCGCGTGGGATCACTCAAAGAGGTTCGCTAATCTGAAGCGTGGACTAATTATGACGATACGATGATGTTCTTTAAATAATTAGATGTCGCTGGTGGTGGAGTGGAATAGTTCTATAACCGGAACTATGAGATTACGGGGTACTAGTGACTAACGAGCGTCATCAACATTGTTTGTTTGTCCGCAGAGTGAAGTCGATCAACAACCCGGACTCGCGCGTGCGCGAGCTGAAAGCGTACGTGACGTCACGCTGGCCCGCGTGGCCCGTGACGCGGTACGCGCTCGACGTAGAGGCCATCACCACGCGCAAGAAGCCCAACCTGATCCTCAACGTGGACGGCATCGTGGCCGCCGCCTGCGTCGACCTCTTCCGCCACTGCCAGCTGTTCACTCAGTGAGTAGTCACACTGTTGGTGCGCCACACGCGCAAGAAGCCCGACCTGATCCTCAACGTGGACGGCATCGTGGCCGCCGCCTGCGTCGACCTCTTCCGCCACTGCCAGCTGTTCACTCAGTGAGTAGTCACACTGTTGGTGCGCCACACGCGCAAGAAGCCCGACCTGATCCTCAACGTGGACGGCATCGTGGCCGCCGCCTGCGTCGACCTCTTCCGCCACTGCCAGCTGTTCACTCAGTGAGTAGTCACACTGTTGGTGCGCCACACGCGCAAGAAGCCCAACCTGATCCTCAACGTGGACGGCATCGTGGCCGCCGCCTGCGTCGACCTCTTCCGCCACTGCCAGCTGTTCACTCAGTGAGTAGTCACACTGTTGGTGCGCCACACGCGCAAGAAGCCCGACCTGATCCTCAACGTGGACGGCATCGTGGCCGCCGCCTGCGTCGACCTCTTCCGCCACTGCCAGCTGTTCACTCAGTGAGTAGTCACACTGTTGGTGCGCCACACGCGCAAGAAGCCCGACCTGATCCTCAACGTGGACGGCATCGTGGCCGCCGCCTGCGTCGACCTCTTCCGCCACTGCCAGCTGTTCACTCAGTGAGTAGTCACACTGTTGGTGCGCCACACGCGCAAGAAGCCCGACCTGATCCTCAACGTGGACGGTATCGTGGCCGCCGCCTGCGTCGACCTCTTCCGCCACTGCCAGCTGTTCACTCAGTGAGTAGTCACACTGTTGGTGCGCCACACGCGCAAGAAGCCCGACCTGATCCTCAACGTGGACGGCATCGTGGCCGCCGCCTGCGTCGACCTCTTCCGCCACTGCCAGCTGTTCACTCAGTGAGTAGTCACACTGTTGGTGCGCCACACGCGCAAGAAGCCCGACTAATAAAGTAATAAAGTATATAAATACTGAAATACACGAAATATTGAAAAAATAAAGGTGTCTTCATACAAGAAACGTATTTGTTTGTACTTTTGGTACAATGATGGTGCGGAACCCTCCGCGTGAGAGTCCGACTCGCACTCGGCTGATTATTGTGAATGTGTATTAACAATTGTGTCCGTCCGGCAGGGAGGAAGGCAACAACTACATCAACATGGGCTCCATCAACGCGCTCTTCGTCCTCGGTCGGACCATCGGTCTTGTCGGGCACTACTTAGATCAGAAGCGCATGAAGCAGCCTCTGTACCGTCACCCCTGGGACGACATCACCTACATGTCGCCCATGAACTAAACTAAACACCCTACAACGTATGCCGGGATTGGGGTCTTTTAACCTGAATGCTGCACAATCAGTCGGTTGTTCCTTAGATCTTTGAACAGCTGGTGTCGTAACAGTAGTAACATTTGGGTAAAAGACTGGATATATTTGACAGATTTGTATTCGTACGTCGCAGCGTTAGATCGTCGTTGTGTGATTTATGTGATTTGACGATTGCTTTTTAGTACAACATTTAATTTTCCGGCAGCGAAAGTGTTGAAGTTCTGTGAACACAAATCTATATTTCGTTCTACCATTCACGAGATGGACTGCTCATATCCTACTGAACAGAAATGCATATATTACCTGGTCAATTAGACCGTAGGATCGATCTTTCTCTGCAAAACACGTGTTAGGACACGATCAATTCGACAGCTTAATTGACCGCGTTTTATGGGCTGGCTTAGTTTAATTTTTTAACAAAAAGGAATAGGAAATAAATAATGACATGATAGCGACATGGTGAATACTGTCCTATTGTATACTCTGAAATATTAAGTTATATTATAAATAAAACAAGAGCACTTTAAACCCTATTACACTAAACTCGAATAAGCAGTCTCGTAGCTAAAACGTAAGCAATAACCAGTACAAAAACTATAGTCAATGGTTTTGTATATGGTCGTGTTTATCTTTTTGCTACAATGCAAGTGACTTGAGTGTGACCCTCAGACGTTCGCGGCATTCTTAAAACATCTACGAATTTGTAAAATAAGTATCTTAAACATGTTATCATCATTAATATGAATCTGTTGAAAATGCTTTTAAAAATGTCATTCCATTATCTCCCCTTGTGTTTGTTGAAAACTTGAGATCTGATTTTATTTGCTGTGATTTGTCGGCTCGTTGCGACAATGTATAAGATATATTCATATATCCGGCGATTCGAGCGAATTTATGCCGTATTCCCGTACCGGTAACGCTCATGTTCGAACGGCTCTCGTGCCCCATATATATGACTATGTTTATTCAATTGCACTTGTTAAAGTATATACCTAACTGTTATTTGCACACCTACGTAGGAAATATAGCGAATATACATTTTATTCTATATACTAAATGGATAAATATTAATGTAATACATATACAAAACAGCACATATTTTTGGACTCCTCGCACGCCTTATTAATGTTGTAATATTGTACCATCGTTGGACTCGATTCTGAAGCGATCTGATTATGACTAAACTAAAATTCGTATCAAAGTATTGACGTCACATCCGTCCCTTGAGTTTAGGAGCATCAATACTTAGAAGCAGTTTTAGTTTAACTTGTCATTTGGTTCTCCAGAATCAGGTCCGAAATATGGTGTATTGTATGTTATACTATAGGGTAAGCGGCTAAAGGAAATTTGGTGAATTAATCAATAGGATTGTTTTCTCTCTCAGAAGCGTTACGTTAGAAAGAGAGAGAGTTAAACCTACTGGGGAACTTGCCGAGTAATGAGTAGTAATCGATAGGGTAGATTTGGAATAGTTGCGAATCTTATAGAGAGCTGATAAAACAGAAAAAATATTATGTAAAAAACTCGAAAAAATATATTGAAGCACGAGTAGCGACTGAATGCACAGGAAATAATAATAATAATAGTAGTTGTTCTAGGGAGTAACGTCACAACAATTTAATAATTATACGTAGTTTAGGCGGAATAACTGGTTCATGGTAAGTAGAAAATGTTTAGTAAAGAAATATCTATGTTTGTTTTTTTAAATAATTGTATAGTTGACTGGGTTGTGAAATAAAAGAAAACCTAACACTGATTTCGCTCACATTTCGCAGCGTGACGTGGACTAAAATAAATATATTTGACAAATCAGTCGACTATCTGAATTTAATTTATTTTGTAAACTGACGACAGAATAGACGAATTTATATTATTTAAGGCAATGAACAACTTCTAAAAACATCTGAGCCTGTTTTACACTTTTGTTAAGTACACTGTGTCAACTCTCTGTATACAATATCGGGCCTATGACTTGTTTAGATTTAGAATGGTAAATGCATAATCCAAGTTACAACGACTCTTTTCATTATCTTTAATTTTAAGTTCTAATTTTTTCCTTAAATATTATCATAATTTATTGGTATAATTGTGAAAATGGTTGGTAATTTGTAAATATTTGAATTTTGTCAACTTTATGAATTATATATTTTTTATTTATAATCTTTGCTGCTTTTTCTAGAATAGATTCCTAGATGACTTCAGTTTTTTCTAAAACCATAGTTTATTCGTGATAAGAATGCAGTAAAGTTCACAGTGACCAGTTGAAGGCAAACTTTCGAACGCGAAGGTTGTGTCCTGTCCTGTGAGTGTGTGTTAACAGATTTAAATTTCACAGCATTCTTATCACGAATAGACTATAACGAAAATTAACTATCTTTATACTTCTGGCAGTCTAACTAATATAATAACTGAATGTCACCCGCTTTTTCAAACGGGGTGGCACACTGTAAGTGCCCTTTCACACACACCGGTTGCCGGGTACCCAGCGCCGCCGGCTAACTGGTTGTCATTTCATACGAAGCGTACGCGCACGGCCATATACTTCAGCCGGCAACCGGTGCGTGTGGAAAGGCACTCAGTACTCAGGCCGGGACTCACCGAGGGGCGCGGGCCTTTACCCGGATACGAGTAAGGGTGAGCCATACTCCACCACGCTGGCTCAGTGCGGGTTGGTGGAGGTTTTTTTACGACTACTATGCTTACTACATACTATAACCAAGTAACGGTAACAGCCGAGACCTGCAGCTCAACGTGTCACCCGAAACAATTAATTCTCATTGGTAAATTGGGATTGGAACCTGCGTCTCCTGCGTGAGAGGCAAGCGTGGAACCCACTAGACCACAGAGCGCTTTTTGGTGGCGCACTGACGCTGCATTTACAAGGCTTTCATAGAATCGGTTGTTTGAGGCGAAGTGGTTACCTAATAAAGCGGGCGGCTTCCTAGGCGCTGCAAAGGTAAGGCTAACTGCGACCGCATACAAATTCACAAATAAAACTAAAAGAAAAGCGTTTCCAAAATATAATACTCGAACAAAAACTTAATCAAATATTAAATAAACTGATTTAACTGCAAAAATGGTTCTCTTACAACTACTTTTTATATGAAGGTCACTTAACAAGAGACAAACTCTAGAACATTGTTAGAATTATTACGAAATATTCTCGAATTAAATTGGCACTATAAATGGAGGGCTCTGATTTTAGCTATACACAATATTTCGTAAACTCTCAGCATTTTTATCACATCTACGTTATCTAATATTTAAATACATCTATAACAAGCTCTGCGTACAAATGCGGTTCTATATTTTTTAAATAATTTAGGCAATTTTTTTTTATTCCATTGAAGCACACAATAGTTACCAACCAATTCACAGTATAGCAAAGAAAAAAAATCGCTAATATAGGTAAAGTTAGTATAGTAATACTTGTGAAGTTATACATTTGTTATTATTATTATTCAACTACATTTTAATCGTTCGAATATCATAGGCACATTGGGTAAACAGTGAATACATTATATAATACAATAACAATATTTTTTCTTAATTTCTTAATCTATTAGCGAACATCATGTCAGTTACCGGCTGAGTCAGAATCGAGTTCTCAATACCTACTCAAAGATTTTAAGTGGGTTTTGGGAGATGTACAATGAAGTAACTTTTTGGTGCTTATCCGGTTTTTAATTTAAACCTATTTAAAAGCAAATTCAAATATCAGGCTTTATTAATAATAGTATTGAAGCAAGCACCTAAAGTTTTAACTTATAGTCTGTTCATGTTAAGAAAATAGTGAAAGTGTAAAAAGACCAGTGACAGTGATGTTTCACTAATTTCTTAACGCGGACGAACTGTAATTGTATCAAAATCTAAACATTGGACACGGTTCAGTAATCTATAGAAAAAGCAGCTTTAAACAGTGTTTTAAATTAGTTGTTTGATTATATGAAATAATTACTAAATTACACATCTTTGAGCACTATAAAATGACGTCCAGTTTTTAGTTACTGAGGTAGCGACCGAGAGTTGCGGTTCCGATTTAGATAATTTTAGCCTGTTAGACGCACCATTCAGCTGGTCACACACTATCGATCGTTTTAATAACGTATCTATCCTCAAATACAATACAAATCTGAAGATCGATGGGGTCCGTATATAACAGTCAAATATAACTCAATGCGAAAATCATGGATAGACAAATGGACGTTAGTCTTTGTGTTCGCCGAAAACATTCGTTTCGCTATTATTATTTTTCTAATGTGTCAACTGTTTTATCGTACCAACTGGTCTCCAACACCTGCCCTTGTCTCCATTCTGTAACTCCAATCTATATCGATTCCTTTCATACTCAACGACTCATGTGAATTAATGGCGGATAAAGATTGTTCAAAATTCAATCTGAAGTATATTTCGACCATGTAGATGATCTCGATAGAACCAGCGGGGTGATTCTGGCGCTAGCGAGATCATGTCCATGGTCGAAATATCGATTTTGAGATACCGAAATCTCTATTAAAAACAAGAAAAAGCTATTCTTACGACTAGCCTTTCGACCAACCGAGATATCTGGACCCGTTTTCGATCGAAATAAATATAAATCGAGATCGTTTTCGACAGATTTAGGCGGTATCAAACCGACCATATTTCGACCATGGAGATGATCTCGATAGAACCTGTCAATATGTAAGGCATCGTGATCGATTCAAAAGATACAGAATCCCGCTGCCGCCCGCCGCGTTACTCGGCGTTGATGGTGATGGTCTTGCCCTTGGGGTCGTCGAAGCGGTCCATGGTGCGGATGTCCAGCATCATCATGATGCCGTAGAAGGTGATGGCCAGGAGAATGAACACCACGAACAGCGCGGACAGGATCGGGGCCGAGAAGAAGCCGACGCAGTTGAACGAGTCCTCCGAGAACGCGGTCCCGTTGCTGAACGCCTCCACCTGCGGATGCAGAAGCGTTATTATTAAACAACTTCAATAATTGAAACAAAAAGTAAAGCTCCTAAAAACCCAGACCTCCTACTCCAGGTGGTGCAGGTGTTAGGATGGCTGAACAGAAGTGCAGGGGAAATGCACAAAGGCTCTGCTCGAGTGGGCCAGGTGCAGGCACTACTATCCCCTGATGAAGAAGAAGAATATGGCTAATCCATCTACATATAAGCATGTCACCCACCTTAATGTCGTTGAACCGGAGTGTATACTCGCGCGTGGTGTTGACGCTGGCGAAGCTCACGGCTTGCCCGCAGCGGTAAGCGAAGCCCTTCAGAGCATACACAGGGCCCTCTCCCAGCGGCTCCAGCTCTTCTGTGTCCGTGCCCGCGGTCAGCTCCACCTTGTCTGTTCATTCATTCAAATGATTAGACTGTTTAGTTAGTGGTGCCCAAGAGACCAAAGATAATAATATATTCTAAGGTATATGAAAGAACAGATACTATACTATATAATATTATACTAATACAGATAGACCACCTAAAACAAAATATGAGACTGGCGTAAACTGAGATGCTATGGAAGGTTCTTTAGTTTGAGGCCATTATCGCTTGGTGCAGCACCATCGAAAAATAGCAAATACCACAAGATGGCGCTAAGATATATATAGGATTTATTCTAAGATTAGCACCACCAAGAAGTCTGTTAACTGAAACCATGCCGTTTAAAGTACAAATCTTACTCCTCACACCATCTTTTTTAACTAATTCTAATTTGTATGGGATGAGCGCCCTGTGATGAAAGGCATAATCAAATAACTAAAGATTTACAGAGTAAGGCTTTCTCTTGGTGTAATAGGGTCCTGTTTGGCAACCTTACGGTACTAATACTATAAGAGATGTCATAGATGCTTAAATATTAAGTCATACTCACTGAAGAACCAATATCCGTATGCATTTTCATTGAAAAACAACTTGACAGTCTTGTCACCATACACCAGGTCAGCTACTAAATCTGACCCGTTCAAGTTGGTGGTCTGGGACGATGGAGACTCCAGGTTCTGTGACGTGTTACCAATAGTTAGCACCAGCTGGTTGACATACAGAAGCAGATTGTCCAGTTTCAGGATGCTGTTTGAAGATGTGACATTAGCTGTAGCTTGACGACGGACTCGGTTATGTTCAGGGATAGTCCACGAGGGGTTGTGAGCAGTGTAGATTGCGACCACTTGTTTGTTGTGCTCCTGCAGTTTCCCGCAAATGTCTTCCATGATGTTGTTGTGGCGGCGCAGCAGTTCGGCTCTTGATTCTCCGTCTTTAGCGTCTTTCAGGGCTATGAAGAGGAATCGACCACCTTCCGGCTTGATCTCAGCTGAGAGGCCGTTCTCAGTGAGCTTCACGTGGTCGACCTTCTCCGGGTCGGCTAGTTTGTTGAGAGCCTTCACCGGGGTCTCGACCGACGGCAGGTAAACAGATTTAGCGATATTGGCTTGGAGGAAAGGGAAGCTCGATTCGCCATCGTCATTTTTCTCCGACAAATCTTCAACGGAAAGAGTTTCCTCGATGAAGACGACTGTGAAAGGGTCGTTCTTTAGCTCCTGCTTCAATAAGCTATCGAACTCCTGTGGGGATACCTTGGATAGCGGGTTAGCCTTGATTGAAGTTGTGGCCAAGTCGCCACATAGAAATACTGGGACTTGGCTCGATGTGGCACTTTGTAAACAAATTAAGCTTAGAACTAGAGGTAACACTAATCGGCAAAAAGCCATTTTAAATATCGTTATCTAATGAAACTGGACGTCTGAGGATTTTACAACTAAACTCGTCAAAGAATGAGGAAAACGGGGCGATATCGTTTGACAGAAGTCATGTGAAAAATGTGCTATGATGCGAAATAAGCATTCTGAATAGTATCATCAATAACTCTCTGTTTGATTTAAACCCTTATTTATATTACGTATAGGGTTTTTTTTTGGCTAAGAAAGAATATTATATCGAACCATTCGGACCGCAGTAACAATCATATGATGGTGGCGTGTCTATGGTTTTGGTTTCTTCCATCAAGTAAAATTTTTGAGCACGAGTTTTTACCGCAGGAAATATTGAGAACAGCGCCATCTAGCGTGGAATAGCGACGCGATTGTAGTTGATTTTATAGCATAAACCTAACCACTAGATGGCAATGCATGATGTCCTGCTTTAAAATATAAACTTTTCACTTCTCATATTTATGTTGGGTACCCCCACGGAACAGAAAAAACAGTAATGTGGTCGCCTCCTTTTAAGCCCACACGTCCCTGGTCTGGGTACAGGCACAGAAGAGATAATATTACAGGATTAACATACAGGGTAAGAGCTCTGTGGTCTAGTGGGTTTACGCTTGCTTCTCATGCCGGAGATTCATGTAGGAATCCCGGTGCTGGCTGACCAATTGACCATGTATCAATGAGAAAAGTAATGTATCTTAAGTACAATATCTGTCGTTCTAATGGTGATGAAAGACATCGTAAGGAAACCTTCATTTCTCCATAGCTGCGGCAACCTGTTATATACCTGTTGTATAGACCTTAATAAATAAATTAAAAATAAATGAATAAATAAATAAATAAATAAATGGCCTAGCCCCCTGCCACGCAAAATGGAGTATTGAAACACTGGCTAAAAGTGGGCATAATTGTGCCTCTGCCACCCCGTATGGGAAAAGCCGTGACGCCATGTCATGTTATGTTATGTGGTGGCGGGCGGCACATACTTACTTACATGCTTGTGCTTGTGCTGCTCGAGCTTGGCCGTCTCTCTGTCTGTCTGTCTGTGTGCTTGTGCTGCTCGAGCTTGGCTGTCTCTCTGTCTGTCTGTGTGCTTGTGCTGCTCGAGCGTGGCTGTCTCTCTGTCTGTCTGTGTGCTTGTGCTGCTCGAGCTTGGCTGTCTCTCTGTCTGTCTGTGTGCTTGTGCTGCTCGAGCTTGGCTGTCTCTCTGTCTGTCTGTGTGCTTGTGCTGCTCGAGCTTGGCTGTCTCTCTGTCTGTCTGTGTGCTTGTGCTGCTCGAGCTTGGCTGTCTCTCTGTCTGTCTGTGTGCTTGTGCTGCTTGAGCTTGGCTGTCTCTCTGTCTGTCTGTGTGCTTGTGCTGCTCGAGCTTGGCTGTCTCTCTGTCTGTCTGTGTGCTTGTGCTGCTCGAGCTTGACTGTCTCTCTGTCTGTCTGTGTGCTTGTGCTGCTCGAGCTTGGCTGTCTCTCTGTCTGTCTGTGTGCTTGTGCTGCTCGAGCTTGGCTGTCTCTTTGTCTGTCTGTGTGCTTGTGCTGCTCGAGCTTGGCTGTCTCTCTGTCTGTCTGTGTGCTTGTGCTGCTCGAGCTTGGCTGTCTCTCTGTCTGTCTGTGTGCTTGTGCTGCTCGAGCTTGGCTGTCTCTCTGTCTGTCTGTGTGCTTGTGCTGCTCGAGCTTGGCTGTCTCTCTGTCTGTCTGTGTGCTTGTGCTGCTCGAGCTTGGCTGTCTCTCTGTCTGTCTGTGTGCTTGTGCTGCTCGAGCTTGGCTGTCTCTCTGTCTGTCTGTGTGCTTGTGCTGCTCGAGCTTGGCTGTCTCTCTGTCTGTCTGTGTGCTTGTGCTGCTCGAGCTTGGCTGTCTCTCTGTCTGTCTGTGTGCTTGTGCTGCTCGAGCTTGGCTGTCTCTCTGTCTGTCTGTGTGCTTGTGCTGCTCGAGCTTGGCTGTCTCTCTGTCTGTCTGTGTGCTTGTGCTGCTCGAGCTTGGCTGTCTCTCTGTCTGTCTGTGTGCTTGTGCTGCTCGAGCTTGGCTGTCTCTCTGTCTGTCTGTGTGCTTGTGCTGCTCGAGCTTGGCTGTCTCTCTGTCTGTCTGTGTGCTTGTGCTGCTCGAGCTGGGCTGTCTCTCTGTCTGTCTGTGTGCTTGTGCTGCTCGAGCTGGGCTGTCTCTCTGTCTGTCTGTGTACCGTCAACACTAACCAGCTCAGAACTGAGGAAGTGGTTTCAAAAACTTACTAGCTGTTAGGTTTTGTGTAACAGAATTTTAAATTCTCATCTTTACATTGACGATTAACTATTTACAAACTTTCGAAGTCAATAATCTTATTCTTTCTGTAACAATTGTTGGAACTTTTGAATTAGTTCAGAAGGATGACTATTGAAAAATACAGAGAAATTACTTATTTATTCATTTATCACGAGAAATAATCAAAATATGATGGATTATGTGGAAGAATCGGGTATTTTTTCCAGAAATCTTAAAAAAGGCATATCTCAACCAATACGCAACTTAGAACAGAATGTCAAGCAGAAATGTCTTCAGTACAAGCCCCTCTACACCCCTAATTGTTTTGTTGCACCATACTACAAACACCCTGTATATCCGCCCGAGCCGCAACCGGCCGCAACGGCTAACGTAGAGAACTCTCCCGCCAAGAGACAATTGTCATTTATTCACGACAAGGGCCTTTCTAGTGTGTGGCATGCTGCCTGATCTCTTTAGGGTACCGTACCCGAAGGGTGCCAAACGGGACCCTATTACCATCTATTACTAAGGCTCCGCTGTCCGTTTGTCCGTCCGTCAGCGGGTCCTAGAGCACGAACCGTAATAGCTAGAAAGTTTACATTTTCACAGAATGTGTATATCTGTTGCCGCAACAACAACAAATACTAGAGACTTTTTTTGATACGCCCCACGCATTTCAATATGATGGTAATATTTCGCGTAAACCTACTTCGTTGAGGTAGCACAGCGGGTATGAAGTAGGCTCCCAATCGTTAGGGCATAACCTTTTTTATTTATTTTTTTGTTATTGTTTTGTTTTGAGTGCTTAAGTTTTGTTATACGATAGTACGGTACCCTTCATGTGCGATTCCGAACCCGCACTTGACGGATTTTATTTTCTTTTAATAAAACCTCCTCGGAATGCTACGATATTTGAAAAATTACAACCTCCTTGCCACGATCAGCCGTCGCCATTTTATAATTTGAAAACCGTCAAAAAATCAGCGAAAAAAGCGAAAAATAATACGTCGAAGTGTGGAAGGGAAGTAAGTGGACCAGATTGTAAGATTGGTCCACTTATTCTTCTACCAGGCGATATCTCCATTGAAAGTGTGGAACTGGTTTCATTTCATTTCAGCATTTCACGCCTAACTCATTAATTCTAAGATTTCACGTTTGGTAAGTCCTTGATCCTTGATCTAACGTTACCTCCTCGCTATACTTGCTTAATTTCCGTGCCAGCAATGTACCGTATGCTCTTTACCAACGCTGCCATCAACGCACTATTTCCTTTACGTAGCGGTCCACATCTTATAGTGCCTTCCACTGGAAGTTGGCTTACCCCGGCGGGACATATCCTGACTCCACCCAACCCCATTAAGACTTCATGAGGCGGAGGCGGGAGAGCAAACCAATGGGTTAGAGCGCGAAGCAGGGGCACTACCCACCTTTTCTCGTAACGCTTGGTCGTTGTTTTGAACTCTCAGAACTTGGGTTTGGATTATACCAGATGGACGAAATTCTTGAGATATGATGTCAATAGTAGACACATTAAACCCAAAAAGTTTCTTTACTTTAGATTTTATTTCTATCTAAAAAACCCCGATTTCATCACTGACATACTCACTCACTGTTGATCAACAAAACTTTTAGGGCACTTCCTGAAGTCCTAGAAAGCTGAAATTTGGTATGTAGACTTTGGAAACCTCCTCCTTAGTTAGGGCGTGTAGAGTTAGAAGCTTGGCTCTACTTGAGATCTGATAACTTTTTGTTTCCCTCTTCTTGGCTACATTTTTTACATGAAAATGTTTTGGTGCGATACCATTTACCCTAGCAGCAAAGATGTTGACTCGCAGAGCCTCTACGCTGTCCCGTTGCCTCGTCATGCATCGACTGCGTGATCTGATATCCATCGACCTCGGCAGTGTGGCCAACGTGACAGAGCGGCGGAAGACGTCGTCTCAGAAGCCTGTTGTGAAAGGTAAGCACGAGTGCAGCGAGGGATTCTGCGTATTCCCCTAACCTATGTAACCACAAACTTTTTTTCGGATTATATTAGGCCGACCCAGGAAAAGATGGAGTCTTGAGTTGGGTCTATGGGACAAGGACTGGAGGGAGACCGCTCAGGATCGCATAGAGTGGAAGAGGGGGAGAGAGGCCTTTGCCTATCAGTGGGACATAGTAGGCACATAATAATAATAATAATAGTATTAGGTCCCAGCTTGTGGTAGGTAACCCCCAAGTCCTTATCTCATCCGAAAAATGGTCAAGTGCGGGTCGGACTCGCACACGAAGGCTTCCGCACCATCGTAATAACTTCAATCTCGTAGTCAGTCGTCTCTTGCTAGTAAAAAAATGACAGGCTCTTTTGTATTGAAATTGATTTAATTAATGCCTACTATTTAATTATAAACACCCTTTTTCGTGTATTTCAGTATTTGTTGTTGTTGCGGCAATAGAAATACACATTCTGTAAAACATTTCAACTCTCTAGCTATTCCGGCTCTTGCTGTAGGCCCCAATGACGGACAGACAGACGGACGGACAGCAGAGCCTTAGCAATATTAGGGTCCCGTTTGGCACCAGAGACTATATATCCAATTGACTGCGCCTGCGGGGGAATGCGGCTCGCCAAACGTTTGTTGTATTCAACAAACATTCTCGTACGCAACCTATGTACGATGACGCGCCGCCAGACAGTTTCGCAGCGGCTGACCAATCACAGCTCTCTTACCTCGTCCCCCGCCGCCCGGAAATTGGTGAGTTGTGTTGTGTTGTGTTTCAAAGGAAAATGTATCTATGCGCTCTCCACTGGATAAGTGCTCCCTGTTTGGCACCCTTCGGGTACAGAACCCTAAAAAATACCATGACCGTTTTAAAACAAGTCTTGGCGTAGGCAAAATAAAGCTCATTACGGAGTATTGGAATGAAGACGTGTGCTTGTGTGTGTGACTGACTTGTGTGGTACATTTTTAGGGTACCGTACCCGAAGGGTGCCAAACGGGACCCTATTACTGAGACTTCGCTGTCCGTCTGTCCGTCCGTCCGTCCGTCCGTCCTGTCTGTCACCGGGTCCGTCTGCCCGAACCGTAATAGCTAGAAAGCTGAAATTTTCACAGAATGTGTATATCTGTTGCCGCACCAACCACAAATACTGAAATACGAGAGATATTGCAAATTAAAGGGGGCCCCGATACAAGAGACGTGTTTAGATACACTTACGCATTTCAAAATGGAGATCTTGACTGAAACTGTTTATTTATTGTCATAGCAACCATGTCATAGACACATATACTACACATTTAAATATGATAGCATATTTCGCGTCAACCCACATGGTTGTGGTTAGCCGGTATGATGTAGACTCTCAATCCGGAGGTCGTCGGTTCAAATCTCGTGAAGGCATAAACTTTTTAAATTTTCTTTTTGTTTATTTTTTTATTGTTTTGAGTGCTTTTGATTTGTTGTACGATGGTACGGTACCCTTCGTGTGCGATACCGACCCGCACTTAACCGATTTTTATTTTATTTGCAGAGGAAGAACCCGCAGTGAATGAGATCCCGTGGCCTGAACACCCTTTGGGCTTCGTTAGCCTGGGTCTCTGCCCAATAGCCTACAAAAGCCTTGGCAGCATCTAATCATCTTGACTATCATCAGATAGCACAAATATATTTTTTATGGTCTGCATTCTTATTGTGTTGTATGGCGTTCATTTTCCTAACTTAATTAGCTTTACTAATCTTTTATCGGCAGTCTCTTGTTAAAAGTTTATTGGTAATAAATTTAATTGTTATTTCGCAATTAGTTTTATTTTGTGGAGGTTTTAGTTGGGAGATTGGTTTGTTCAGTCGCTCTGCGTCGAGCGGCCGAGCTGGTCACTTGAAAGTTGGTAAAAGATGTATCACTGGGCGCAGTGCGTTGTGGTAAGACCTTAATTTTTAGGGTTCCGTACCCGAAGGGTGCCAAACGGGACCCTTTACTAAGCCTCCGTTGTCCGTTTGTCTGTATCTGTCTCTGTCTGCCTGTCTCTGTCCGTCAGCGGGCTGTATCGCACGAGCAAGGGCGTGTTCAGTCGACGCGCGCCCGCGCTGACTGCGCTGAATGTGTTCAGTCAGCGCGCGCCCGCGCTGAATGTGTTGTCGACGCGCGCCCGCGCTGAATGTGTTCAGTCGACGCGCGCCCGCGCTGAATGCGTTCAGTCGACGCGCGCCCGCGCTGAATGCGTTCAGTCGACGCGCGCCCACGCTGAATGTTGTCGTCGTTTTGACGTTTTCTTAGTTTGGTCGATTTTGAGTATTGGCGGCCACTCATGAAAGTTGTAAACTACCTATAGAGTACATAACATAACATAGTTAAATCGTTTCGGGGCCGAGATATCTTACTTTAAAGTTTTTTCAGTACAAAAAGTGTTAGGTACATTCAAGCTCTATTATCTCAGCTGCGCAATGGTAGCCAGCAATGATAATGCTGCCAAATAATAATAAAGATATCGGTGGCCGTGGATAAAAAAAAAGAAGCCAATGGTCCATAGTATCCAGGGATTACTTTCATAGAATTCATAGAAAGCTTTCATAGAAAGCGATTCATAGAATACATCTACGTACCAAGTTTCAACTGTGTAGTCCTTATAGTTTTGGAATCAAGTTGCTGTGACATACGGACGGACGGACGGACGGACAGACAGACTTGACGAAACTATAAGGGTTCCTAGTTTCTCTACGGAACCCTAAAAATAAATATAGTTTAAAAAAACTAATAAACACGCTGCAAATTGCTGTCTTTCTAAAAAAATATTCAATTTGGTTTACATGGATGACATCACACTTTAGTTTTTTATGTGGAAACCTAATTACACGTGTTACTCTCTCCAAGTGTGATCGGAACCCTTGGTGCGCGAGTCCTACTCGCACTTGGCCGGTTATTTATTTCACAATATTACTAGTATTTTTCGTTCATCAGTGTGCTTATTTTAAAAATTATTTTTAACTTTTTAGTTCGATGTTCTTTAAAAGTGTGTTTATTAGTTTTTTTAAACTATATTTATTATGTTGAGTAAGTACAGTCGAGCTCATTAACATATGAGCAAAAGGGTATATATATATATATATATATATATATCTAAAATTTATGAACAAATATAAATGTACTGGAAAGGCATTTATATTTGAAGCCTTCTTGGTTTTGCTCATATTATTACTAGTGGCTCTGTGAGCTGTAGACCTCGCGAGTATGTCGGTGGGAAAGCTGAACTGCTAACACACATCAAAAAAATAACCCAAATAATTTTCTTTCAATAACACATACAAACTTATGAATGTACCTGGTTACGTACATGCAGTATGAAAGTAGCCGCACCAATAACTTTGTAAACTACATTTCGCGATCTTTAATACAACCTATTGACTTTTTACTAAAATTATATAGTCTGTTTCACTCTCATGGTCTTTACGAATCCAACGACACCTCATTTGTTAATATCCATCGAGCCGTTTGGGTTGTAGCGATTTTTTTACATTTTAAAACCCCATATCTCCGCCATTTTGAAAAAAATCTAAAAACTGGCTCGAATAAAAAATTCTATTTATTTTTCCAACCTGCTCACAAAATTTCACGAGAATCGGTTCATAAATGCGACCTGTAGAGGAGAACAACCGGACATACGAAAGCATTTTTGCCCAAACCTGAAACGGAGACGCTTCGCTCGCTTCGCTCGCTCGGTCAATAATGAACTTGACTGTACGATGGTGCGGGAGGCCGTGTTGCTCTATTTGCGGGACCCGCTGTGTGAGAGTCCGGCTCGCACTTGACCGTTTTTATGTTAACTAGTGGCTCTGTGAGCTGTAGACCTCGCGAGTATGTCGGTGGGAAAGCTGAACTGCTAACACACATAAAAAAAATAACCCAAATAATTTTCTTTCAATAACACATACAAACTTATGAATGTACCTGGTTACGTACATGCAGTATGAAAGTAGCCGCACCAATAACTTTGTAAACTACATTTCGCGATCTTTTATGCAACCTATTGACTTTTTACTAAAATTATATAATCTGTTTCACTCTCATAGTCTTTACAAATCCAACGACACCTCATTTGTTAATATCCATCGAGCCGTTTGGGTTGTAGCGATTTTTTTACATTTTAAAACCCCATATCTCCGCCATTTTGAAAAAAATCAAAAAACTGGCTCGAGTAAAAAATTCTATTTATTTTTTCAACCTGCTCACAAAATTTCACGAGAATCGGTTCATAAATGCGACCTGTAGAGGAGAACAACCGGACATACAAAAGCATTTTTGCCCAAACCTGAAACGGAGACGCTTCGCTCGCTTCACTCGCTCATCTGTTTCACTCTCATGGTCTTTACGAATCCAACGACACCTCATTTGTTAATATCCATCCAGCCGTTTGGGTTGTAGCGATTTTTTTACATTTTAAAACCCCATATCTCCGCCATTTTGAAAAAAATCAAAAAACTGGCTCGAGTAAAAAATTCTATTTATTTTTCCAACCTGCTCACAAAATTTCACGAGAATCGGTTCATAAATGCGACCTGTAGAGGAGAACAACCGGACATACGAAAGCATTTTTGCCCAAACCTGAAACGGAGACGCTTCGCTCGCTTCGCTCGCTCGGTCAATTAGGTACCTAGAATACTACATACTTACCTTTGTTGTCTTTACGTCGCTCGGACATTACGTCGCTCCTGCCTCCCGTAGTCCCTCTGAAGTCCTACTATTGTTATTTATTGTGCTTGAGTACCTGTAGCATGCCGAGCGCGGCGCGAGTTTTGTCTCGGGAGAGTGAGGGACAGACATTTAGTTGGTGATAAATCTTAATATGTATTTTTTTCACAGTTCCTAGCTCTAGCGACCGTGTCGTCGCTCTCTGAACCTTCTCCCAGCCTCCACTATCCAAATGTAAGTTTTTTCCCCATCCTTGTGCGTAAACACTGCCTTTTGATTTTGCTTTGATAAAATAATAAATATCCCGGATTTACTTCCACTGAAAACGCAAACCCATAACCCATTCCTTTGTTTCCCCTTAGTTCTGCAGTAGACCTGGGGCCTAATGCTGCTCTGAGAATTTCATTACTATTTCATTACTATTCCATTGCAAACACCCAAAATGGCGTCATTTGGTATTCTCCTAAATTATTATCCTCCTTGATTGGGTGTTTGCAATGGAATAGTAATGAAATAGTAATGAAATATAAGTGAAATTCTCAGAGCAGCATTAGGGCCCTGTGTACCTGGCGGGAATGTTCTTTGAGTGCACTTTTGGTGTGGGTGTATTGGGCGGGGATAGACCCAACGCACACTACATTTCATATTTGTGTCTAATATATTGTCTGAAAGGGGCCTCTACGTGTCGGACCCATGTCCCCACGCAAGCCTACAAAAAGGACCGGGACAGCAATGTCCCGTGAATTCTTAAATCAGATATAATAATAATAACAGGTTGAATGGAGCCATTTTTTTATTTTTTTTGTAAAAAATAAAATACATTAAAATTAGTTTGACAGTGGGTACCAACGTCAAAAATTAGACATTCATTGACGTCTCGGTACCCACTGTCAAAATAATTTTAATGTCATTTTTTTTTTTTATAATTTTAATGTCAATATTGCTCCAAGGACTCTTTTGTCCTTACGCTACCCAGCGTGATAATAGTAATAATAATAATGCTTTATTCAGTAAAATTGGTACAGTACTTGTTATAAGTAGTTATTACATAATAATTGTAATGGGTGAGACATTACTCCCTAAAGAAAGGTGAACCCTGTGTTTAAGGATGAGTAGGGCGCTCTTCCCGTAGCTAACTCTTTATTAATCTGTGCCATAGCGTAGCATTGCGGTTCTTTTTAACCGACTTCCCAAAGGAGGAGGTTTACAATTCGTCCGGATGTTTGTTTTTTATTTTTTTTTATTTTTATGTATGTGCCCCGATAGCGCCTAAACGGGTGGACCGATTTGGAAAATTATTTTTTTGTTTGAAAGGGTTTACCTTCCCATTGGCCCCATTGACACCAGGTCAGGATCTGATGATGGGATCCTGGAGAAATCGAGGGAACTCTTCAAATATTATAGGCAGACCTTTATAGTGATTTTTGTGTTTTTCATAATAACTCGTGCAAATGCACATGGTAAGCATAACATTGTGATGCGGAACTGCTGATGAAGACCACATATGGCCACCAGATCTGCTCAATACTAGGTACAAATACAATGCGTGGCTGACGGGCAGGCAACGCATAGCCTAAACCGGTGGACCTAGAGCCATGAAACTTTGTACAGGGGTTCCTTAGTAGCGTGGTTCCTTAGCACTGATGTGGTATTTGACAAAATTAATTCCCCAAGGGGGGGGGGGGGGGGGATAAGGGGTTACAGTTTGTATTAAACTCAATCTAATCAAATAGGGTTTGTGGAAGTCGGGTTTTTCTAAAGTTTACTTTTTGTTTCAATTATATATTGTTGACATTAAAAGTAGAAAATAAAGCAAAAAAAAAAAAAATTGATTGAAATGACTATCTACTAATTTCATATTTTGCTTAAATAGGTGAAAGCAGATGTATTCGACCAGCCAGTCAACCTGATGGGCGCTAAGAAGACTGCACATGACAAGGTAAGTGCAGTTGATTTACAAATTACTTAAAAACACCAACCAAAGTAAGACAAAAGTTAGTACCTACTTATACCATAGTATGTACAAAGTAAGATGAAAGTAATCCCCAAAGCAAGCACAAAGTAAGTAACTAAAGTAAGCACCAAAATAAAACTAACCGCCCCGTACCACAGATTACTAAATAGTTACTACGTAACAGATACTTCACTCAGTAGGAAATTTCCAATACCTGCTATAATAGCCTACTCCGTCGCGTCAGCAACCGCTGCATGCTAAAATGTGCCTAAATGCTCAAGCGTACAGTTGTGATCGCCTCACACCGCGCGATCTCACACTAATCGCAGGGCTGCCTCGCATCGCAGATACTCGTACGATACGAACACAGTTCAAAACGTGCGTGCGCTTGGCTTGCGACAACCATACTGACTTGGGCAGCCGGGCCATAGCCGGGCTGCCCGAGAGCTCGGGCGGGCGGTAGGTAATTATAGCGCGCGAGTACATTCAGTGACGGAGGCCTGCCCGTACTAAGTAAAAATCAAAATAAGACTTACGTGTTTGCATTTCAGGAAGCCAAATCGCCGGTCTTCGAAGCCGCAGACAGCAACGGCGCGTGGCCTTCCTACGACTTCTCGCAACTCGACTCGTACCTGTCTGGCGTGCGCGACGCGGCTCAGGACCCAGACTCGCCAGAACACAACCGGATCAAGAGACGGGCGAAGGTTGGTTACGTGATTTCCTCTATCAGCACTAGCACCCGTAACATGGAAGCGGCGTGACGCGAGAGAGTGATGGACAGAGCTGAGCTTTAAAATATCTGTGTTCCTTACCTTCCGCGATAAAACCTCATCCGCACTGTAGGGGCCAGTTTACATTGGTCAAGGGCAGTGGACAATGGACCGTGGACATTACAGAGTGGTGTAAACCGTTCGGACAGTGCCGAGTCAACTTGGCTTTCATATAATATCACCACTGTCCACTGTCCTTGACCAATGTAAACAGCCCAAGTGCTACGGACGGGCACAGTAGCATGCCGAGCGTGGCGCGAGTTTTGTCGCGGGAGGATGAAGAGACAGAGACAGAGCTATTTATTGAGCATAGCTTTTTTTTAGGGTCCCGATCCTTAAAAGGAAAAAAAGGAACCCTTATAGGATCACTTTGTTGTCCGTCTGTCTATCTGTCTGTCTGTCTGTCTGTCTGTCTGTCCGTCTGTCACGACCCCTTTTCTCGGTAACGCGTGGAGGTATTATATTGAAATTAATATCGATTACTCAGGTCTATGGTCCCTTGGAGCTGGGAAAAAATTAAACTTCTAGGTCCACGCAATCAAAAGATACTGAGATATTATGTCATAATTTTGCTGAATTTGTATGAACTCGCGTGGAACTCGCAAGGGAATCAAAACCTATAGGGTACTTCCGGTTGGCCTAGGGTCATGAAATTTGGAATGAAGGTAGGTCTTATAGCACAAGTAAAGGGAAAAATCCGAAAACTGTAAATTTCTGTCTGTCTGTCTGTCTGTCTCACCGTCTGTTAAGACTTTTTCTCAGAAACGCATGGAGGTATAAAGTTGAAATTAATACCGATTACTCAAGTCTGCAATCTCTTAAATTTGTGGAAAAATTAAACTTATAGGTCAACGCAATCAAAAGATACCGCATGTGTCTCAATTTTGCTGAAATTGCTTGATATTCGCAAGGGAATCAAAACCTAGAGGGTACTTTCCGTTGACCTAGAATCATGAAATTTGGCACGAAGCAAGGTCTTATAGCACAAGTAAAGGGAAAAATCTGAAAACTGCAAATTTCTGTCTTTCTAAAAAATAATCAATTTGGTTTACATGCATGACATCACACTTTTGTTTTTTATGTGGAAACCTAATTACACGTGTTACGCTCTCCAAGTGTGATCGGATCCCTTAGTGCGCGAGTCCTACTCGCACTTGGTCGGTTATTTACTTTCTCGCGACAAAAAATCCCGGGGTCGGTATGCTACTAGTGCAGCATCGTCATAGTCATGAACTTGTTCTGTGTGTGTGCAGTACATAGGTTGAGCGGGCGTATGCTGAGACGCAGGTGACACAGGCAGGACACACGCAGAACACGTAGTAGTACGCAAGTAACACTTAGCAGAGCACCTGCGTTTTACTGCGGCATACGCTCAGATTCGCTTGCTTTTGACGTAAAAAAATATATTTATGGAAATAGTATGCGAGTTGAAATAAAAAGAAGTTTTCTTTGCACAATGTTTCGACTCAAATTCTTAGCCATCAGGATAATTTTATACTGACAATTTGAATGAGACGGTCATGCAATTTAGACGATATTATAACACCGACTCCTCCCGCACCCACGCTAATTTTGATCGTACCGCCTGTTTGTTTCGCCGCGTAGAAATCCATTTCTCGGTTTTCAATTTATACAAGTGTAGTGAGCGAGAGCAACAGTGACCAAAGAATATTGTCTGCAGAACACGCGCCGCTTCAATACGATGGCCGGTCCGAAACTGAGAGAGCGGCCTCACCACTATATCTACCCGAAACCCGTCAAGGACCGGATGCTCGAGTTCACCACTACAACAAGAAAACCCTCCCTCCTCCCGGAAATGATGAACCCGGGCGTCATCTTTCGAGTTCGAATGTCGGACGCCATCTTGAGAATCAAACAACGCATGTACGAGGATCCCGAGCGCCACATCGAATCCGATATCATCTACACGAATTTGATCAAGAAAGTTGTTATGGATGAAATAACAAAATTCCACAACTTACTTCTTATGTATAAGACGGACAAGAGTATTAAAGAGCATTTGGGAGAGTGCGGAGGTAGGATCTATAAGTTTATCAGTTATATGACGATAAAAGTGCATATTTATTGCCTGTTTGACGCGTTGTGGATTGACGGGAACCCTTATGTGATTGGCGACGAGTATTCGGTTACTCCCGTGGACATGCCCCCCATGATACAGTGCGACGCTTCTGAGTGCAACTCCGTGGTGTTTGTCGATTCTATTACGGAGCCGAAAGATGTGGAGGAGTGAGGTCGATTGAATAATCGAGTCATAAATCAATAAATAATTTTGCTCGTTTTAACGGTTGACTATTTCTTAATTCTGCTGTATAATCCCCTAATGTATTTTAAATTTTAAAATCTATAGATTGATAAACATTTTGAGTACTTGCAGTATCCAAACTAGCCGTTGACTGTAAATCAATCCATGTATTGGTGATGATGAATAAAAATTATATTTATTTAGACGGTGACTGAAGCCAAAACAGGCTAGCACTATTTTAAGTTACGGGTGCGATGCGATATTGAATCCGGAACGTAAATGCAGGACTCCAGATATAACTCCGAGAAAGCACAAAAGTTAAAAGGGAAGTAGACAGGCCCCCAATTCTCACGCTATTGAGATCATCTCCATTATCGAGATATCGGTTTCTCCGTCGAAAATTATCACTTAGTTTGATCGAAAACGGGTCGAGACATCTCGGTTGGTCGAATTATATGCCGTTCCCGGCAAATTTGCCACTTGATCGGCAATGTTGCCATAAAATGTACGGGGGCAATATTGCCTCATGCATTAGTTTCCCACAAATGGCAACTTAGCCGGTAACGGCACATCTGTGCACTGACTTCCCTCTCTGTATCTGTTTTTTCCTGTAATGCCTCGGTTTGCTGGAATGAATCTCTTCTTAGAGATAAGCTCGCCTTTGTACATACCTTTTTGTAAATGTCTTTTATGTTCTGTGCAATAAAGTATAAATGAAATGAAAACTGTAGTCGTAAGGCAGATTTTGAGAATAGCTTCTTTTCGTTTTCGATAGGGATATTCGGTATCTCGAATCGATATTTCGACCATAGCGATAATCTTGATAGTGCGAGAATTGCCCCTCAGATGGTAAAGGGTGACGGCCTAGAGTAAATCATAGAGTAAATAAATATACAGGTTGTAACAGAAAGGGGTGTACAAGCCGAAAGAGGGTTGTTAGGGACATCATCCTGAAGAACTTTCTCTATGGGACCGACTTGATCACAGCAACTTTATTTTTCACTCCACCATACAGATAAGCTGAGCGCCTAGGCCCGAAGGTCGGTCCCATAGTGAAAGTTTTTCAGAATGATGTCCCTAACAACCCTTTTTCGGCTTGTGCACCCCTTTCAGTTACAACCTGTATACTAGGTGTAAATGAATTAACGCAAAATGAGAAACTACTTTGTTGGGAACATCATTCTGAGCAACTTACATTATGAAACCGATTTGATCAGAGCAACTTTATTTTTCACTTCTCCATACAAATCAGCTGATCCACTCAGGCCAAAATGTACTGGGAAGTGAAAAATAAAGTTGCTCTGATCAAATCGGTTTCATAATGAAAGTTGCTCAGAATGATGTCCTTAACAAAGCAGCTTCTCCTTTTGCGTTAATTCGTTTACAAGTTGTATAGGGTACCTAGACTACCTAGGCGGACCGGGAAGTAGGCTGTTACAAGTTGTATAGGGTACCTAGGCGGACCGGGAAGTAGGCTGTTACAAGTTGTATAGGGTACCTAGGCGGACCGGGAAGTAGGCTGTTACAAGTTGTATAGGGTACCTAGGCGGACCGGGAAGTAGGCTGTTACAAGTTGTATAGGGTACCTAGGCGGACCGGGAAGTAGGCTGTTACAAGTTGTATAGGGTACCTAGGCGGACCGGGAAGTAGGCTGTTACAAGTTGTATAGGGTACCTAGGCGGACCGGGAAGTAGGCTATTACAAGTTGTATAGGGTACCTAGGCGGACTGGGAAGTAGGCTGTTACAAGTTGTATAGGGTACCTAGGCGGACCGGGAAGTAGGCTGTTACAAGTTGTATAGGGTACCTAGGCGGACCGGGAAGTAGGCTGTTACAAGTTGTATAGGGTACCTAGGCGGACCGGGAAGTAGGCTGTTACAAGTTGTATAGGGTACCTAGGCGGACCGGGAAGTAGGCTGTTACAAGTTGTATAGGGTACCTAGGCGGACCGGGAAGTAGGCTGTTACAAGTTGTATAGGGTACCTAGGCGGACCGGGAAGTAGGCTGTTACAAGTTGTATAGGGTACCTAGGCGGACCGGGAAGTAGGCTGTTACAAGTTGTATAGGGTACCTAGGCGGACCGGGAAGTAGGCTGTTACAAGTTGTATAGGGTACCTAGGCGGACCGGGAAGTAGGCTGTTACAAGTTGTATAGGGTACCTAGGCGGACCGGGAAGTAGGCTGTTACAAGTTGTATAGGGTACCTAAGCGGACCGGGAAGTAGGCTGTTACAAGTTGTATAGGGTACCTAGGCGGACCGGGAAGTAGGCTGTTACAAGTTGTATAGGGTACCTAGGCGGACCGGGAAGTAGGCTGTTACAAGTTGTATAGGGTACCTAGGCGGACCGGGAAGTAGGCTGTTACAAGTTGTATAGGGTACCTAGGCGGACCGGGAAGTAGGCTGTTACAAGTTGTATAGGGTACCTAGGCGGACCGGGAAGTAGGCTGTTACAAGTTGTATAGGGTACCTAGGCGGACCGGGAAGTAGGCTGATCAAAAAATAGATAGATCGAGAAGTAGTTATATTATTATACTACGGATATTGGAAATCCAGTAGTATGATGAGATAGTTGACTGAAGGGAAAAGTGGACCGATGGGGAAAGTGGACATTTGATGGTTCCGTTAGTTATTTTCGATGACACCTACCTAAACCTTGCTATTTTCACCCAGTAGGATATCGATAGCGTATCAATAGCAGTCAGCACACGGACATGGCAGCTGTCAGCAATCAGTCTCCAAACAAAATGGCGCCACCGTTGACAAGCCAAATACGGCAATCTGCGCCATTGCGAGCAATCGATATCGATTCTATTGCAATGCGTTGCCTACGAGAGAACCGGTATCACCCGATATCATCAAGTCGTAGGGATCTCGCTGGATAGATTTGGCACAGAACTGAGGATTGGTGCTGCAGAGAAGAGGCCTATGCCCCGCAGTGGGGTGACGTTGGCTAGACTGGTCGTTTCTTCCCGCTCACACCCACCCGGTATGCTTTCGCCCGGTTTCCGGGGCGCTGATAGTTAACAGGTTGGGTTAAATCCGTTTCGGTCAATCACTTGCCACTGTTTTGAATAATTTGCGACACGCGATTGGCTGAGGCTGGTTTAACCAATTTGTCAACTTAATTAGCGCTCAGCAACCGTAGGCGCATGCGCGGGCGGTCGTGACGCGAGAGAGTAAAGGATTTGGAAAATTTTTTTTTTTTGTTTGAAAGGGTTTACCGTGGTTTTCAAGGGAGTCCAAACCTATAGGGTACTTTCGGTTGGCCTAGGGTCATGAAATTTGGAATGAAGGCAGGTCTTATAGCACAAGTAAAGGGACAAATCCGAAAACTGTAAACTTCTGTCTGTCTATATAACTTTTATGTTCTCTAACGGCCGAAATTAATAACCTATCTTCTATCCATAATTTGCAGATTTGAGATTGCTAGTGTCAATTTTGACATAAACCCCATAGCGCAACTGTCAAATGTAACGCGTAATCTGCAGATCACGGATAGAGATAGGTTATTGGGATCGGCTGTAAGTGTATACTGTACACTTGCAAATTTATCGCAGCAGTAAAAATGCGACCAAAAAGTATAACTATACGCATGCGCAGTTGCGGGCTTAATGCTAGTTGTTTATATTATTGCTTGTTTATGTGTACAGAGGAAACGCAGCCGTAGCAGCCGTCGCCGCTCCCGGCACTCATCGACTGCACCCACCGAGACCGAGGCAAGCGCTCACTTTACTAACTTTATACTATAGACTTTATTGCACAAAAACAGAATACAGACACTTAATAATGAACAAAAAAACATGTACAAAGGCGAGCTTATCTCTAATAAGATAAGAGATTTCTTCCAGCAAACCTAGGATGGACAGGATTAAGTCCGCTATACTTACTATACTAGCAATTTATATAGGCAGACCTATAGTGATTTTTGTGTTTTTTATAAATTAATTCCCCAAGGGGGAAATAGGGGGTTACAGTTTGTATTAAACTCAAAAAGCACTTGACATTGGGTTCTAATTAAATAGGGTTTGTGGAAGTCGGTTTTAGGGAACGAGACCCTATTACTGAGACTTCGCTGTCGGTGCACGAGTCCGACTCGCACTTGGCCGGTTATTTTAAGTTTTACTTGAATGAATTATTGTTGGTCAGCGCAAGGCGAACGGCACCGAAGTCCCGATAGCTCGCAAAGGAGGCGACGTGGCGGAGCGGCGGACGAAGGCGAACGCGAAGAAGACCGGATACGACACCTATGAGCCGCCGTCCAAGGTGAGTTGTATAGGTGGGTAATTACCCGGGTCATAGCACACAGGTGGGTAATTACCCGGGTCATAGCGCACAGGTGGGTAACTACCCGGTGAAAAGGGTGACTTCGATAGCTTTTATAAAGGAAACCAGACAGCAGCAGTGGTGATGCAGTAATTTATTTACAAGGGATATAAATGTCAAAAAATACAAATATAAATAAAGAACAATACATAAAATATACCATAAATAACAAACGTACAAAAGGAGTTGCAACTTCAAGGTTGCATTCGCAACACCCGGGTCATAGCACACTGGTTGGTAATTACCCGGGTCATAGCGCAAAGGTGGGTAATTACCCGGGTCATAGCACACAGGTGGGTAATTACCCGGATCATCATAGCGCACCCTTGTGTAATTACCCGGGTCATAGCACATTGGTGGGTAATTACCCGGGTTGATAGCACACAGGTGGGTAGTAACCCAGAAATTCAGAGGCCTTACTGGGTAATTACCCAGTAGTAGTTGTTTATTATTTATTTTCACTTATTAATGAGTTCCAATTTGTATTTGTGCCACTACAGTGAACCAAGGCTACGGAAACAAAATAATTCATTACATTTTAACATTATTACAAATGTCATGCAGCACATTAGTTCTAAAAGGCCATGAGGCACAGACGCATCATTCATATGGCACAAAATTCACATATGGCACAAAAGACACATGCAGAAGAAACGGTACAGAAATAACAATAAGCTCAGAAGGATCATCATAAGACACAGAATAAGTTACTTCTGTTCGGTGTCTTATCTGAAAACAGGAGCCATGGAAGCCATGTTGCTCGTGTTGTAGAAGGAAGAGGCAATTCGACACAACATTCATGAAAAAATTAACTAGTATAATTGTTCTGTTAACAGGATTTCGAGACAGGTTTCGTTGAGATGCCGAAGGACTTGTACCAAGCGCACCTGCGGCCCGGTGTCATCTTCCGCATACACATGTCTGAGGCGATCCTCAAGATGCAGTACCGGAAGTAAGTCACCCGCCGCCATTTTTAACCGAGCGAGCGAAGCGAGCGAAGTGTCTCCATTTCAGGATTGGCCAAAAATGCTTTCGTATGTTTGTTTGTTTTCCTGTTCTCCTCTACAGGGCGCATTTCTCAACCGATTCGCGTGAAATTTTGTGAGTAGGTTGAACAATTAAATATAATTTTTTTTTCGAGCCAGTTTTTGGATATTTTCAAAATGGCGGAGATACGGGGTTTTAAAATGTAAAAAAATCGCTACAACCCAAGCGGCTCGATGGATATTAACAAATGAGGTGTCGTTGGATTCGTAAAGACCATGAGAGTGAAACAGACTATATAATTTTAGTAAAAAGTCAGTAGGTTGTGTTTTAGATCGCAAAATGTAGTTTACAAAGTTATTGGTGCGGCTACTTTCAAACGGCATGTACGTATCCAGGTACATTCATAAGTTTGTATATGTTATTGAAAGAAATTTATTGTGTGTTACCAGTTCAGCTTTCCCACTGACATACTCGCGAGGTCTACAGCTCACAGTGCCACTAGTGGTTAAATCGGCCATTAGGCACTTAATCAAAAGCCCGGGCCGTGAATTAAGAACCGAAAGTTCAAACAGCTAAAGGTCCGACGGGCAAGTAACTGAACGAAACGTTCCAGTTGCCTTATCGTTCATGCAATTGTTTAAAAAAAATCTTCCTAAGGCTGGTATTTCAGCTAAATAGCCCAAAAGAGTGAGAGCGTGACGGATAGTAATTACCTAGATAAAGTGACGTCTTGATAGAGATAAGCTCGCCTTTGTCATGTATTCTCCACTTTCCATTGTAAAATGTTTTCTATTGTGCAATAAAGTATACATATAGAACAGGGGGGCAATTCTGGTGGCGATCGTTTTCGATGGATTTAGGCGGTATCAAAATCAATATCTCGACTGGGGAGATGATCTCGATAGCGCGAGAATCGGGGGCCTAGCCCGGTCGATCTCGATTTATATTTATTCGATCGAAAACGGGTCGAGATATCTCGGTTGGTCGAAAGGCTAGTCGTAAGAATAGCTTTTTCTTGTTATTGATAGAGATTTCGGTATCTCAAAATCGATATTTCGATCATGGACATGATCTCGCTAGTGCCAGAATTTCCCCGCTGTGCTGCGACGGGCAGCCCCCAGGTCACGCAAAATGGTGTTATTTTAATATCTAAACTAATCGTTGGCACGACGCTTCTGCCAACCCTTATGGGAAACGCGAGCCGTTAATTGTGTTTAATGTGTTGCTATCTTACAGCTACGGAGAAGACAAAGACGAATCAGTGATTGAGGCCGACGTGGAATACCTTCGACTCACGCGCAAGGTACGTTGCCAGCTGAAACGGATGTTACGTGAAATGAGACAACAGAGTAGGGACAAATTGTTGCCTTCACGCCGCTCTTTCTAGTCTTTACGATGCTCCGTGCCACGTGACACCTTCCGCCTATGACTTTTATTTTATATAATTTTCATGAATGAGTTATCGATTGATCCTTTTCTAAAGGGACAAGTTAGTATTAGAATATAACCATACATCCATTAATCAGCTTATTCATACCTATAGCACTTCGCTAACTTATTTAACGTACCTACCCAAACCTGTTCTGGCTGTCACCTCGTCACATTGTATTAGAATTATGTCGACGACGGACATTAAAATGTATTTTTAACTACCTATGTTATCACGTAAGTGACCTGTGTCTTGAGTGATAATACTGATAATAAACATCATTAAACCTTAAACCTTATAACGTACTAAGATTTTATCTCATTGGTACATGTCAGACCGGAATTCGGACCTACATCTCCTGCGTGAGGAGCGAGCATGAAAACCACGGAGCTCCCGACCAATAAACAAATCTATCCGTATTCGCAGGTAATCAACGACGAGATCACCAAATTCGAGGATTACCTCTGGCTGGTGGAGTGGTTCACCAACAAGACGGAGCTGATACAGGAGCACGTCTGCAACACCAGATACATGGCCGTCGGTGAGTCCATCATCATCATCAGCCTTTCAAGGATGAGCCTGTGTTTTTAACCGGCTTCACAAAAGGAGGAGGATTACAATTCGTCGGTCTTTTAGGGTTTCGTACCCGAAGGGTGCCAAACGGGACCCTATTACTGAGAGTTCACTGTCCGTCCGTCTGTCACCAGGCTGTATCTCATGAACCTTGGTAGCTAGACAGTTGAAATATTTACAGATGATGTATTTCTGTTGCCGCTATAACAACAAATACTAAAATTAATTGAAATTTAATATTAAGGGGGGCTCCCATACAACAAACGTGATTTTTTTTGCTCATTTTTGCTCGATATTTATAATGGTAGCAGGTAGACGCTTAAAATGTTCACAATATATTGAGTATATTATTTAAAAAATAAATAATTAAATTAATATTTAGTGGGGGCTCCCATACATTATTTTTTTTGCGGTTTTTTATAGATAATGGTACGGAACCCTTCGTGCGCGAGTCCGACTCGCACTTGGCCGGTTATTGTTTAATTATTATGTTTATGGACGTAATGCAGTGTCAGTAAGATTAGCACAATATTGGTTTACGCGTTTTCAATCCGGAAATGTTGATGTCATGCTTCTCGATTAGTCGCCCTGTTACGGTCTTCATATAAAATGCGAAGAATCTTTGTCCTCGACCTGATATATTTGGGCAAACGCCACCCCATACTAAAAGCGCGCGCGACTCTATTGTATCGTGTTGCTTAATATTGTGATTTTCTCCTCAGGCACCCCACCTACGATGTTTACACACCCAGAGGAGTATATGAAGCGACTGTGTCTCTTCGATAATGTATACATCGACCACATACCATACGTCATAGGTAAGTCGCCACGGGTATTTTATCTGTGGTCGCCACATACCACACGTCATACATAGGTAAGTTCACCACATACCACACGTCATACATAGGTAAGTTCACCACATACCATACGTCATTCATAGGCAAGTTCACCACATACCATACGTCATACATAGGCAAGTTCACCACATCCCATACGTCTTAAGTAAGTTCACCACATCCCATACGTCTTAAGTAAGTTCACCACATACCTACCATACGTCATACATAGGTAAGTTCACCACATCCCATACGTCTTAAGTAAGTTCACCACATACCATACGTCATACATAGGTAAGTTCACCACATACCACACGTCATACATAGGTAAGTTCACCACATACCATACGTCATTCATAGGCAAGTTCACCACATCCCATACGTCTTAAGTAAGTTCACCACATCCCATACGTCTTAAGTAAGTTCACCACATACCATACGTCTTAAGTAAGTTCACCACATACCTACCATACGTCATACATAGGTAAGTTCACCACATACCACACGTCATACATAGGTAAGTTCACCACATACCATACGTCATTCATAGGCAAGTTCACCACATACCATACGTCATACATAGGCAAGTTCACCACATCCCATACGTCTTAAGTAAGTTCACCACATCCCATACGTCTTAAGTAAGTTCACCACATACCTACCATACGTCATACATAGGTAAGTTCACCACATACCACACGTCATACATAGGTAAGTTCACCACATACCATACGTCATTCATAGGCAAGTTCACCACATACCATACGTCATACATAGGCAAGTTCACCACATCCCATACGTCTTAAGTAAGTTCACCACATACCATACGTCTTAAGTAAGTTCACCACATACCTACCATACGTCATACATAGGTAAGTTCACCACATACCATACGTCATTCATAGGCAAGTTCACCACATCCCATACGTCTTAAGTAAGTTCACCACATACCTACCATACGTCATACATAGGTAAGTTCACCACATACCATACGTCATACGTAGGTAAGTTCACCACATACAATACGTCATAGGTAAGTTCATCACATACCATACGTCATAGGTAAGTCACCCCATACCATACGTAATACATAGGTATGTTCACCACATATACCATACGTCATACATAGGTAAGTTCACCACATATACCATACGTCATACATAGGTAAGTTCACCACATATACCATACGTCATACATAGGTATGTTCACCACATATACCATACGTCATACATAGGAAAGTTCACCACATCCCATACGTCTTAAGTAAGTTCACCACATAACATACGTCATAGGTTAGTTCACCACATACCATACGTCTTAGGTAAGTTCATCAAATACCATACGTCATAGGTAAGTTCACCACATAACATAGGTACGTCATAGGTAATTTATTATGTGGTAAAAGTTAAGACGAGTTGGGTCTATGGGACAAGGACTGGCCCCCGATTCTCGCGCTATCGAGATCATCTCCTTAGTCGAGATATCGGTTTTGATACCGCCTAAATCCGTCGAAAACGATATAAATTTATATTTATTTCGATCGAAAACGGGTTGAGATATCTCGGTTGGTAATGGCTAGTCGTAAGAATAGCTTTTTCTTGTTTTTGATAGAGATTTCGGTATCTCAAAATCGATATTTCGACCATGGACATGATCTCGCTAGCGCTAGATTTGCCCCCTGGAGGGAGACCGCTCAGGATCGCATAGTGTGGAAGAGGGGGAGAGAGTCCTTTGCCCAGCAGTGGGACATAGTAGGCTCGTAATAATAATATAAGTGTGTCTGTGCAGGAGATGACAACTCCTTGTTGGCGGCGGTGGCGCCCCCTGTGTTGCATTGCGACGCCGCGACATGCACTTCCGTTCCGTTTATAGACAGGTCGGTATGATGACGTCAACGTAACAAACATGCCAGATTACACCACTAGTTAGAGGACACTTAGCTCTTTTTAGGGTTCCGTACAAGAAGGGTGCCAAACGGGACCCCTATTACTGAGACTTCGCTGTCCGTCCGTCCGTCTGACTGTCTGTCACCAGGCTGTATCTCATGAACCGTGGTAGCTAGGCAGTTGAAATTTTCACAGATGATGTATTTCTGTTGCCGCTATAACAACAAATACCTACTGAAAAACAAAAGAAATTTAATATTAAGAGGGGCTCCCATACAACTAACATGTTTTTTTTTGCGGTTTTATATAGATAATAGTACGGAACATTTCGTGCGCGAGTCCGACTCGCACTTGGCCGGTTATTCCTAGATGTCTAGCGATTTTTATGAAGGCAGGTCTCTTAAACTTAAGGGGTCCCCTAGAAGTCTAGATAACTTTAGGTCAAAGCAAAATTGCTAGGTGGTCCCTGAATGAAAATAAAGTGTCCCTTAGCCTAAAGATAGGGATTGTTAGTGAAATCGGCCATAAAGTCTAGCAACACGGACTAACACACTGAATCAAAGTTGTTTAAGCAAATAGCTATTTAAGAACAAGTTGGTCAAGTCCGAATGAAAGGAGATCATTCACGGTCCATACATTTTTGGGCCAAAAGTAAAGTGCCGGCCAGAAAAAAAAGTTTAATAATCGCATAGAACACACAAATCCTATATTTTTTATTATTACACAACCTGTTCGCTCCATGGATATGGTTTTATAGGCTATTGAAATTCGATAAAAAGTCTATATTTAAATATATTTTTTCGCGCGGCCATTGACCTAACCTTGTTTTACTAGTGCAGAATAGTGTAATGAAACTTCAAGCTCCTCTAACTCAGTCCGGCCGGTCATACTAAGTTTTATTCGTTACATTATTCTGCCCTAGAAAAAGAAGGTTTGGTTGACGGCCGTGCGAAAAAAAAATTGTAATCATAGGATTTTTATCGAATTTAAATAGCCTATAAAAACATAACTATGGAGCGAACAGGTTGAGCGTCATGGTAAAAAATTATAGGATTTGTGTGTTCTATCCGAATATGAAACTTATTTTTTCTGGCCGGCAGTTTTACTTTTGGCCCGAAATGAATGATCTCCTTTGGAACTTGACTGATTGATTGATTGGTTAGTTAACTCCTGCAACAATCTGCGTTCCAGCGTGATGTTCGACGAGAAGCTGCAGCGTACGAACGTGCGCACGGTGACGCGCTGCCAGGCGTCGTGTCGCGCGCACTGCCGCAACGACGCCGACTGCCTCAAGCGCTGCAGCGACCGCTGTCTGCGCGCCGAGTAGATTAATAAAATAATTGAAAAGTTCCCCGGCGCATTATTAATTATACCTACCCTTGTGCCGAGTCGCGACACAATTGGGTAATAACCCGGGTTATAACCCAGTATTTCTGGATTATAGCCCAGTAACTCCACTTAATTACTGGGTTATTACCCGCCTGTGGGTTATAACCATGACACGTTGCCAAGCGTCGTGTCGAGCGCGCGCGCGCACTGCTCCAACGACTGCCATAAGCGCTGCAGCTGCTGTCTGCGCGCCGAGTAGATAAATAAAATAATTGAAAAGTTCCCCGGCGCATTACCAATTTATGCCGAGTAGCAACACCATTCAGAGGGGGCTTTCGGTTTGCTTCAGCAAAAATCTGGAATCAGCTTGCATCTTGGAGCTGATCAGATAAAATCATCAGATCAGCTCCAAGTCAAAAAAATAATGCATTGTCATCCAACTTACATACGTATGCAAAATCTCAGCTCAATTGGATAACGTGAAGTAGGTCAAGTTCAAGCCAACAGATTTGACGCGAACATACCTACATAGGTACTGACGTTCACAAACGATACAGTGCTTTTAATAACTCCAATTTCCGGTGTCGCTCGCGAGGTCTACAGTTCCCGGTGTCGCTCGCGAGGTCTACAGCTCACAGAGCCACTAGTTTATTATTCGCTGTTTCCTTCCTAGGCATAAACCGTTGCAATAGCAGGCAGACGGGGCTATAGAAACACAATCGTAAACTTTTTACTTCAAGCGATGTCATTTGTTTTAGCGATGTACCTATTGATTCTTCATTGTTGTAGTATCCATCCTTTTTACTAGATTTTGGGCCGTAGAAACCGTTTATTAAACTTTTTTTTGATTAGGTTACCTTTTGAGTACCTACCCACATTTATAATTTTTTGAGAACTTCGACCTTTAACCCTTAATTCTTGTGGATATTCGATACAACGTGGGGTTTGAGGGGGTCAAAAATTTTGCTTATTTTATGGCTAGGAATTACCGTTTTTGAGATATGAACGTTTTAAATTATTTCAAGTTTTTCCGATTCAAATTGGTTACTTTCTTATACGAATACATGGTGTAACAAAAAGGGGTGTAAAGCCGAAAGAGGGTCGTTAGGGACATCATTCTGAACAACTTTCCCTATGGGACCGACTTGATCAGAGCAACTTTATTTTTTACTCCACCATACAGATCAACTGTGCGCTAGGCCCGAAATGAGTTAATAAAAATAACAAGCAATAAAAAATTGTTTACTGAAAATATATTCAATTTTATTAGGCCATTTAAATACAAGCTATATTAAACAATGATTTTACTTTTTAATTTATTTTACTTCTCCATACAAATCAGCTGACCGCCTGGACCAAAAGTATGGAGCAATGAAAAATAAAGTTGCTCTGATAAAATTGGTTTCATAGAAGTGGAAGTGGAAGCTTCTAGTGGATGTTGCTCAGAAAGGTCTCCCAAACAAACCCCTAAAATATGACTACAGCCTGTATATTGTCTCTTTTCGAGCATTGTCGCTATGATGATCAAAATAATGTTCATATAAAGGGAAGCTCTTCTAATATACAATTTCTCAGAATGGGTGGCAGAGGTACACCCTTAAATTGCGCCTAGTAGCAACCCAGACGGGTAATGCCCCGGGTTATAACCCAGGTCCACCGGGTTATAACCCAGTCACTCCACTAAATTACTGGGTTATTACCCGCCTGTGGGTTATAGGTATTCTGAGTACGGATCCCTAAAACTAATATTAAAGTAGGGAGGGGCATATGGAGTACAAACACAATACACGTAGGATACATTGATTTTATTTTTATTTCCTAAACAATGCATTTGCTATTTTCACAATACAACTTACAATAATAATAACATATCTACTTACAAGTACGCTTATACCTATGTAACTATACATATACCCAATTACTAATAAATAGTGGTACATGGTGTATTACGCATTGCGGAGCGAGACAGAGCTATACAGCTATGTCTCCGTCCTGTTCCGCCGCTCGAATACACTTTGTGCAGTGTTTTAATAGTAAGAGGGATAGTTCATTTTGTAAGCGGCTAGAATAAATAAAAGACAAATTTTCAAAATTTAGGTGGTGATTAAAATAATTTAACCCCTTCACTCGGTGAGCGAGCACACACCGCTCGAACGACCGAACAATGGCGAACTATTGTTATATAAGATTTGTCGGCGAACCAGTTACTTATGTAACACAATGGCTTGTCGTTTGAACACAATGGCTTCTTGCAATTAAATTAATTTAATCACCACTTGACTTTTTAATTTGATTCGAAGAACTCAGTAAGGGTTAACATTCCCACTACTGAAAGTTCGGTAGTAAAGGGTTAAATGGTAGACGTAGTTAGAGAGACGAAAGTTAAAGTTAGCGCCGATTCACAGACGGAATTTGGTGGTGCCTCGCTTCGTTACCAGATGGCGCAGCTATCGGTGCATATTGTGAAATGAAATGAAATGTTTATTCAATAAGAAATGTACAGTTGCATGTTATAATAACTTAACTAAAGATACATCATCTGTTTATGAGTTATGGTGTTGATATTAAGCACAAGATAACGTCAGAGTCGATACTCCCCAAAGTAGGGTTTCCCCTGTGTTTTGGGATAAGTAGCGAGGCTCCTCCCTTAAAAAAATGAACAATGAAAGTTAACAAACCAAATCAAGTATTTTTCTAAGCGAAGGTGTCTTTGTTTAAACTCCAAACTCCTTGCATCAATCACCGCTCGCTTTGCAGTCCATCTCTCTAACTATGCTTGGTCAGTTCGTCTGTAGGATCGATCTTTCGTTCACAAACGATACATGCCTTACGATCACGCCTGGGATGGTTGATCAATCCTACAGATAAATCGGCCACGTTATACAAATAAAAAACGTTGTTCTAACGACGAAAATGAAAACAATAAAAATAATAGCTACTAAAAAACTAGGGTTGAGATAATCTCCATAAAAATAATAATATTTTCGTTAAATATCTAATTAGTTAACATTTCTTTGGGATCAAAACATGAATTTGCAATAACGTAGAGAATAACAGATTTCATATAAAACACAACATTTTTATATAGAAAATAAAGGGCTATAAGAGTGAAAACGATTGTCTTTTAAACATTAAACAATAAAAACCTAAATTATTACGTGCGGCCGAATGCTTCAGAACCGCTGTACGGAACCATCGGACCGCAATAATGAGTATGTTAACAAATGTATTGTCAGTTATAAAAACAAACAAGCACAGTAGTGCTCAATACTCCATTTTGTCTGATAGCGAGCTAGCTCATTATCGCTACTATAGAGAAACATATACTTAATAAAAGTATCATTCAGATTAAACAAATACGTTTGTATGATTGTCTTTATATTTTTTACTTGATGGACTTGACTGAAGTTGTCAAACAAGATTTTTAGTCAGACCTTTTACTTATAACGATAAAATAATATTAAACTTATAATATTAGTTTAGTCTATCATCTACACTACTTATATCGGTGTTCGTAATGAATGATCATCAAAATAAATATATGAATGTGTCTCTTCTACTATTTTATTACAACTTAAATTAATTAATTTAAAAAATATAATGAAAACGATCGGCTTATATTTAAATAGCTATGTAACAAAATATGTATTTATGTATACTTTACTAGATTTATCATATTTATATAGGATTTACTTATATTTTCTATATTTTAATATTATAGGACAAGGACTATAATAAAGTAACAAAGTATAATACAATAATTCCTACACAGAGTGGAATATCTTTTAATGTTACATAATTAGCAAATCTCATATTTTAGTCCAAATTTTAACTTCCTCTTAGGACCCAAAGACAGTAAGGGCATGTCTCATGCAATATCGATAAGTCCTATTGAACAGATACCTAAATCATGAACTTTGAATGTAAAATGAATCACGAATCTAGAGTTTATTGAGACTGATTGAGACAGACACTGAGTCCAGAAATACAGAAAACGAATAATCAGTATTGATAGTAATTTTTGGCATTCCATAGAAATATCTATGAAATGAAGTTTTCTCGAGATTAATGCTAATTGGCTACTTGACAGAGCAGGCTTTTTATGAAATTTCGAAGCACAGTATTATGTTAATATTATTACAAAACATTAAAAAACACTTTTTTACCGACTTCAACAAAGGAGGTTTTTTTACCAGGCGCGGGGAGGAAGCAATAAGGCTTGAAGTTTTTACTTGACGAATTATTGTTAAAATTATTGTATCAAATGCTTCAAAGTGTCACAGTCCAATAGCCAATTCCTTTTCTGTTTCCGCCTCTATACAATATGCTTACCAAGCGATCTTAGACAATCAAGAGGAAACTGAAAGCTAAAACCCAGATGGCGCTTTGGTGACTGTACCTTGTTCAAGTACAGGGTTTCGATTTTTGTGCTTTTTATTGCGATAAAGAACCATAAAATGTATTCTCTGATGACCGTGCGTGAGCTTCAAACTGAGATTCGAAGGAGAAATACGATAGTAGCTGGAAAAAAGCTCATCTGGTAGAAAGGTAAACATGCAAAGAATTCGACGTTAGATATTATCAGTTATTAATACTAATAAATGTATCCCCTACTTTTTCATTTGAAAGCACTGCATTCAGGTTGGAAAGTTTCAAAACTTTGTTTACAAAAACTATTTACAATTTGACAGTTCCCGTTCCCGTGTTTCCGTCTAAGGTACAATCGCGAATGCTCCACCTAGCGTGAGAAATTGACAGGTTTCCACCCAATTCATCAACAGTTCACGTGGAAACTCTCGCTAATATACCCGTCCCGTTCTATCACGTGCCGTTCTCCGCCTCCGTCGGTGTTGCGTCCTGCTTCCTCGCGGCAACGATCGTGAGGTCGGGGCGAGAGCGCATGAGAAGCGTGGGGGATGTCGATGTGCCTACAATCACAGATAATATAATATTATACTTATACAGATAGACCATCTAGAACAAAATATGGCACCGGCGTAAACTGAGATGCTACGGAAGCTTCATTAGTTCGAGGCCAATATCGCTTGGTGGAGCACCATCGAAAAGTAAAGTAAAGTAAAAATTTCGTTTATTTGCAAGCAAATGAACATCACCCTTCGGGTACGGAACCCTAAAAATGAACATAACATACAGCCTGGTGACAGACAAACGGACGGACGGACGGACGGACGGACAGACAGCAAAGTCTCAGTAATAGGGTCCCGTTTGGCACCCTTCGGGTACGGAACCCTAAGAAACGATAAAACAATAAATTACCACAAAACGATAATTCTCTTTTCATCATATCTATTCAAAAAGAGCTACTTTAGTCCCGGCAAACAGAGACTAAAGTAGGTCATTTAGTCTCTTGGGACTAAAAGTAACTTTTTAATTTTGTTGCCAGTAAAAAGGAAAAAAAAAATGCTGTCACTAATCAGTTTCACTACCGTTCAGGCTGACAGACCAATTATAAGAGAGATCGATTCTTAACGCAGCCAATAAAAAAAAGTTTGTACTAAAATGCGTACTCGACACAGATTAGATAATCCGATCGACCGAATCGATTGACACCGATTGGTAACAACAGAAAACATCCTTACAGAATTGATATCGAAACACGGACCAAATAATTAAAAAGTTGTGGGAAAGGACAATGCTACGTATGTATGAAAAAACCTCAGGCCCGGCGCAAACGAAACTTAACTCAAATAATTGGTATAATTGAGTAATAAAATAATCCATGGGAGACATGATCGAAATCGATGGCTAAGTGCTCGAAAATGCTATTCGAATTTTCACAGGAGTCATACTAATATTTTAATAGAACTAACAATACTTTTACCATAATTATATTAAAAATCAGCTCTGATTAGGTCAGTGCAGTTGTCACATGTCGTGCTCTGATAAAAAACAAACACTCACCCAAAACCATGTCGTTAAATCAAAGTCCACGGCCCGCGATTTTCAATCTACCCACATAAAGATGAAGGTATGAAAAAACATAAGTATGGAAAATGGGTCTTTTTGTCCGTTGGGCGGTTGAGTGGGCATCAACTATTGTACGAATCATACCTTGCCCCCTGCTCCCGTACCTATTAGACCGACGTAATAGTAATAGTAACCTTACGACAATTAGACCGAGTCTACCTAGAACAGAGCGAGAGACATTTACGAGCCCCAAAAATGTATGCGCGAGTAATAATCACTTCATAGAAGGGCTACTTTACGCTTTTAAACTGCAATAATATATTAATTAAATAAATATTACTCTGACGCCTGTAAAAACTCGAATAGCAATTTCGCGCACTTAGCCATCGATTTCGATCATGTCTTTCATGGGTTATTTTATTACTCAATTATACCAATTATTTGAGTTAAGTTTCGTTTGCGCCGGGCCTGGGTTTTTTTTGACGTGACAACGACTTATAAATTGGTTTGCCGGGTGACACTTCAAGAAACTGCGTTACGCTCCGCTCACGTTATGCGCTCACAATGAGAGCGAGTGAGAGGCACGCGTCCCTTCCACTCGGGCATGGTTAGCCCGCCTAAGAGCGAGAGAGACAGACATAAAAAGTGAAAGGCACGCGTCCCTTCCACTAATTCTTTGTATAAATAAATGTTTTAAATTGTTACTATTATTTCATCCTTCTTCCTACTATACGGATGAATATTCACATTAAAATTATTTTACCACTCAAAGTCGTTGTCACGTAAAACTTTCGCCCGTATACCGACTTTACAGGCAACCAATTTTTTTAACACTCTCCTTTGTAAACAAAGCGCGCCGAATTTGAATGCCGTGATTATTTCAATTTCGTTTGCGGATATGAGTAAAGAATATGAGTGAAAGTGAGTGACTTATTCTGATACAGGGTGATGAAAAGTAGAGTGTCCACCTCAGGAGTAAAAACTATTGGCTCGAGTGATGTACTTTGAATCCCTCGCTCCCTCAGGATTCTACTTTTGATCAACTCTAGAATCCCTCGGTCGCTCAGGATTCAAAAAACACTCTCGTCCTAAAAATAGTTCTTTACTCCCTTGGTAAACAATCTACTATTGTCACATGTGCACAAGCTCCGTAGAGCTTATGCACATATAACAAAGAAAATAACAAATAACAGTACGTTCATGCATGCATGTATGTATGTTTGTGTATATTTAGTGTATGTCTGCAGTGCAAAACGTATGTATGTACCTGACATATATTGAAAAAATATACGGTCGGTTAGACCTTTAGAAGCTTCTTTGTTACTATAATCGTGTATGCAACGGGTTTGTTTTTTCTGTTGGTCATGTCTCTACCGAGAGACTTCTCCCGGCAACCCCACCATGCTGACTGACCTGGCTCCGCCGGCGAGGGTGAGGTGGATGATGAGGAGCCCCGGATGTTCTCCAGGTTGAGGCGCCATCTGCCGGCTGGGGGGGGGGGGGGGGAACAGGTCGCCTTGAATACTTCGTAAATATTATTAAAACGAAAAAGTAATTTACAACCACTTTTTAACCGACTTCCCAAAGGAGGAGGTTTACAATTAGTCCGGATGTTTTTTTTTATGTATGTGCCCCGATAGCGCCTAAACGGATGGACCGATTTGGAAAATTATTTTTTTGTTTGAAAGGGTTTACCTTCCCATTGGTCCCATTGACACCAGGTCAGGATCTGATGATGGGATCCTGGAGAAATCGAGGGAACTCTTCAAATATTATAGGCAGACCTATAGTGATTTTTGTGTTTTTCATAATAACTCGTGCAAATGCACATGGTAAGCATAATATTGTGATGCGGAACTGCTGATGAAGACCACATATGGCCCACCAGATCTGCTCAATACTAGGTACAAATACAATGCGTGGCTGACGGGCAGGCAACGCATAGCCTAAACCGGTGGACCTAGAGCCATGAAACTTTGTACAGGGGTTCCTTAGTAGCGTGGGGTAGCACTGATATGGGATTTGACAAAATTAATTCCCCAAGGGGGGGGGATAAGGGGTTACAGTTTGTATTAAACTCAATCTAATCAAATAGGGTTTGTGGAAGTCGGTTTTTTCTAAAGTTTACTTTTTGTTTCAATTATATTCTAAGTGTAGGTTGCCTACAATGCTGCTATTCTAATTTTCAGTGGAGTTTTAATGGCATATCGTATGGCAATAGCGAGAGCGCAAAAATCCTGATTTGGCCTTCAACGGCGCAGAACTATTCTACACACATTCATTTTCAGGGTTTCGTACCTAAAGGGTAAAAACGGGACCCTATTACTAAGACTCCGCTGTTCGTCTGTCACCAGATTGTGTCTCATGACAGTTGAAATTTACAGCCGGTTGAAGTGGCATGAACATATCGATCGATCGTAAGCGGAATCGTGTTAAACGTGTATTGTATCGTGAGTGCGCCTCGCACTTGGCCGTTCATCTGCACCGAGTCAGCGTTCAGCGTTGTATAGTCTGGTGATACGGTGGTGTGATACTAAATATCAATTATCTACCCTTATTCTCGGGGTCGCATCGATGTAACAAGTTAAATTTATGTCAAATAGTTATCAAAGTTTTATGTTTTGTAGTTTTAAAGATGACTCAATAATGGTGACATAGTGACATTACATTATAGAATACATAAACATTTTTTTTTACATTTACATACAGGCACATACATTGCTTCTGGCCCCACACTAGGATACCCTGTGTCGTGGGAACCTGAAACAGCGACATCACAAACATGTAAACATCCAAGACCTGGGGGGATTATTTTTTGTCCCCAGCCGGGATTCGAACCCTACATAATTAGAATTACTTAGTGACTTGTAATGAATATTATTAATAAACGATGTCTATGTCAAATAGTTTTACATTGTTTAAATTTTCTGCAACTTTATTTTTTCTCTTATGTTTCGTTTAACTAGGTATCTGTTTTTACCCTGTATACTTTATTTTTTGTAACTCTGTTTTTTAATATACATTTTTTTTTTGTTTTTGTATTCAAGCGATTTGATATTTTTTGTGAACGCTGTGCGCATCTTTAATTGAGGCAAACTCTTAGATTGTTTTGGTAATATTTGTCTGTATGTGTTTGTGTTTGCTTTGTTGATGTGCTTTATATAAATAAATAAATAAATAAATAGTTATCAAAGTTCCGCAAGTCAACCTTGACACTATTCAGCAGGCTTTTTTACATCGAAAAAGTCATGTTGCTCACAAAATGCCGTTGACACGATATAGGTAGCAGATTTTTGAAAATGTTTCCCTATCTATGTTATGTTTTTAGGGTACCGTACCCGAAGGGTGCCAAACGGGACCCTATTACTGAGACTTCGCTGTCCGTCTGTCCGTCCGTCCGTCCGTCCGTCCGTCCGTCCGTCCATCCTGTCTGTCACCGGGTCCGTCTGCACGAACCGTAATAGCTAGAAAGCTGAAATTTTCACAGAATGTGTATATCTGTTGCCGCTCCAACCACAAATACTGAAATACGAGAGATATTGCAAATTAAAGGGGGCCCCGATACAAGAGACGTGTTTAGATACACTTACGCATTTCAAAATGGAGATCTTGACTGAAACTGTTTATTTATTGTCATAGCAACCATGTCATAGACACATATACTACACATTTAAATATGATAGCATATTTCGCGTCAACCCACATGGTAGTGGTTAGCCGGTATGATGTAGATTGTAGACTCTCAATCCGGAGGTCGTCGGTTCAAATCTCGTGAAGGCATAAACTTTTTAAATTTTCTTTTTGCTTATTTTTTTATTGTTTTGAGTGCTTTTGATTTGTTGTACGATGGTACGGTACCCTTCGTGTGCGATACCGACCCGCACTTAACCGATTTTTATTTATGTTTTCTAAGTTTATAATTCATAATAATTCATAATTTAATCAATTGATAACTGCAATGTCGAATTAGGTTCCTCACCTGTAAGGATATTGTGTGTTTAGGTAAATAAATAAATAAATAAATAAATAATTTATTCAGATGAAAAGTTAGGCACATAGTTGTGTGGATCCCAGTCAGTAGTAGTCTCCTGAAATGCAGGTGATAAACTAGGTTTATCACCTGTGTTTCAGGAGGCAGGGCTCTTCCATTATTTGGTCGTTGAATTTTGTAACAAATTTAATAAAACACCATCTAAAAAGTAGTTTATGAAATGGGTAATGAGATATGTGTAGTGTAAGTGTGGGTGTGTGAGGAAGAGAATTGGGAGAGAATGAGGGACGTGGGTTATGTAAGAATGTATGAACTTTTCATTGAGTTTAGTTACCAGGGGGTATGAGACTATATGAATTTTCAGTATACTGTACACTTGCAAATTGATCGCAACAGTCCAAATGAGACCAAAAAGTATAACTATACGCATACGTAGGCCTCCGTCACTGAATGTACTCGCGCGCTATAATTACCTACCGCCCGCGCCCGAGCTCTCGGGCGCCCGGGCCATAGCCGGTATGGTTGTCGCAAGCCAAGCGCACGCACGTTTTGAACTGTGTTCGTATCGTACGAGTATCTGAGGTAACCCTGCGATTAGTGTGAGATCGCGCGGTGCGAGGCGATCACAACTGTACGCTTGAGCATTTAGGCACATTTTAGCATGCAGCGGTTGCTGACGCGACGGAGTAGGCTATTATAGCAGTAGGTATTGGAAATTTCCTACTGAGTGAAGTATCTGTTACGTAGTAACTATTTAGTAATCTGTGGTTGCGGGCTTAGTGCTAGTTTAAATATATGTTACCTGCGGGCGCGGGAGTCCTGGCCGGCGCCGGCTCCTCAGCCTTCTTCACCGGACTCTTCAGGGACGGGTCTATTTCTATGGGAATCGGCTCGAACTCCGCTGGAAGAGACAGATGGTGTAAGGTGCGGTGGGGTGGTAGCGGCGCAGTTTGGGGTTGGACGAGGCGGTGGAATAAATCTAGGGACATGTCATATTAATCCTTTGACTAAATAACCGGCCAAGTGCCAGTAGGACTTGCGCACCAAGGGTTCCGATCACACTTGGAGAGCGTAACACGTGTAATTAGGTTTCCACATAAAAAACAAAAGTGTGATGTCATCCATGTAAACCAAATTGAATATTTTTTAGAAAGACAGCAATTTGCAGTTTCCAGATTTTCCCCTTTGCTTGAGCTATAAGACCTTGCTTCGTGCCAAATTTCATGATTCTAGGTCAACGGGAAGTACCCTCTAGGTTTTGGTTCCCTTGCGAATATCAAGCAATTTCAGCAAAATTGAGACATATGCGGTATCTTTTGATTGCGTTGACCTATAAGTTTAATTTTTTCACAACTTTAAGAGATCACAGACTTGAGTAATAGATATTAATTTCAACTTTATACCTCCATGCGTTTCTGGGAAAAAGTCTTAACAGACGGACAGACAGACAGACAGACAGACAGACAGGCAGACAGGCAGGCAGGCAGGCAGGCAGGCAGGCAGGCAGGCAGGCAGGCAGGCAGGCAGGCAGGCAGGCAGGCAGGCAGGCAGGCAGGCAGGCAGGCAGGCAGGCAGAAAGGGAGGCAGGCAGGCAGGCAGGCAGACAGACAGACAGACAGACAGACAGACAGACAGACAGACAGACAGACAGACAGAGAGACAGACAGACAGACGGAGTACGGACAACAAAGTGATCCTATAAGGGTTCCTTTTTTTCCTTTTAAGGATCGGAACCCTAAAAATGTGTTTTTTAATAAGTTCATAAACTATACTAGTTTCGAGGTAGCGAAATGGAGTATTGAATCACTGGGCACCCTAAAGGTGGGCACAGTGGTGCCTCTGCCACCCCGAATGGGAAAAGGCGTAACGTTTTGTTATATCGGGTAACAAAGCAAAAATAATACAACCTTTTTGAAGACAGTTAAAAAATGGTGTACAAAATGGGGCTCATATCTCAGCCTACCTTTCTCCTGCGCATGGATCTCGCTGTAGTGCACGTACAGGTCCCTCGCGCTCACGCCGAGCGCCTGCGCCGCCAGGTCCATGGGTATCTCGCCGCGCTTCAGCCGGGACAGCACCTCAGCGGAGCCCTTCGTCGACCAGAAGTCGCGAGTGCTCGGGGTCAGGGCGCTGCTGGGAGGAAGGTTGGTTATAATTTGTTTTGTAACTTTGGACAGTTTATTTCGCAATAGGGGTTTTCACAATGTAGTAGGATTTTTTAACATGGCAATAGTGGTCATTGACCCGCGAACGAAAATGTATGCGATTTGACGTTTGCCGCAACTGCCGCCGCGGCGTCCGCTATTGCCATGTTAAAATCTCACTATAGCAAGAATTATGTCAATAGAGATTATAAGAGATTGATTGTTATTTTATCGACTATCGATATTTACGTTATCGACTTTCGATGATTACGTTATCGACTATCGATAATTACGATATCTACTATCGATAATTACGTTATCGACTATCGATAATTACGTTATCGACTATCGATAATTACGTTATCGACTATCGATAATTACGTTAACTCGGAAATGAAGGGTTAATTTTCTTCCATGAAATTACTTATTTTTTATATTTGATCTTCTAGTTAAACAGCATTTCACAAATAAATATGTAGAAGAGTTTATTGTGAAGTGAAGTTATTATTTATTTTAATCAACATTGATTGAGAAGTGACAAATAAAGCAGAATAAATCCAATTAACTGGTCATCATGAATAATCTCCAGTAGGATGAGAAGAATATTAAGGGCGGGCCCTTAGGCAATCAGAACTTAGAATTTCATCCTTAACTTATTTTTAGAGGAAACTAAATAAAATAAAAAAATACGCGTGTAGCACCGTACACGTGTTAGAAGTAAAACTTCTGTAGCTAGATCATTAAGTGGTACCTATACTATACACCGATACCTACCTATACTAAAAGAGATTTAAATTTCCAATTTTGAGATCCAATCTCTGCTTCAAGTTACTTTTAAGTTTCAGACGTCCGATTATTCGAAATTATTTTATACTTGTACTTACTTTTAATACGTCATGTCATTTATTTCCCACCATTCCTTATCTACAATTTGTCGCGCTCGTGGTGATATACTTAACTCATTCAATAGTGTCACTACTATTTGCATCTCGCTCAGATTATATACCATCTGACGTCACGTCTTTAAGCCGTCTCGCTCAAATGTATGCATTGCTTTGCTTGTCTCTGTGCCCAGTCCCTTTATTTAATTGATCGAGTACGTATTTTCAACTATTCCAAGTTAATGTGTACCTGCGGGGCTACCATAAGGCTTGCCACTCACCTCAGTCGCGCAGATAAATGACAAAGAAGATGGCTAAATCAATATATGGACGACTGCCCCAGACATGTACAAAGACTTCTCAACAGCCAATAGCATTTAAATATTCATTCATAAATTTAATTTACTGCGTCTGTATTTAGTTTGTAGAACTTGAAGAAAAAAAAATTAAATATAGGTAAATAAGAGTTGTTACTCAATACTCCGTGATTCCAATATGATTCCGTGACCTTTGCCGTCGCTAGAAATAAGCACCATTTTGCAATAACATGCAACATAACGCCATCTAGCCACTCCTCTGGAAACCTCCTGTTTTCAACAGTTTTGCTAGTTGGAAATGATGTTGCATGTTATTTTTAACGATGGCAAAAGTCACTAATCAATGGCGGAATCATAGAGTATGAAGTGACAACTCTTAATTATTTAATCATTTCCTTCAAGTTCTACAAACTAACTAAAGACGCAGTAATTTATGAGAGAATATTTAAATGCTATTAATTGGCTGTTGAGAAGTCTTTGTACATGTCTGGGGCAGTCATTTTGCCAAATTGCCAACTCCTTTCGCGTCTCAATGATGTTTCTCCATAAAATAGCGCGCATTCATTATGATATGACATTAAATTGTGACAAAATGCGTGGCTGGGGTGACTGGCGTGCCTTATGCTACCCCCGCTAACCTATACATACCTACTTTGCTAGGATTTTTTAGGGTTACTTCATCGCGAAGCGATGACGTAACTCTTATTTAATTTTATTCTTGACATTTCCTTAGTCCGCCATACGACATACCTCGATTTTGATATTTTACTTCAACATTATTGACTGGCATGAAGCATTAACTTTAAAATTACAAAAGCTTATTTAAATCAAAATCGTATAATTTCAACAGTTATAACAACAATTCAACTTTAAAATATGTATTACAAAAATTACATACAAACAAATAAGCGAAACAATAAGCCATTAAACTTATGGCTCTGTAAGCTGTAGACCTCGCTTTGGCCGTTTACTACAGATAAACATTAAATAGTTAGGTATAACACGTACTTAGTAGCTAAACTGCTAATTTGTGACTTGAACTGCACTATATAATAAAAAGTGGCTTTAGAACAGTTCTAGGTACCTACTTATTGTTTTCAAGAAGTCTTAATGCAGCCATCCATCACATCGGAATTTGCTTGAAAACTAAATATCACATTTGGATGATTCTAAGTGACTTTATGCGATTACTAGCTGCCCGTTGCGCGACTACGCAGCGCGTTTTAGGTACCTATTCCATAGTTACCGGCCACAAAACGATTCGTTCATCATTTTAGAAATCCATATCGACCCGTGTGACATTGATGAAACTCTTTTCTTACAAACTGTATGGATCGCATCGCACAGCTGTCAAACATAAGTTCCGGTTCCAACAAAGAGGTTGAATGAAGTAGTTTTTGGTCACGTCACTGGTTTTGGCCATACCGGAAATCAAGAACTCGTGGAAGAATGCTTAAAATAATTTTTTTTTGTTAACGTTTCATCAGGTTTTTCTCTCACTAATTAACATTCTTTATTGTACGAATGTATTATTATCTTATCTGATTAGTTAAAAACCGTATTGAAAATAGTTGCGGTTTTAAAAGTCTTCAGCCGACCCTGACGTCACCGATTCCAATTTCCGTTACATTTCTTAGCCACTCGTGATGGCACCCGGCTAGTAGCAGTTGAAAAGCAAATATATGAATAACCCACAGTTGAGAGGTTAAATAAATTTTACCCCCGTGCCCCAAGAAGTTTTACTTCAATAAAAAATGTTAAAGCCAAGATAAGCAAGTCTAACTGAGGAACATACTGTGTAATTTTTATAATTTTTAGATAAATGTGAGTTTTTTTGTTTTAGTGCTTGAACAAATTAGTTATATTTGCCTGCGATTTGGGAGGCGTCACGAACTATACTAACTAAACTAATTAAAATGGTATGTTTGAAAATGGAATCTGTGGCCACCGCGCAAGAGCTGTCGGATTTGCAGGTTGTCAGTTTAGTCATTCCGAGCGATTTGCGTTTTACTAAAGGCTGTTATTGTTTTAACCCGAACCTGACTCGAATTAATATTGATCCTCAGATTACACGGCACGATATGTCTTCAATATGCTTACCACAATAATCCTCTGCTAAGCAATGAGTAAGCAGCATGGAATGAAATTAATATTATTTAATCATTTCATCATATCAATCTACAAAGAACAATCGAAAAAAAAACTATTTCAACATTAAAAATACAACCGAATTGAGAAAATATTATACTCCGCCTATACCACAAGAATGTATCGTAGTTTTCATGAAAATCTGAATCTGTTTTGAATCTTTGTGCTGTCTGTTGATAATTGAAACAAAAAGTAAACTTTAGAAAAAACCGACCTCCACAAACCTTATTTGATTAGATTGAGTTTAATACAAACTGTAACCCTTTATCCCCCTCCCCTTGGGGACGTAATTTTGTCAAATCCCATCTCATGCCTAGGTTTGCTGGAAGAAATCTCTTTTTAGAGATAAGCTCGCCTTTGTACATATTTTACTGAGTATTTTACGTGATTTTTTTATGTTTTGTGCAATAAATTTTAAAATGAAATGAAATTAAATGCTCTGTATTAATTAAGTCATTTAAGTCTGCTGTCTGTCTGCTGTCTGTCTGCTGTCTAACTGGGGGTCAGTCTGCAATCCTCACCGGAAGGGCCTGTTGATGCAGCCGAACGCGTCACGATATCTGCCGTACAGCGTTCCGTAGCTGACTCCGAGGATCTCCGCCGCCTGCTTCATTTCCAGCTCCTTCATGCGTATAGCTTCCATCACCTGCGGGCACGGAAACATCGCGCTGTTAGCCTCGACGACGAAAACGTACAGATAATGCGCGGGGTGGAACTCACAGGTGGGCGATACTGAATTACCGGGTAGTTACCCAGTAACGCTGGGTAACGAGGGAATACTGGGTAAGGTAATAAACAACCCACTTGTGGGTTTATTTTTATTTATAACCCCCGGGCGGGGAATTACCCATATGTATGAAAAAGAGGAGTTTTAAACGTTGTCTGCAAATCGTAGTAGTCTCGCTTGTGATGGTTCTTAGTCACGATTTAGGTTCAGGGGTTCGATGGTGTAAAATAATTGTATTCTGTACACACACACACACACGTACACACATAGACAACCTCTCCCACACAGCTTGATGATGTCAGTGAAGGTCCATCTACCGTATTCCCGTTCTACCATCCATCCAGTCCATCTATGTTCTCCAAACTACTAAGTCATCGGAATCCAGAGTGCAGCGAGGCATTCAACTCACGTAGTCCTCACACACACACACACACACACAGCTTGAAGACATCAGTAAAGCTACATCTACATTACTACTTAGGACTGCGGAATCCCGAGTGCAGAGAGGGATTCAACTCACCCGCCTCACGTAGTCCTCCTCCCAGAACTGCGGCCGGCGTCCGTGGCGCAGGTAGTCGTTCAACTTGATGACGTCAGTGAAGCGCGGGTCCGTCGGGCCCGACTTGGGGCCCACTGTCTCTGCAACAACACACGAGGGGTTAATGTGATGTAAATGTACTTAATTAAGACAATTACCTTCATTTGTTAAATAAATAAAAAAATAAAAATCCAACACCCGCAGTAAGTCGTTTCTTGACATTTTAAAACCTATTCGTATTTAGATTAGTAAAAAAATTACAAAAAGCCCATTAATCCCCACCGAGGGGCACAGGCACCGTATTCCGGACTGGAATCCGGGCTTTTGCATAAGTGCCTAATTCGATGGTGATGATGTTGTATGTATCCGATATTTCGACCATGGAGATGATCTCGACAGCGCGAATATTGCCCCCCAGCAACTGTAGCATGCCTGCCACCGCGGGCGGTCACGACGCGAGAGAGTTAAGGACAGAACACGCGCTTCACACGTCTCTGTCCCTCACCTTCCGCAACAAAACCTCCGGTTACACAACGATACTGCATTGGTGAGTGACTCACGCTTGTTGCTCGCGCCGTGTCGCTTGAGGCAGTCGCTCTTGGGCAGGTCGATGGCGGCGGTGCTGACAGAGGACGACGTGGAGAGCGGCGCGCCCTCGTTCGAGTCATCTGCGAAAGAGATCAGAGCTTGCAATAAATATTACATTACCCCACACGTATAAATCACGCGTAGCGTCACTCAGGCATACTCATACTCCCACATCCACTCCCAACGCCACACTCACGCACCTAGACACGCACTCTTACTCCCACTCACACACATCCACTCACTCTCGCACTCCCACTTGCACTCGCACTACAACCCCCAGTCCCGCTCCCACCCTCACTCCAAACACCAGTCACACTCCCACACCAACACCCACTCCCACTCATACTCACCACCGCTGTTGTCTCCGTCCACCGTGAGCCGGGTGTGCAGGAAGCTGCCTATGTCCGCGGGCGCGTCGCCCCACTCCTCCTCGCCGCCCTCCCCCTCCCAGCTCCCCCGGCTGCCCTCCTCCCCCCACTTTGAGACGCGCTCCGCTGATATGTCCTGTCAAATTAATAGTAAAGCTGCACACATGGCTACAAGTATAATGCCAGATCCCGAAATCGCCCATTTGCCGCAAACTCCACACCTTTACAAACGTAAAATGTAGATAGACAGATATGTCGCAGTTGGTTGGTTAAATCAAACGCTTAACTAACACCCTAGACCGTTAATTAAAGAACGACATTTAACTAAGCATTTTGATTTAATTAAAGCGTCGTCGAAGACGTTTAACAATCTGTCTTACTGAAAGCCAGCGTGTTGGTTAAAACAAGATGGCGTCACGACAACAGCTGATTACTTTCAGAGTCTATCTTTTTGGCAAACGTCCGTTGGTTTGTTGTGTTCAGTGGTTTTTGTTTCTTTGGTCTTTAGTGCAATTGTAAACATGTTGTCGATTCCGTCATAATTATTTCACGATTAGTAGTTTCACAAAACCGAGTTGGTTGCTTTAGGTCACTTTCTGTGCCGATACTAAATATAGGTTGTGTAAGGTCACAGCTTTATGAATCACCCGGAGCCGAGCGAAGCGGAGCGGAGCGAGGCGACCCTATGTAGTTTCACAAAACCGAAATGGTTGCTTATTTTACCATACCAAAGTTGAAATGCGTCTTGTTGCCTAGGAACGTTAGTCAACTCGTTAAACGTTTCGTTCACTCACTTGTCTGACGGAACTTTAGAAACTTGGTTAAATGTCGGTCTGTATTTAACGGTCTGTTTTTTTATTATTATTTAATTAACGGGTGTTAGTTAAGTGTCTGATTTAACCAAATAACTGCGACAGACAGATAATCTCTTTATTCACTGTTACCATGTACTACAAGTCCCACGCACACCACTATGTACTATGTACTACAAGTCCCACGCACACCAAGGCAAACTCTTTATCCAACGAAGTGTGGCAAGAGTATGGATACGTCATCGTATTGTAAGAACCGCGAGATTACTTTCTAACAGAAAAAAAATCGTGAGATTTATAATCTGTCGATAAATTGCTAGCAAGATCGACAAGGTTTTAGCATTTACGCTTTTTTTGGTAGGTACAAGTCAACCTAACACGAAGGATGAACGGGGTTTCGCTTCGATCATCCCCTATATCCTTCACCTACCCTAACCCACAAACCTGTCCAGTGATTCGTCATTTCAGTTTATCTACTAACGCGTTATATCGTATGAAGATCGGTACAGTTCACAATAATTATATCGACAGATTGCAATCTAACGGATTTAAAACCGTTAGATTGTATTCTCGCGGGTTTCACAATTTTACGGTGACATAGGTATATGGATCAGGCATAAAAACGTAAAGTACAGAATAAGAATATTAAGGCCCGGTCTCTCCAGAGACGGATAAACAATATAAGGAGAAATTGACGCAACTTACCATATTGCCGTGCCGCCATTCTTGGTCTATAGCTCTGTAAAGAAAGTTTTTATATTTTTTATTAGCCAAAATTTTCAAAACGGTATTGGAAAACATTAAAAATATTCGACAAAATGTGGTAATCCTATCAGACAGTAGCGTAGAAATCTATATTTCATTATATTTTAGGGTAAAATATGTTTATTTTTTGCGGATTCCAGTAATTAAAAAGTATAAACTATCAAAATATAATCTGTGCCGAAAACATCTCTCTGGCGACGACGTCACACGCTCGTCTCTGACATCTTGCTTGACTGAATCATAATGATGGTGGACGTTCACTCACGAGCATGTGACGTCACGCGGGTCATGTGACCGGCGCCTTTAGAAATACAGCGTTCTCTCTTCTCATGCTCGTAAAGTTCGTCTTTATGTTGGGTATAGGCTGCCTATTTCACATTTCATGCACTCGTGCATAAAGTAAAATCTTCGTCTAAATCTCACTCTGACAAAGGTTGTCAGGCAAACAGCCACACACTAAGTGCCACTGCCACGTATCTATAAATATATAAATGAATTGCTGTTCGTTAGTCTCACTAAAACTCGAGAACGGCTGAACGGATTTATCTTATCTTAGTCTTGAAATGTTCGTGGAGGTTTAGGGAAGGTTTAAAAGGCGAGAAAAAATCGAATAATTTCCGGGAAAACCATAAAAACAGCCATTTTCTATTTCCCATACAAACGTTTTCTAGAGTTAATCGTTTTCTAGAGTCAATTTGAACTTTATTGCTATTCAAGAAAGTTCATATTGAATTATAATCACTCACTGTTGTCTGAGCAATTTAGGTGTGTTCCTAACGTCAAAGAGTCAATTTGCAATTTATTACCGCTGCATAAAGTTTTGTTTGTTTTGAAATTAATTTATACAAAAGTTTAGGTCTTCTATTTATCGATTGAGGCAGTACGAAGTCTGCCGGGTCAGCTAGTAAAAAATATATATTGGCGGGAAGTATTTATTTTTTCTTTGCGTTGCATTTTGCAACTGTTTTTGCAATTTTTGCTGTTAACTTTTCTCACAATCGAAGTGTATGGCTCGAACATAAAACCCATTTTACCCGAGACGTAAGAAATAACATTTATTTTAAAACTACTTCCAAAATGAGACCAATACCGTATTAGGTAAGTATATGATTTGATAAGACAATAATAATATGATATGTTTATGGTCTTACTCTTCGAAGTCCTCAGGATTCTCGAGGCCTCCGCTCGATATTCGTTGCCGCTTCGGAATCGGACTCTGTGTGTCGCTGAAAAATATTAAACTACTGTGAGGAAATCTTCATTACCCCATAGCTGCGGGCGATGGGCTGCCCCCCTGCCACGCAAAATGTGTATTGAGTAACTGTCTGACAGTGGTGCTTCTGCCGCCCCGAACGGGATAAGGCGTGACGCTATTTGCATAAATAGTCGGTGACTGGGGAAGATGAGATAACCGGCCAAGTGCGAGTCGGACTCGCGCACGAAGGGTTCCGACTACCGTTATCTATAAAAAACCGCAAAAAAATCACGTTAGTTGTATGAGAGCCCCCCTTAATATTAAATTTATTTTGTTTTTTAGTATTTGTTGTTATAGCGGCAACAGAAATACATCATCTGTGAAAATTTCAACTGTCTAGCTACCACGGTTCATGAGATACAGCCTGGTGACAGACAGACGGACAGACGGACGGACGGACAGCGAAGTCTCAGTAATAGGGTCCCGTTTGGCACCTTTCCGGTACGGAACCCTAACAATACCCCAGAGCCTCGATCACGAACGTTTTCGAAATCGAAAAACATTTTCGAGAACGCAGGAAATTGTATTTTATATCATAAAGAATAAGAATCACTGACATTTGGCTTTACGATAGTTTTCTATCGAATTGTTCCTGAGTGGGCTACACTGGTCTTAGATGTTTACATGTTTGTGATGGATGTCGCTGTTACTTTTACCACGAAATTTACTCACCAAAGTATATGTATGTGCCTGTATGTAAATGTGAGACAGGGCAAGTCAGACAGACAGACTAACAGATAGTAGTATACAGGGTGTAACAGAAAGGTGCAGTCATATTTAGGGGGTTGTTAGGGACATCATTCTGAGCAACTTTCACTATGAAACCGATTTGATCGGAGCAACTTTAATTTTTACTTCTCTATACAAATCAGCTGACCGCCCAGGCCAATAATACGTATGGAGCAATGAAAAATAAAGTTGCTCTGATCAAATCGGATTCATAGTGAAAGTTGCTCACAATGATCTTCCTAACAACCCCCTAAAATATGACTACACCCTTCTGTTACACCCCGTATACCATGGTAACGGTGAGTGTCGGTGACCATTTGTGTATGGAAGTTACGGAACCCAAGCAAATATTTTGAGCACACTATACGACCATGCCATACTTACGTGTCTGACAGTAGTTCGCGTTTTACTGTGGGTGACAGCGTATCTGTGTTCTTTTCCTTAATGGGTAGTTTTATGAGAGGCGGGGGCCCTCCTGAAACAGAACAATAAAGAATATAATACTAATTATACTTTAGCGTTAATTTACACGAATATCATGTCGAATTAATGAAAATATAGGTGTAAATATAGGTATAAATATAGGTTTATTTAAGACTTTAGGTCATAATCATAGTATTAGCACTAGAAATAGAAATAAGATTGCTATGCCCGCGTTCAGACTCAGTAAGGTTGCTCACTCTTTTATGGGAGTGTGTGTTAGTTTTTATAATAAAATACCTAACGAAGCAACGGACATACCAGAAAGGAGGTTCAAAAACTATGTCAAAAACGGTCTATTAAAGAAGTCTTATTTATTACAGTGTAAAAGAATATTTAGATGACAAAACTGCGTGGTCTTTACCATCTCAGCGCACAGAAATCCAAAGAGGGGCAATGGACTGAGTCAGTGCGTGTAACTGCGGTGTATTTCCTTCTTAAACTTAAGTAGAAATACATAGCATTGGATTTTTAAGGCTTGACATATTTTAAAAGCGGTACCCTTCGTACAAAAGAGATGGCGTGAGGAGTAAGATTTGTACTTTAAACGCCATGGCTTCAGTTAACATACTTCTTGGTGGCGCTAATCTTAGAATAAATCCTATATATCTCAGCGCCATTTCGTGGTATTTGCAATTTTTCGATGGTGCTGCACCAAGCGATGATGGCCTCGAACTAAAGAAGCTTCCGCAGCATCTCAGTTTACGCCGGTGTCATATTTTGTTCTAGGTGGTCTATCTGTATTAGTATAATCAATATAGTATCTGTGGTAGTAGTATATTTGAGGGGGTTGTTCAGAATGATGTTCCCTAACAACCCCCTAAAGTATGACTACACCTTTTTGGTAAACCCTGTAGAGGACGGAATAAAATTACCATTAACACTATATTTCTCTTCACTCGTCACTTCGCTGTGCTCTGTATTGTCTAACGGCTCCCTGTGGCGAGAGTACGTCTTCATTTCGGGCTTGCTCTCTTTGCACGCAGCGTGATGGTCCGACTTGTTGCTGTTTGGAGTCTGAGTGGCCGTCACCGAACCTGTGGGAGGTGGGGGGTAGTAATCCCGAGTGCAGCGAGGTATTCAAGCGAGCCAACGATTGAATAATTATAATTACAGTGGTTTACGGGCCAATCTTTCAACTCACAGACAAGCAGATAACGGTTATCTGTTTATCTGAGGCAATTCTGAAATGACAGAGGTACAAGAAGTGTCAAATAACCGGCCAAGTGCGAGTCGGACTCGCACACGAAGGGTTCCGTACCATTATCTAAAAAAAACCGCAAAAAAAAAACACGTTAGTTAATATTAAATTTCTTTTGTTTTTTAGTATTTGTTGTTATAGCGGCAACATAAAAACATCATCTGTGAAAATTTCAACTGTCTAGCTACCACGGTTCATGAGATACAGCCTGGTGACAGACAGACGGACAGCGAAGTCTCAGTAATAGGGTCCCGTTTGGCAACCTTCGGGTACGGAACCCTAAAAACAGTATGAAAGATGGTCCTTTGTGGCCGCTGGACGTATGGGTACGATACGATACGATATAATTTTGTTACAAAAGTGGACCTAAAGTCTGATTTTTAATTGCGTAGAATTCTGACATTTCAGATATCATAAGGTTTTTTATGTGGACAATTACTACAATTCAATATCCGTAACATCGGGGTGAAGAAACGGCGCGGTAATCGAAATAAATCTGAAATTCTAAACCGTTCTTTAGCGTTGTTACTATTAACCGACTTCCCAAAGGAGGAGGTTTACAATTCGTCCGGACCGGATGTTTTTTTTTTAAATTTAGATTTGGAAAATTATTATTTTTTGTTTGAAAGGGTTTACCTTCCCATTGGTCCCATTGACACCAGGTCAGGATCTGATGATGGGATCCTGGAGAAATCGAGGGAACTCTTCAAATATTATAGGCAGACCTATAGTGATTTTTGTGTTTTTAGTAATAACTCGTGCATTTACTCACGGTAAGCATAATATTGTGATGCGGAACTGCTGATGAAGACCACATATGGCCACCAGATCTGCTCAATACTAGGTACAAATACAATGCGTGGCTGACGGGCAGGCAACGCATAGCCTAAACCGGTGGACCTAGAGCCATGAAACTTTGTACAGGGGTTCCTTAGTAGCGTGGGGTAACACTGATATGGGATTTGACAAAATTAAGTCCCCAAGGGGGGGGGGAATAAGGGGTACAGTTTGTATTAAACTCAATCTAATCAAATAGGGTTTGTGGAAGTCGGTTTTTTCTAAAGTTTACTTTTGTTTCAATTATAATTTTGAGCGCTGCACTTAATAAATGGATACATTCACTAACAAAAAAATGTATAGACTCAGATGTTCAGACTCGTATTGAAATCGAAAAACGTGCCAAAGGTTTGTAATCTCTGACATGTCAAAAAATGATAGCTGTCAGAATTCTACGCAATTAAAAATCAGACTATAGATAAGGGTGTTAAAAACTTGTATGTACCTGTCTGTGAGTCTGGCGGCTCGTCCTTATTGCTCCACCGGATGTCAGTCAAGCCTTTAATCTTCAGCTCCTCAGCCGTCTTCAGCAGGCTCGGCAGCTGCGACTGCAACATAATGTCAACAATAGTCAGAATCTGTGGTCAAGTGGCGCCATCTATCGCAAAGGGAGGGGGGTGGACTACTCGTGGCGCCACCTGGTGGCCGGTAGTGAAACTATAACGGGTTACAGGAATATCGTCTTAGTGCCGAGCGCTTCGATAGAACGTGTAGCCGAAGCAGCACGCCCAAAAAACGCTATAATTTTTAAATGTATGTAACGCGCCATAGATTACCTAAATGCGCCATCTAGCAGCGGGTAGCAGTACTACTAACTTAACAGCACCATTTAGCACTCACGTGGTGAATGAAAGCTCATCTCCCCACTGTACATTTCGACGATTTTTAGACCTCCAGCACTGCACGTGGGTCGGGCAGGCGCCGTCGTCTATTCCGCTAGTAGCGCCATCTAGCCGCGAGTAAAAGAACTACTAACCCAACAGCGCCATCTAGTACTCACATGGTGGACGCTCATTTCCCCTGTGTACATGTAGGCAAGCAGCGCGCGCACGTGGCTCGGGCATGCGCCGTCGATGACGAGCACCGGCTCGCCGCCCGCCTCGTGCGCGCCGAGCAACGAGCCGAGCAGCTCCGAGCACGCCGCGAGCACCACTCTGCGAGGCGAACACGAGTCGTTAGCTGGCGATCTCTGTGGCGTAGTGGTCGAGCCTGTGCGTACTCATACGTCCAGGGTCCACAAAATTCCACGATCTTTTCTTCTGTTTTTTTCATAGGTTTTGGTAATCACGATGTGGATAGATCTGATAGGTTGAAAATTGCCGTGGAATTTGGACGGACTACTTGTGGTTCAAATTGTGCACTTAGGAATTATTGTCGATTTTTTTTCTGTACTGGGTTTGCTGGAAGATAAGAGCTCACCCTTGTACATGTATTTTCCATTTGCATTGTAAAATGTTGCATTGTAAAATTGATTTTGTGTGCAACAAAGTATATAGAATTGAAGTACCGCTGGCACCGCCATCTAGCGGCGAGTAGCGGAACTGCTTGCTCACCTGTGCGCCCTCAGAGACACTCCCTTGATGTTGCCGGGGTGCACCAGGTCGCAGCCGTCGACCTGGCTGGCGAAGCTCGGCGAACAGTATAGTGTGACGTCACAGAATCGCTCTGCAAGTAAATAACATCGTTTTTATGAGAGTTTTCTACCAAAGAGACATACACAAAAATGGCATAAGACCAAGGAGCTGTCAAGCAAACGTCTAAGCACAGGATGTACAGCTTTCCAACGACCTTGTGGCGCGGCGCGTGGTAACAGACGGAACTATAACTAAGCTTGATGACCATTGAGGAATGAAAGGTCGGTGTTGATGACAGGTGCGATACATTAAGTTGCGTAGAGCTGGCGCCCCCCTGTAAACGTCACTCATCAACCAAAAGATCGTTGAAAGATGTAATGGGAACTTTTCAAAGACCATTAAAAAGTAAAAACTAGTACCAAACGACTCGATAGGTGGCGCAGCCTGCGCAAGCGGTGTCAATACCCAGATTAATTTGTTTCATTAATTTGTTTTATTTGTTGATTAATTCGGAACGCGCCCGCCGGCCGGTCAGCTGTCAAAGAAACGGCAGCTGATTTTATTTGTTATTTTATTCGATTTAGGGCATAAATATAGTGTTATTATTGTAAAAAATAGTTGTAGAGAATAAAAATAAGGCGGACAATTGTTTGCGGACAGTTTTCTCCGAAACAAAGAAGATTGCATCATCCACCGAGTGCCGAGTGAACCGTTATTGGATTTTGAAAATCACAAAGGAATTTCCAGCTGAGTACTTTTGTTTCAATATGAACACGTTCAACACTTATTTTAGATAGATCTAATCAGAATATCACGCATTCCACATCACAAAAACCTCGATATCGCTGTAGTATCACTACAAATTGGCAAACGGCCAACCTATTGTCAATGTGAACTTGTACTGGTATATGCGCTGTACCTGAGGATGTTCTATGATTCTATAGATCTCTGAAACTGTACACACGTGTTTAACTAACTGTATCTCAGCTGACACACCTACACGGCTGGTAGAATTGTTGAGAAACCTTATTACTGCAAATAACTTAGCACCTAGTATAAAAGTTTGACTATCCCTTGTAAGGTAGCATAGTAGGTAATAGCAACAGTAAGATTAATTAGAATAAACATTGAATAGTACTGATAATAACAATACTTACACAAGTAGAATTAGGGACCATAATTTTATAAAACAATTTTAGTTTAAATAATTATAACTAATATAAAGTACATTTTATTTATTATTATTTTTAACCTAATCACCTAACTAGTAGGCTGACTGATTTGTTATCAATTTATCATAGAACTATAAGACAATACTTAAAAAGAATAACTGTAGTTTAAAACCAGACTTAGTTTCCACTTGTGCGGGTTGCCATAGTTCTACAACCATAAATATATAGCACACACACAAATCGCCTGTATTAAACTCTCTTCACTAGAACCTTATACTGCTGCACTCTGTATATTGGTTCCAGCATGGAGTCCAAGATGACAACGCGCAAAGCTGAAATTGCCCTGCAACTTCACAACGCTCTTAAAGATCTTTTGGCCTCCAGAGAACTAAATGCTAAATATGAACAAGAGAGAACAGACAGCGAAATGGAGATTGAAAAAATCCTTGTCACAAACAAAAATCTCAAAAGCGAGCTTAGCCAGATGCATAGTGATTGGTCCGATGCCTGCACGGAAAGAGACCAGCTCAGAAATCTATTAGACTCACTCGACGAGTGCTACCATACTCATGAGTCAAGTCTTCAGAGAATACTAGCGCTTGAACAACAATTACTGGAAGCGAATCAAACTATCCAACAGCTGAAGGACCAAAAGGCTGAGGATGACACAGAAAAAACCATTTCTCTGTACCATGAACTCGTCGGGCAAAACAGTGTGACTCCAACTCAACATCCAAAACCAATATTAATAGACCTAACAAATACTAATAAGAAATCTACACCGCTGTTAAAAACAAGAAAATACAGTAAAAAACACAGAAAAATAAATAAAGCTATTGTCATGACCCAAAACCGGCTGCAGAAGCTTAACAGTTGCCAGACTCCGGAAAATAAGAAAATTAATGATTCAGAAATAACAAGATTGCTACAGGAAAGAACAGAAGAATATCAGAATATAGTCACTGATCTAGAGCTAAAAATATCGCAACTTGAGAGAGAACTTCAAAATATGGCTACTAAATACTCGCTATCCGAAGCAAAAGTAATAATGGAACTAGATAAAATAATAGCAGACAGCAACACTAATTTACAAAGAGTTCTCGAGCTTACGCGACAACCGCACCGATGCCTTCACGAGAACTGCCCGATATCTGAGGTCGAGTCTAACACCACTCCCTTCGAGATTACCACCGGAGAGCGCTCCATCATCACACCTGACACCGGTGACACGTCACCAGCGGAGTCCGAGGCTGCCCCCTTACAGCAGCACCTCGCCCCGAGTGACGCCACCGAGCTCACATACGCGCCGCCGTCGCCGCTGCCGCCGCCACCGCCGCCACCACCACCACCCCAGCAGCAGAGCCAGTGCCGGGAGCAGAGCGGAGCGGAGACGACGTGCACGGCGATACCGCCGGCGCCGGAGGTCTCGCGGGAAAAGTCTCGCAGTACAATTATGTTCTCGGACCGGCTAGGCTTAGGTATGGGACTCGCACTTCAAACCTGTCGTGTGGGATCTGTCATCAATGAGTGTATGCCTGATGCCCCATTTAAAATAATAACTGATAAAATTATTACTCGACATTTTGAAAAGAGCACATCCATAATCATTTATGTAGAAAATTGCTCAGGCGTAGGCAAACAGACATTGATAGATCTCATCGACGCCCTTTCTTCTTTGGAAGTGACAAAGGTGGTACTTTGTGCATTCCCATATAAGAATACAATGAATAGAGGGCAAAAAAGAGCCACCTATAAATTAAATATGTACATGTACAACATGACATTACGAAGTACGAAAATACGCTACTTTGACACGAATGTATATAACACCTTTGACATTTATGACTCTAATGTTGACATGATTTATGAAATTGCTAAATCATTAGCTTCTTTTATATTAGAATCTGTTATAAGCAATATAACAGAAGTAAGAATATGTAATGTTGACACCGTAACGATTAGTACTCGTACTAATACATTGCATGACACCACTGACAAGGCACTATGTACACACGATACTTTTGTATCAAATTTAAACTGCCGCAACCGACAACAGGAAAGCACGGCTTAAAATTGATGCACCAAAATATGCAAGGCTTTTCTGGCAAACAATTAGAACTAGAAATGTTTCTAGAACAGAGTAATATAGACGTACTATGTATGACAGAACACTGGCTGCAAGAGTGTGCTATGCAGTTCAGTATACCCAATTATAAAATAATCAGCTGTTTCAATAGACAGACTAGAACTCGAGGTGGTTCCTTAATACTAGTAAAAGATGGTTTTAAGTGTAAAGAACGAAAGGATGTTGTTAGTCTCTCTAGTGAGATGAATGCTGAAGTCTCGTGTGTTGAGATGGAAAAATATATAATTGTTAGTGTGTATAGGCGGGGCGAAGGAGAGTTTGAAATCTTTGAGACAGTCATGGAACAAGTACTTCAACTGGCATCAAGAAACAAGTCCAAACGCATCATAGTTTGTGGCGACTTTAACGTAGATCTATTAGACCAAGCAAACCGCTCTATACGCACTAGGACCTTAGCAGTATTTAAGTCTTTCAATATGTGCAATGTCTTTCTGGAGCCTACACGAATATCGGCTACCTCCGCTACCTGTATAGATAACGTCTTCTGTGAATGTAGTATCTACGATAAACAAATAGTTAACGCATTAAGTTCAGACCACACGGGTCAGATGGTAGTTTTTGAGGAAATTAATGCGGAAAAACCCGTTAAAATTTTATGTAGACCAGTGACTTTGAAGAAGATGGAAAAATTTCGAAATAGACTTGTGTCAAGTCTACCTTCAACACCTTACTGTGAAGATCCGAACACACTATATTCCAACTTCTTCCAAGTTATATCTACGGAATTCGAAAATGTGTTTAATCTGACCGAAGTGAGAAATAATAATAAAATAAAATTCTCTGAATGGGCTTCAGAGGAATTAAGACAGAGTAGGTCCAAACTATATGAATTGTATGAACAAAAATCTTATGACCACAGTCCGGAATTTGTCACCCTTGTCAAAAATTGTTCTAATAATTTTAGGAAAGAATGTCATAAAGCCAAATGCTTATATTTAAACAATCAAATTACAGTTTCGGGTGACAAAATTAAAACTATATGGAACATTATTAAAAAAGAGACAGGCAAGGTCAGGTGTAGTGAATCTAGTTTTAATTTAAAAGTTAATGGTAAATTACTCTCATCTAACGAGGACGTTGCTAACGCATTTGAAAAGTTCTTCAGTACTATACCCATAATAACAACAGAAGCACTACCATCCTCTTCTGAAAAGTCTCTAGATTACTTGGTTGAAAATGTTCCCCAACACAAGAGTGGCTTCAACTTCAAACCAATAGACTCTCTAACTATATTTAAAACATTCAAACTTCTAAACGTTAAAAAGACTGAAGATCTATGGGGCATGTCGGTTAAAGTAGTTAAATCGGTAATTGATGTGATTGCTCCGTACATGGCAATCATGTTCAATAGTTGTATAGCAGAAGGTGTTTTTCCTGACCTCATGAAAATGAGCAGATTAATACCACTTTTCAAATCCGGTAGCAAGGAAGACCCTGCGAACTTCAGACCTGTATCTGTTTTGCCAGTGTTGAGCAAAGTGTTTGAAAAGGTGATACTGAATCAACTACAATCTCACTTTAACGCATCAGGGCTACTCCACAAAAAACAATTTGGTTTCACTAAAGGCAGATCAACAACTGACGCCGGAGTAGCACTAGTACAACACATCTATAGTGCGTGGGAGGGATCACAGGATGCTGTTGGTGTATTCTGTGATCTTTCCAAGGCCTTTGACTGTGTGGATCATCAAACCCTTCTGCTCAAACTGCAACACTATGGTATTAAAGACAATGCTTTAAAATTAATGGAATCATATCTTGGAGACAGAGTACTAAAAGTAGATATAAATAGAAATAAGTCTACCGGGACGCATATGAATATTGGTGTCCCCCAAGGCTCTATTCTGGGTCCGTTCCTTTTCTTAGTTTACGTGAATGACCTGCCGTATATGGTGGAGAAAATGACTCAGATTGTACTATTTGCTGATGACACATCCATTATCTTTAAGGTGAAAAGACAACAAGAAATTCTAGACGATGCAAATAGTACGCTCTCTCATGTGTTAAGTTGGTTTAATGTAAACAACCTTTTATTAAACTCGAAGAAGACAAAATGTATCAAATTCTGTTTACCGAATGTGCGGCAGGTGGACACGAGTGTAAGCATAGGAACGGAAAGACTAGACCTCGTTGAAGAAACAATTTTCCTTGGAATCACTATAGACTCGAAACTTCAATGGGGTCCTCATGTAACTAGTCTCTCACGAAGACTTAGCTCAGCTGCTTATGCGGTCAGGCAAATCAGACACATCACAGATGTAGGAACTGCCAGATTGGTTTACTTTAGTTATTTCCATAGTATTATGTCTTACGGAATACTGCTTTGGGGGAGAGCGGCAGATATAAACACAATATTTGTCTTACAAAAAAGGGCCATTCGGGCTATCTATCAACTAGATGCTAGGCAATCACTAAGGGACAAATTCAAAAATATCAATATACTTACTGTTACCTGTCAATACATTTATGAAAATATCATGTATACCAGAAAAAACATAGGTTTATTTAAGACTTTAGGTCATAATCATAGTATTAACACTAGAAATAGAAATAAGATTGCTATGCCCGCGTTCAGACTCAGTAAGGTTGCTCACTCTTTTATGGGAGTATGTGTTAGTTTTTATAATAAAATACCTAATGAAGCAACGGACCTACCAGAAAGGAGGTTCAAAAACTATGTCAAAAACGGCCTATTGAAGAAGTCATATTACAGTGTAAAAGAATATTTAGATGACAAAACTGCATGGTCTTTACCATCTCAGCGCACAGAAATCCAAAGAGGGGCGATGGACTGAGTCAGTACGTCTCTCCTCGGTGTATTTCCTTAGACTTAAGTAGAAATACATAACATTGTATTTTTAAGGCTCTGATATTTTAAAAGAGGTACGGGGGAGGTTTCTTGCCCTTCTTTGCTCCATCCCTAAGCCCACAACTTCCGAACGGGCGGTAGTATACAAAAATATTAATATTATATTGACGTTGACTAAGTAATATGTATGATTTTATGGTCAATAAAAAAATTTTTGAACTTTGAATTTTTCTTGTGTCAAAGACCAACACGGCCTCTTCTGAGCTTACTTACCTAGGTTCTGATCAATATCAATAAAACTTTTTATTTCGCTTCTAATCTGGGTAATTTTTTGACACCGCTTGCGCAGGCTGCGCTACCTATCAAGTCGTTTGGTACTAATTTTTAATCGAATTCCCAAAGGAGGAGGTTTACAATTCGTCCGGATGTTTTTTTTTTTTGTCTATACCCCGATAGCGCCTAAACGGATGGACCGATTTGGAAAATTATTTTTTTGTTTGAAAGGGTTTACCTTCCCATTGGTCCCATTGACACCAGGTCAGGATCTGATGATGGGATCCTGGAGAAATCGAGGGAACTCTTCAAATATTATAGGCAGACCTATAGTGATTTTTGTGTTTTTCATAATAACTCGTGCAAATGCACATGGTAAGCATAATATTGTGATGCGGAACTGCTGATGAAGACCACATATGGCCACCAGATCTGCTCAATACTAGGTACAAATACAATGCGTGGCTGACGGGCAGGCAACGCATAGCCTAAACCGGTGGACCTAGAGCCATGAAACTTTGTGCAGGGGTTCCTTAGTATAGTGTGGGGTAGCACTGATATGGGATTTGACAAAATTAATTCCCCAAGGGGAGGGGATAAGGGGTTACAGTTTGTATTAAACTCAATCTAACCAAATAGGGTTTGTGGAAGTCGGTTTTTTCTAAAGTTTACTTTTTGTTTCAATTATTCTACCGCGGCTTGAGTCAAATAGATAAACAGTATATCACGGTTTATTCACAAAGTTGAGAAAACAGCCAAAATAAAAAAAAATAAAAACATCCGGACGAATGGTAAACCTCCTCCTTTGGGAAGTCAGTTAAAAAGTGTTCGCATTCGCCAACACATTGTCAAATTCGTCAAATTGATAAAAAGTTGACAAAACAGCCAAAATTTTAAATTCCCGCCCAGACCGTGACGTTTTCCACCTTAAATATAAACTGGCCGCCATTTTCCTGTTTATGAAATTTCGAAACGCGCGTTCCGCTGCATTGGATCTTTTTTCTTCTAAACAAAAAATACGCGCAAGTAAGCAGGTACCACGAATAAGTATGATCGACAAGACTTGCCGAACAATTCATATTTCTGATTTCAAGCTTCGGTAAAGTTGAGAATGTTTGACAAGATGGACTGTAAAAGGAAAGGGTCTTGCTTGACACACGGACGGACAGACGGACAGGGTTCCTATAAGGACATGTTTTTTGGAAAGCAACGTATTTTTACTTTTTTTTCCTTTTAAGTATCGGAACCCTAAAAACCTTCAGAACAGGAGGCATAATAGCAGGACCTAAACAGTACTGCCCTGCTGCGTCTTTAGGGTTCCGTACCCAAAGGGTAAAAAACGGGACCCTAATTACTAAGACTCCGCTGTCCGTCCGTCTGTCTGTCTGTCTGTCTATCACCAGGCTGTATCTCTAGCTGGTGAGAGACTAACTAAGGATGATGTATTTCTGTTGCCGACTTGCCGCTATAACAACAAATACTAAAAAACAGAATAAGATAAATATTGAAGGGCGCTTTTACAACGGACATGCATTTTTTTGCCGTTTTTATAGATAATGGTACGGAGCCCTCCGTGCGCGAGAGCGACTCGTACTTGGCCGGTTTTTTGTCATAAAACGTACCTAACGAAAAAGCAAGTACTGGTCCGACTTGGTCATTGGTACCTATTCGGCCTCCAAGCTAGTCTTCCGAACATACAGCCTATTCTTATATATTTCTTCAGTTTACACGCATATATTTTTTGACAGCATTACGCCATTTCCCGTATTGGATGGCAGAGGCACACTGGTGAAAATAAGCTGCCAAGTGCGAGTTGGACTCGCGTTGAGAGGGTTTCGTACAACAATAATAAGACTAACACCAACGAAATACCCTAAAATTCAGTTTTTCATACAAACTTTGCACCCCACATTTAGGGGGTTAGGGGGTTAAAGTTGTAGATTTCGGATTTTTTATGGGATATAGGTGCAAACATGTGCTTGCATACCAAATTTCAGATTTTTAGGACTTCGGGAAGTACCCTAGAGGTTTTGATGACACGCGAAGCGGTCATATTATTGAGCACAACTTTTTCAAAATAAGTCTTAAAAATATTATAAAAACACATTTAAGATCATCACACTATGCGCTTTCATTTGATATGTCACAACACGGCATATTTTGAAATTTTCTAAATTTATTTTTCTCCGAAAGTGGCCCCCATATTCCATATTTAAATACACTCAGCGGCAGAAAAAGTGGCCCAAACACTTGTCACGTATCCGTAAACAAACTAAGCATTATTTATGCGATGTTTGAATGAGGGTAGGTGTCAAGTGATGTGTTTAGTTAATTTAAGTGGGTGATTTAAGATAAAGTTGCGTTTCATTTCACTTTTGTTTGAAATTAGTGCCAGTACTGTTTAGTGCCTTCAAGAGTCAGGTAAGTTAAAAATTCTTTTTTAATTTACTGTACATCAAATCTTTCCATTTAAGGTTTTTTATTGATTTATGGGTTATTTCTATTCCAGAAAGGATTAGAAGATGCCACTTACAGTTGCTCAGGTTGCTCAGGCGGTGTTGTTAACCTACCAAGGACGAACTCAACGTAGGGTGGCTGCAATTCTCAATGTACCGCGTACCACCTTGAGGTTTGCTCTTAAAAGGTACAGGGAGACTGGTCTTTATACACCACGACCTGGGAGAGGCAGAGTAAGGTGCACCTCGGCCCGTGACGACCGTTTCAATATCTTGGCTATGTTGAGAAACGGGGTTCCTCACCGCTGTTGAAATTTGACGGCGGCTTCAATCGGAACGAGGTGTCATTGTTAGTGAGCGAACAATAAGAAGAAGGATGGAGGAACGTGATTTGCGTGCCCAGAGACCAGCCCGAGGACCGGAGCTCGAGAGACAGCACAGAACTGCTCGATTAAGATTTTCCCGGGAACACGTGAACTGGACGAACGATCAGTGGAGCAAAGTTCTGTTCACAGACGAATGCAGAGTGGCCTTACGAGCACCAGATGGTCGTGAGAGAGTGTACAGACGACGAGGGGAACGTTTTCTTCCCATCACAACGCGCTAAAATGTCAGTTATCAAGGTGGATCCGTTATGGTTTGGGAAGGCTTATGTTCAGATGCCCGCACGGAGTTGGTCATCGTGGATCGCCGCCTGACAGCAGCCAGGTACATCGAAGAGATCGTCCAAGACCATGTTGTGCCCTTCGTAGACCTCATTGGTCGCAAGGATTTCTTGCTAATGCACGACAATGCAAGAGCTCACGTCGCTGCCGAGGTCGAACAGTACTTGTTAGGTGTCAGAATTCGAAGACTGCCATGGCCTGTACATAGCCCAGACATGAACCCAGTAGAACATGTCTGGGAGATGCTTAAAAGGCGCATCAGAGCACAGCCTAACCCGCCAGAGACCCTTCGTGAGCTAAGGGATGCTGTCGTGGCTGCTTGGGATGAAATTCCTCAAGTTGAACTCAGAAACATACTGCAGAGCATGCCAGACCGTATGCAAGCTGTAATTACCGCTAGAGGTGGTAATACACGTTATTAAAATTAAGTTACATCTAAGTTTAAATTAATTTTTAATTAAATAAATTGTCTCATAAATTTTGATTTTTTATTTAATTTAAGTTTTTTAAATAATTTAAAGCATTTTAGACTAACTTATAATGTAAATGAAGTTAAAAACAGAGAAACCTAATAATCCAATTAAAATTAATTCAAATAATAATCAACAAAAAATGTTGAGTGACTTTTGTCTTTGGGCCACTTTTTTTGCCGCTGAGTGTATTTACATTGCACCTCTGTCTTTGGGTCACAGATATTGAAATGTGTACAAATTTTCAACTTCATCGGTCCAATATGTTCTGAGTAAATTGCCTGTGACGGACGGACGGACGGACGGACAGACACACGAGTGATCCTTTAGGGGTTTCTCCTTCTGAGATACTAAACCCTAAAAATACATCGGTACCTAACCATGTTTTTTTTTTTTTGTTTCGGAGTTTTTACATTAATATAAGTTACTCTATGGTTTTTACATATTATTTATTTACGTAATTACGATAAACGTCACCCAGATGAACGGTATCATTATTGAGTGCGCATAACTCCAAAGTTCAAAAAATATAATCAGTTAACTTATTTTCGTCAATATAAAAGTGACGCAAGCGACATTTCGGTGAATGTTAGGTTTGGATACCAGCGGTGCCCAAACTACGATAGTAGGTGTGATATTTAAGGAGGGGTCTTATAAAAACAGACAAAAAAAAACTTACCTTTCTCCAGAAGCTGTGCGAACATGTTCTGAACATTCGAGTGGTGGTGTTTCCATCTCAAACAATACTGTTGCGGCAACATTTTATATTTATTGATTTAAATTTAATTAATATTAAAATTTTGATTTAATTTAATATATTTTCTTACTTTGCCAAAAAAATAACTTATCTTTATACATTACTAAAATATAAGGCTTTGGTCTAAGAAGGCAGGTGAGTGATTTATAAAAGGAAGATATTCCAAAGATTTGGTAGAAGTTTTGGTCGATTTTTGAAGTCTTTTGAGGGTAATACGCAATAGTTACAAGAATTAAGTTTTTATTTATAGATCAGGAATGTTTCTCGGTGGTATCAAGTCTCTTTACCTGAAACAAAAAAAACGTATTAAGTAATTAGAAAAAATATTTTCTTACACTAAAATTGCATACATACATACTTAGAAGTTTTAGCCCCATTAATGTCCCCACCGTAGGGCACAGGCCTTTACCTGGATTCGAGCAACATTGAGCAATACTTAGCAATACTCCACCACGCTGGCTCAACCCGGGTTGGTTGAGGGTACCTACTATGAAGTGATGTATTCTCTAAGTACAAACTGCTCAAGTTAATAATTTGAGCTGCAGCGCGTGCCATCATACTAATATACGTAAAAACATACATGGATACACTCCAAAAATACATTTCCCTCATTCTGACAAATAACAGTTTCAGAAACACTGGTCTAAGAATGAAGACTCCAAAATGACAAAAAATAAAATCTTTCAATACGCGATGAAGATTTTGGTCTATTTTTAGATTTTTTGGCAAGTTGCTATTTTTAGATGTCGTGCCATTCACTGCGTGTAAGTGTGCGACCAAAACGGGTTTTTTATAGTATGTATTTAGGCACATTAGCTTAAAGAATCTTGGGTAAGAATTTGAATTTGCTTACTTTGGAACATTTTGACGAATCCTGCCTTATGTATTATCATATCAATTATCATAGACAAATGCTTTGTGCCTTGCATGATGCAACGTCAACTGGATATACAGTACCGTACCCTAGTGTGCACACTATGCCGAAGTTACGCGACCGAAGTTCGGCATGATTACGCCTGCAATGCCTATTTGAATTACTGACGACAGATAATGCCGAAATTACGTTGCGTTATAGCAAGTTCAAAGTTCAAAGTTCAAAATTTTTATTGACCATAAAATCATACATATTACTTAGTCAACGTCAATATAATATTAATATTTTTGTATACTACCGCCCGTTCGGAAGTTGTGGGCTTAGGGATGGAGCAAAGAAGGGCAAGAAACCTCCCCCGTACCTCTTTTAAAATATCAGAGCCTTAAAAATACAATGTTATGTATTTCTACTTAAGTCTAAGGAAATACACCGAGGAGAGACGTACTGACTCAGTCCATCGCCCCTCTTTGGATTTCTGTGCGCTGAGATGGTAAAGACCATGCAGTTTTGTCATCTAAATATTCTTTTACACTGTAATATGACTTCTTCAATAGGCCGTTTTTGACATAGTTATAGCGTACAGCGTCACTTCGGTCGGGCGTAAGATCAGCGGCAACTAAGTAAGGTAACTAACTACTAGGCAAGTGTTCGGCACTTATGGTGTGTCATACATATCAGTAGAATACGTCGGAACGTAAAATGAGCCGCGGAACTTCGGTCGCGTAACTTCGGCATAGTGTGTTTGGACACTTTAGATTTTGATTCCCTTCCGAACGAGGGTGTAAACTCTGTTTACCTTACTAGTAATACAGATACTATAATATTATACTAATACAGATAGACCACCTAGAACAAAATATGACACTGGCGTAAACTGAGATGCTACGGAAGCTTCTTTAGTTCGAGTTCGAGGCCATTATCGCTTGGTGCAGCACCATCGAAAAATTGCAAATACCACGAGAAGACGCTAAGATATATAGGATTTATTCTAAGATTAGCGCCACCTAGAAGTATGTTAACTGAAACCATGGCGTTTAAAGTACAAATCTTACTCCTCCCGCCATCTCTTTTTTACTAAGGGCTACTAATTCTAATTTGTATGGGATGAGCACCCTGTGTGTAGTTGTGCAAAGTGTATACTGTTGGGGCGGGGCGGAGCGGGACAGAGCTATAGCAGTAATAGCTCTGTCCCGCTCTCCACCGATCGTATACACCCCGCATAGCTTTTATTAGTAAAGGGGTGTGTTTTTTAGACCCCGCACAGGAAAAGTTGTTTTGTTTAATTTGTTAGGTACTCAATGATGAGCCTGATCCGGAGTTTAGGCGCGGAACCCTAAAATGTAATTTAATAACCGGCCAAGTGCGAGTCGGAAACGCACGAAGGGTTCCGTACCATTATCTATAAAAAAACCGCAAAAAAAAATAAAAACACGTTTCCGCTTACGATCGATCGATATGTTCATGGCACTCGATTTGTGACGGTCTCCGCGATACAGGTTAGCCTAGTGCGGAGATCGCAGTAACTATACAATTAAAAATCCTGAGTAACTACCCACATATTTAGTAAGATTTATAATTATTGTACTCTGTTTGGCAAAATAAACGCATTTGTATTTGTATTTGTATTTGTATGGGAGCCCCCCTTAATATTAAATTTATTTTGTTTTTTAGTTGAAATTTTCACAGATGATGTACCTATTTCTGTTGCCGCTATAACAACAAATACTAAAAATCAAAAGATATTTAATATTAAGGAGGGCTCCCATACAACAAACGTGATTTTTTTGCTCATTTTTGCTCGATATTGATAATGGTAGCAGGTAAACGCTTAAAATGTTCACAATATATTGAGTATATTATTTACTTAAAAAATAAATAATTAAATTAAAATTAAATTAATATTTAGGGGGGGCTCCCATACATATTTTTTTTGCGGTTTTCTATTCCCTTCGTGCGCGAGTCCGACTCGCACTTGGCCGGTTATTTATTTTTTAGTATTTGTTGTTATAGCGGCAACAGAAATACATCATCTGTGAAAATTTCAACTGTCTAGCTACCACGGTTCATGAGATACAGCCTGGTGATAGACAGACAGACGGACAGACAGCGAAGTCTCAGTAATAGGGTCCCGTTTGACACCCTTCGGGTACGTAACCCTAAAAATGGTCGCCCATTTTGGATTCAGAGATAGATAAGGGCCGACTTTTGACTCTGTTATCTGTTAACTTCAAAAATGTCGTCACATTCATAGTGTACTCTGTCGATTGTGTGCGATAGAGGGCATGCTTATCAACGAAAATGGACAGAAATACATTTTTGAAATACATTGTTGTCCAACTGGATTTATTAGCTGACGGTATTTTGGGGAATGATAGTACCCAACATTTTGGACAACTTTCCTCAAGAAACATTCACACAATCAAGTGGCTTCTGTATGGTTTACTTTTTTTTAACCGACTTCCCAAAGGAGGAGGTTTACAATTCGTCCGGATGTTTTTTTTTTATGTCTATACCCCGATAGCGCGTAAACAGATGGACCGATTTGGAAAATTATTTTTTGTTTGAAAGGGTTTACCTTCCCATTGGTCCCATTGACAGCAGGTCAGGATCTGATGATGGAATCCTGGAGAAATCCAGGGAACTCTTCAAATATTATAGGCAGACCTATAGTGATTTTTGTGTTTTTCATAATAACTCGTGCAAATGCACATGGTAAGCATAATATTGTGATGCGGAACTGCTGATGAATACCACATATGGCCACCAGATCTGCTCAATACTAGGTACAAATACAATGCGTGGCTGACGGGCAGGCAACGCATAGCCTAAACCGGTGGACCTAGAGCCATGAAACTTTGTACAGGGGTTCCTTAGTAGCGTGGGGTAGCACTGATATGGGATTTGACAAAATTAATTCCCCAAGGGGGGGGGGATAAGGGGTTACAGTTTGTATTAAACTCAATCTAATCAAATAGGGTTTGTGGAAGTCGGTTTTTTCTAAAGTTTACTTTTTGTTTCAATTATACTCAACACCAGTAACAGCAACATCACAAAATCACAAACATGTAATAGGCTTGTGACCTGTCAAGTCAAAATAGATACTTTACTTATTAGAGATAAGCTCGCCTTTGTACATGATTTTTCAATATTAAGTGTCTGTATTTAGATTTAGATTTAGTTCTGAGTAATTTTACTCTAGATTTAGATTTAGATTTAGTTCTGAGTAATTTTGAGAATGATTGTGGTTCGTGCGTGAGGGTGCGCGCGGCAGACACGGCTTTATTACCAGTGGATAAGTACCACCCTCCGCTAGATGTAATAGTGGAAATGTGTGGTCGATCGCGGGTGCATCTCCGATACCCCACTGATAACGCGAACGGTGACTCATCACCAGTGATCGGATATTCGGATGCATATTTACCTAAAGTTCAGGTGTTGGCTAATATGGAATGCACTTTGTTTACGAAAACTCCCGACTTAACTGACCAAATGATAATGATAGACAGTGGTTAAAATGGTAGATACAAATATAATTTAATAAAACTTTTTTTTTCAAATTGTTTTTTTTTCAAACAACACACCCTATTGTTCCCTTAGTACCCTTACATACACATAATTGGATCAGGGATCAAACATTGACACTAAATGAATATGCATCCGATAAGTTACACAATGGGGCCAATTCTCTAGGGCACACACACTAAAATTACTTGACAATATTAGCTCCGACGCTCTTACGCGGTTGCCATAGATTTCATTTTCGAACTCACTTTTGAATTAGTTCATCAGTACATTAAAATAATTCAAAAGTAAGTTTGAAAATGGAATCTATGGCGACCGCATAAGAGCTGTCGGACTTAATATTGTCAACTAATTTTAGTGAGTGTAACCTAGAGAATCGGCCACAATATCGGGATACTTTATACCCGGTTTTTTTTAGATAAATTATATTATGAAGCCGCTTCCATACTTTTACAGCTAAAAACAAACTTTAGGTAAATATGCATCTGAATATCCGATCACTGCTCATCACGTGGTGAACCGACAGGTTGGAATTTTAACAAAGCTGAGTTTTATTCGCTGTACTCGGCAATAGCACAAATTGACTGGGCACCATTGTACAGTTGTACTAACGTAGAAAGATGTCTAGATTGTTTTTACACCACCTTAAATAGTATTTTTGATGAGTATGTTCCAAAGAAAAGATGTCGTACTTTAAATGACAAGTATGTATATCCTAAGTGGTACACGAAACAAGTGATTCGGGAAATTAAACTAAAGGGTTATTTACATAGGAAATATAAAGGTAGTAAGTCAGACACGGATTATGAAATATTTTCGAGGTGCAGAGCGAGGGTAAAATCCATGATTATGCTAGCCAGGGAACAGTACAGTGATCTTGTTGAAAAACACATGTGTGACGACCCAAAGGCCTTTTGGGGATACATGAAGTCTATGAGAGGTAACAGGTGCCCCCAAAACATTATTAAGGATGGGAAAGTGTTATGTGCGGAAGAGATCGCTCGGGAGTTCGCAAATTACTTCCAATCCGTTTACAGTGTGAACAGAGCCAAACTGGACGTCGAGGAAGCCATGGCTGAGTCGGATGCGAACGCGGCGCGCGTGCAAGTGGACCGGCTACTCCTGGGGCAGGTGCGAGATGCTCTCAGGAAACTCAAGCCGAAAAGGTCAGCGGGCCCGGATGGCATTCCGTGCTATGTTATTAGGGACTGTCGTGAAGCGTTAGCAGAGCCACTGACATATCTTTACAATAGGTGTCTTGAGCAGGCGATTTTTCCAGAGCGATGGAAGGTGACCAGGGTGGTACCGGTACCGAAGGGCAGGGCAAGTCCAAGCGTGGAAGGATACAGACCAGTAGCTATTCTTTGCACGCCTGCAAAAGTACTAGAATCGGCGATTCAGAAATCATTAGTAGCGCAAGTTGACCCACAGTTATCAGAGGCCCAGCACGGGTTCAGGAAAGGTCGTAGTACATGTAGTAATCTGCTAAATCTTATGGCCCAAGTTATCCCAGTTGTAGACGGCGGAGGACAGGTAGATGCTGCATACTTCGATTACAAAAAGGCATTTGATTTAGTAGATAACGACGTGCTCTTGAAAAAACTTGCGGATGTAGGGTGTACTCCACAATTACTTAAGTTTTTCATAAGTTATATGAGTGACAGAAAACAATATGTGGAGTACGAGGGACACCGGTCAGAACCATACTTTACTAGGTCGGGCGTAAGTCAGGGAAGTAGGTACTTTGGGGCCGTTAAAATTCACATTAATGATCAACGACTTGCCTAGACAGGTGAAAAGCGCACGTTGTTTATTGTTTGCGGATGACCTCAAGCTGTCCTTGGCGGTAGGTAGTGATGATGACTGCGTAAAACTACAGGAAGATATAGACCGGGTAGTGAGGTGGAGTGACACAAATAGGTTAGAATTTAATGTTTCCAAATGCGCAGTAATATCGTTCACAAGAAAAAAACATCCCGTCCAGCGAGTGTATAAAGTACATGACAAACAAATGCTGCGAGTAAACGACGTGAAGGACCTGGGAGTAAGGTTGACTGCAGACCTGAATTATCGATTGCACATTGAGGGTATTTGTAACAAGGCATATCGGAATCTTGGTTTCATTTTGCGTACGGGACGTAGTTTTAAAGGGATATCCGCTTTAAAAACATTATATAATGCACTAGTTAGGTCACATCTAGAATCTAATGCAATGATATGGGCACCACACGAAACAAAATATCGTATCATGTTGGAGCGGATACAAAATAAGTTTGTGCGATATTTGTACCTACGGCAGTACGGAGTATATCCGTTATATCCTTTAAATTATCCCACACTATTTGTATTGGGTATGGTAAGCTACAATGAGCTCAGAGTCAGAAGGGATGTAGCCCTTGTATCATATGTGTATAAGGTGCTGGTAGGGAGAACGTGTAATCCCGTGTTGCTGGGCGAGGTGAGCCTGTGTGTGCCGGACGGGTACGTGGGGCGCCGCCGCCGGCCGCCGCTGCTGCTGGAGCCGTGCGCGCGCACTAACTTGCTGACGCAGGCGCCGCTCACGCGGGCTATCAGGATTCTCAATATTATATCTGAGTCGGTTGATATTTTCGGGGTTGCTCTGTCTGAGTTCACAAGAACAGCACTATTTGTTGTTTGTTATAGTATAGGAAAGATAGGATAAGATAATATACTTTCAGTAGATTATAAGTAGTCGTGTAATTATGTAAGTATTTACCGTATTAGGTCTATGCCTGTAATGGTAGATATTAATAGATAAATAAATAAATAAATAAATAAATTATGTTTTCTGTGCAATAAAGTATAAAGTATACTTTTTATGAACCGTCAAAACGGAACTTTTGGAGTTCTATGAAATAACAACAGAATGACGTCATGTAAAAGTGACATCAAATTGACTTTATAAAATATATCTGCTGGTAATACACAATTCTGAGAATTTCAAGCCATTTTGTACATAATGCTTCAACTTAAGACTTTTTCCTAGATTGATTGGATTACCTTGGCCACAAGCCTCATATATTTTACTTTACCCCTAGCCGGGAATCGAACCCGGGACCTCTCGCATGGTAGGCAGGGCGAAAACCGCCGTGCCACAGAGGTTGTCGTCGTCATTCCGCTAATGAGATTTATTTGCGATTGTGCGCGTGCACAGCAGGGCCATCGACTACGTTCTTGACAAGAGAATTTTAAATTCATCATCGATTAGTTAATCGTAGGTACGTAACCTTTGACGAGCGTCTCGGAAACTGAGGGTAAGCTGTTTTGATAGGTGTCTGTCTGTCGTCAAAGTCTCGTGCTGAGTAGTTCAAAACTTTTTTTTTTAAGAAATGGCGATTTGATTAATTTCATCACCAGACTCACAGTGATTAAATTAGTTTAATAGCCACTTAATTTATTAAATTTGTATCGGACAACTCAGCCTATTAAAAGTTACACTCATTTCTCAGGTCTTGCCATCCGGACTGTAACCGTCCTAATTCTTCGAAAAACGTTTCACCTGCGCCCGTTTGTACACGGTCAACTACAGATAAACTGCAGCTTTTGACCTCAATCACAATAAGATACAATAGCACAAAAATATTTATTGTGTAAGTAAAGTACAGTTGCAATAATAGTCTAGTCTCCACTTCTAGGCTTAGAATATAGCCTGTTTCGTGCAAGATAAAGATCAACATGCATTGGCTAAGTCTACCGTAACGCGACTGTATTGAGCATTGTATTTGTATAGCGATCGACTTTTTGCTTTTTATGCACTTTACACACACAGCCTCAACTAAGATATTCATTGACTACTTACTGTTAAGTTGTTCGCGTCTATGTGTGGGTGCATTGCTCGTTCTAGATTCTAGGTATTTTTAGTACCATTTGTAATAGTGAATTTTGCTAAGCCGGCCGCGAGTTCCTTGTTTTACAGCCCGCGCAAGTTTATTTGGCCCTAAGAGAGCATTCACCTCCCTCTCTCATCCCACCCCTCACCTGCGAGAGATTTACAGCTCACCGCTCAGAGCCAAACAAACTTGGTGCGGACTCTACCTGGATTTCATTTCCGAAATGTACATAATAGAAACAAAAAGTAAACTTTAGAAAAAACCGACTTCCACAAACCCTATTTGATTAGCGGCCAATCCCAATAACCTATCTCTATCCGTGATCTGCAGATTACGCCTTACATTTGACAGTTGCGCTATGGGATTTATGTCAAAATTGACACTAGCAATCTCAAATCTGCAGATTAAGGATAGAAGATAGGTTATTAATTTCGGTCGTTAATTGAGTTTAAAACTGTAACCCCTTATCCCCCCCCCCCCCCCCTTAGGGAATTAATTTTGTCAAATCCCATCTCAGTGCTACCCCACGCTACTAAGGAACCCCTGTACAAAGTTTGATGGCTCTATCTAGGTCCACCGGTTTGGGCTATGCGTTGCCTGCCCGTCAGCCACGCATTGTATTTGTAATGAGCGACCGAAGCGTCTCCGTTTCAGGATAGGCCAAAAATGCTTTCGTATGTTTGTTTGTTTGTTTTCCTGTTCTCCTCTACAGGGCGCATTTCGCAACCGATTCGCGGGAAATTTTGTGAGTAGGTTGAACAATTAAATAGAATTTTTTTGTCGAGCCAGTTTTTGGTTTTTTTTTCAAAATGGAGGAGATATGGGGTTTTAAAATGTAAAAAAATCGCTACAACCCAATCGGCTCGATGGATATTAACAAATGAGGTGTCGTTGGATTCGTAAAGACCATGAGAGTGAAACAGACTATATAATTTTAGTAAAAAGTCAATAGGTTGTATTTTAGATCGCAAAATGTAGTTTACAAAGTTATTGGTGCGGCTACTTTCATACTGCATGTACGTAACCAGGTACATTCATAAGTTTGTATGTGTTATTGAAAGAAAATTATTTGGGTTATTTTTTTTTATGTGTGTTAGCAGTTCAGCTTTCCCACCGACATACTCGCGAGGTCTACAGCTCACAGAGCCACTAGTTCCTTATTCAGCTATATTTATACCAGCATGCAAATTATTTATTTAATCGTATGGCTCGAGTGAATAGGCTACAGGGGAATATGTCGCAACCAACTGGCTTAGTTCATTAAATATTCCCCTGTAGCATACAAATAATAGTGTGATTCAATTTTGCACAGAATCTAACATAACAAGGACTTACAACAATTTAATATTGAGAAATATCAATTAGTGCAAAAACTCTGAAAGTGCATAAAATATTTGCTGTTGAAGCTATAGAAATAACTTTCTTTTAAAAATTAACTTTGTCGAGGCGTGCAGGGCCAACCTGATCCAGTTTCCCGGCAGTTTTGGCGATGTCATCCGACCATCGGGCTGGTGGTCTGCCTCTCGGTCCACGCGCATCCCTTGGCCACCATTCTGTCTCCGCCTTGACCCATCTGCCGCCGTCCCTCCTAGCCATGTGTCCCATCTTCCGCATACCCAAATCTACGACCTGGACCTGGGGCATTTCTGGCGCTAGCGAGATCAAGTCCATGGTCGAAATAACGATTTTGAGATACCGAAATCTCTATCAAAAACAAGAAAAGTCTATTCTTACGACTAGCCTTTCGACCAACCGATATCTCGACCCGTTTTCGATCGAAATAAATATAAATTGATATCGTTTTCGACGGATTTCGGCGGCATCAGAAACGATATCTCGACTGGGGAGATGATCTCGATAGGGCGAGAATCGGGGGCCTTATTAGTGTCGAGAAGGGAGATTCCAAGCATAGCGGGTACTTTACAGTCTTCACAAAATAAAAGGCCCGTTTAGACAGTTCACGCCCATGAAGTAATAGAAACGGTTTTCCTAGGTGCAACTTGTACGCTTAGCTTGTACGCAACAGTTGGCTTTTATTACCTACGCATTAGGGGTTAAAACTTCATGGGCGTGAACTGTCAAAACGGGCCTTTTATTTTGTGAAGTCTTTAGTACTGTGTGTGTAAAACTGTAAAGTACATACGTGTGCATGCAAATAAAACACTGGGCCTTCTGCAAGCGAGTCGTATGACAGTGGCTATAGCGAGTGCTCAAAATTCCGGTTTTTAACCGACTTCCCAAAGGAGGAGGTTTACAATTCGTCCGGATTTTTTTTTATGTATGTGCCCCGATAGCGCCTAGACGGATGGACCGATTTGGAATAAAAAAAAATTGTTTGAAAGTGTGTACCTTCCCATTGGTCCCATTGACACCAGGTCAGGATCTGATAATGGGATCCTGGAGAAATCGAGGTAACTCTTCAAATGTTATAGGCAGACCTATAGTGATTTTTGTGTTTTTCATAATAACTCGTGCAAATATGCACTGGTAAGCATAATATTGTGATGCGGAACTGCTGATGAAGACCACATATGGCCACCAGACAGAACTGCTCAAATTACTAGGTACAAATATAATGCGTGGCTGACGGGCAGGCAACGCATAGCCTAAACCGGTGGACCTAGAGTCATGAAACTTTGTACAGAGGTTCCTTAGTAGCGTGGGGTAGGGTTTGTGGAAGTGGTTTTTTTAGGGTTCCGTAGAGAAACAAGGAACCCTTATAGTTTCGTCAAGTCTGTCTGTCCGTATGTCACAGCAACTTTATTCCAAAACTATTAAGACTACACAGTTGAAACTTGGTACGTAGATGTATTCTATGAACCGCTTTACGATTTTAATACAAAAACTGAAAAAAATAAAAATATAAGGGGGGCTCTTCATACATGAAACTGAAACGAAAAATATTTTTTTTCATAAAAGCTACATACGTGTGGGGTGTCTATAGATAGGTCTTCAAAAATGAAGTGGAGGTTCCTAAAACCATTTTTCCTCAAAGTCAATCTTTATCAGACAAATCCAAAGTGGAAAAAATTGTGTCCCCCCCTCTAACTTTTAAAGTAAGAGAGTGATAAATCAATAAATAATGTATCTCAATATAAACTTTCGGTGAAAATTGGTTTGAACAAAATATAATAAGCAGTTTTTAAGATATACAACTTTTATTAAAAACCGCAAAGATAACTTTGTCATTCATACAAACACTATGAAAAACAAAGTTACACACAAACATCCAGTCTTATAATTACATGCTGAACCCGTGGGTTCCGTGGTAGCAAGTAATTATAAGGGCGAGTCCGACTCGCACTTGGCTACTGTTCTAAAGTTTACTTTTTGTTTCAATTATGTCTTATCGACCGCGCCGAGACGTGCCTCGCCCGCGCCGCCTGGTGGCTATCGGCTATCGGCATGCGATTCGCTTGCAGAATCCGATCCCTGTACCTACTTAAAGTGGCCGGCCAATGGCACGCCACTGGCACTGGATTCCTTAGCGGAATCGCCGTCTCGGCCACCATTCATGTGTGAAGACGAATTTGAAAAGGCAGCTAGGTGTGGCGGCGGCGGCCATTTTTCGAATTGAAGGTCGTGAACAATATTTGTTCGCAAATCGCGTCAGTATTCGTGTTGTAAAAATACAGTAGGTACCTAAATAGTAGTTTCGGTTGTAAAGAACATCGAAGCTCTCTGGTTACCTAAAGTTGAAATTCCATTTTAGGTGTAAAGGAGAAAAACAATTAGGGTACTTGCAAGTTCCAAGTATCTAAGGCTCCATACAAAATAGTTCAAACCCCTTTGAAATCTTTTTAAACATAACTTAACATAGCGTCACGCCTTTACCCATTTTAATAGTTTGTCACTTAACTATTTTAATAGGTTGTCACTTAACTATTTTAATAGTTTGTCACTTAACTATTTTAATAGATTGTCACTTAACTATTTTAATAGGTTGTCACTTAACTATTTTAATACGTTGTCACCTATTTAAATAGGTTGTCACTTAACTATTTTAATAGGTTGTCACTTAACTATTTTAATAGGTTGTCACTTAACTATTTTAATAGGTTGTCACTTAACTATTTTAATAAGTTGTCACTTAACTAATTTAATCGCGAGAATCTCATAGGATAGTCATGTGTTTCAGCTAAATCTTCTCTTATCTTCTTTTCTTTGTGAAGCCCAGTTCCAGAGGTTTCACTCACACACACACTACACTATCTTTTGTACCTCTTTAAATTCTATTATCATCTCCATCACCTGCCTAACATGGTTTGCTGGAAGAAATCTCTCACTAGAGATAAGGCTGCCTGTCTTTTATATCATAGGATATCTAAATATTGTCATGTGAATACATTAAAAAAAATATGAATACCATAGGAAATACCCCAGATACTCGAAAGATTATAAAAATGACATTTAGAGAAAATGCTTGATATCTTTTTTACAGGTTCGTTGCATTAAGCTGCGTAGAGTGGCTGTAAACGTCACTCATGCGCCAAAAGATTGTTTTGAACGTAGGGGGAGTATAGTATAGAGATGACACATATCAGAAAAAAAAGAAAAGAAAGAGATGACACAATACGATTCATTATTGTCTAAGCGAGAAACAATAACGATCACCTGTCCCTTACCCGCATATGCGTTTTTATCAAGCCACAGTATTGTCAAATGCTTCTTTTGACCTTGTTTTGACAGATGTGTGGCAGAAAAATCTCTGATTTTGAACCTTATGCTTATTGAGAACCAACTCTATCTCCATCTCAAAGGTGTACACATGCACTCCGTCTATTCGTTTCTCTGTCTACGGTTTTGAAGTACCTACCTACATATGTAGATGTAATGTAGATGTAAGTTTTAGATAAATAAATAAAATAAATATTTTTTTTCCGACCATTGACACAAAATAGGTTAGTTATTTCCCACAATCAAATTAAAAAATTGGTTTGACTACCCTCTACCCTCTACCTACCCTCTACTCTCAGTTGTACAAAAAAAAAAGTTTTACATAGATTAATTTGTATAGTTTTATTTATATAGTTTCACTAGTTTAATTGAAACTTAAAAATAAATTATTTTCTTACAAGTCAGGGTAAACCGGAGTTAAATGATAAATAAAACAGTATCCATTAATATATATTTGTAAGTTTATGTAAAGAATAACATACCCCGAAAATTCTATAGTCTTACTATTAGTTTCCAATAAGAATGTAATAGGTAGGTAGGTTGTTATGTTAGGGGTCATATTGTAGTGTGATATCAAATTATTGATAACAACTTACGTTTTGAGATTATTTCTCCTTTTGAGTATCTCTCGGTGCATCCAAGGTCTAGTTCCGTGTCAAAAATACACCATTTATCTATATTCTCTAAACTTTCACACTAAGGAATGCGATAGAAGCAAAATGAGGAAAACCAAGATGCAGTTTCAAAACACTAATATTCACAAAACACAATGTCGTCACAGTGCTACACGAGGCACTAACCCATTTTTGAGTTGAGCACGGTCTATTCTACGGGTTAATCAAACGGAGTTATTACCAATTTAGATATTACATTTACAAGATTACAACAAGACACTGAACGGTTCTCGGCGTGAAATAAAAAACACTTTTCGAAAGCGCCAGCGGTCGTGGACCTTTTGGAAAATAACAAATAATCACGGCCGCGAGCTAAATACGAAAATCGATAAGGCCGTCGAGCTCTCACTGAGCCGAAACTAAAATAATTTATCAAAAAATGTAATAAAAACAGCATTATTTTTGTAGCCGAACGCGAGCTGTCAGAATTTTCTATGCAACCCGACTGTTTTATGGAAGTCGTGATTCGGGCGGGAAGACGTAGATTTGTGAGACATCTCAATTTAGCCGGTTTGCACACACATTTTGACAGGCAAAACACGACCTTATGAAAAACGGCATAACTTGAAACTTTCCTATTTTGCCGCTACTTGCGAAAATACGAAACGGATACCAATTTGTTTGTAAAACTTACAAGTAGCAATAACCAGTCGATTGGAAAATTCCAAATAATGCCGCGACGAACCGCGCGTGTCCGTAGACGGGAACACGACACGAGACAACTGTTTTCGAAACTGCTGGCTCGACTACGTCATTTTTGGCGTATTTTGAGTTGCTGCGAGAACGGAAAAACTCGAAAGCGCTCGGCTTCGGTTGCGAGAAAAAGACGGGCTATTAAATTGTTCGAAGGAAAATCAACTCTACCGCCCTTCAATTTCCTTGGCGTGCAGCTATAATCGTGTCATCGGGCGAAGAACTCGAGCGAAGCCGTACTATTTTGAAGTTTTTTGCTACTATACGTACAGAGAATAGATAGAAGGTCTAGTTGTGAGAACGGCATGTTTTTCTGTACAGTCAACAACAGGGTATATTACACCCTACTCTTAAAAATGCTGTAATAATTCAGCCACATAAGGACTCAAATCATACACGGAGGCGTACTTAACCTGTTGCGCACTGTACGTATACTTGTATTTGTGTGTGAACTTCCCGTACCTATGCAGTGAGTTAGGTATCGTATAAAATGTATGATCGTGTGCTATGTATTATATAAATTTTTGTACACATAGAGGCTGGGTTTTGCTTCGGCAACTCGCCTGACTTTATGGAGCGGAATCAATGGACTGAAAAATTTTCGAGCTCAATAATTTCGATATTCGTGCCATGTTGAAATAAACGATTTACATTACTCCTTTCACAACATACCTATACTTAATTAGCATTATTGTAATGATGTATTGAGGATTTTTCTTCTTGCGTTTAATATGTGTTAGGATAATTATTATTAACACCAGCCGTTTAGTTTAAATAGGGCCTCGTTTATCAACGGTACAAACACCTTTATTCTAGTCCTATCTATCCATCCATACCTACGACCTACGTATACAATAATTGCTAAATTCATATCAATGTTGTACCTACACACCTGTCATTGTACAGGAATTGAACTGTTAAATAATAATTTAGTGTTACACTCTAGTATTGAAGTCTGTGGTTACACTGCAGTTGTGGCTATTTAAATAAATAAATCCCATGTCGTGATGCAAGCAAATACATTGATTAAGGGCTAATTACCTTGGTTGGTTCTCTAAAAAAATAACACTAAGTGAGTCCATTGTGGAGTGTGCAGTGCATAATGCCATAGATAATACAAAATAAAACAAAACACTCGCACGCAGCACCATACCTACGACGAATTCGTAATTTCGTAATTTCTTTATTGTACTAACTCTAAAATGAAATACATAAAACTTATAATAGATAGACAATGGACAAAGGCGAGCTTATCTCTAACAAGAAATTTCTTCCAGCAAACCATTGGGAAAGGAAAAGGTAGATACCTAGTTTGATTTGTTTGAGCGTTAACGAATGTTAAAAAAGTTAAATACAGTCACAGTTTTGCCTCATCAGCTAGACGAAGATTTTTTTAAAGTACATACATAAAATACCTATTTCAAACAAAAATAAAACTGTATGAAATATATACAAAATAATACGCTACACGAACTAAAATAATAAAATTGCAGATACGTCTGTTTGCATTGCATGCACGGGGGACTCAAAAGGAGTCGAGAACTCGAGACAGTCGAGCGAGCGAGCCTCAATCTCAAGGTCATGAAAATGACAAAAGTCAAAAGTAAACAAAACGGTCGGTTAGGTACCTACCTACATAAATAAAATTCCTATATCCAATAAGGAGGAATATCAGCCAAGAAGCTTTTCTCAGCTTTTCTCTGAAGGAGGATGAAACTCTATGTTCTCTGATGATTCTAGGGAAGCATTACCGGAAGCATTCTAATCTATGACCGGAAGTATCCTCTATCAGAAACCGGAAATGCATGAAGTCATTAATGGAGCTGTTTCCGTTTTATAAAAGTTATAAGGTCGGATGTAGTCATAGAGTAATATACGTATATTCTGTAGATTCTGCACCTCTATCGTTCACTGTCTGGTAAGCTTTCAGTATGGTAGTATGGTCTTTAATTTGCCATTTCACGAAGAAATTAGAAAAGAATGCTCGATTCAAAAATATTACCGTTACTGCGTAACCCAAACTGTCAAAAAAGAGGTGCTTGTTTTATTTTCATGGCAGAATACGACCGACGACGGTTCTGCTGCGCCCTGATTTTTTCCTGAAAAAAGAAACAACTAAAGTATCGCCCAAAAACTCGAGCCTAATCTATCTCAAAAACTATCACGGGTCAACGCGCCGGATAGCCCGTTTGTTGATATTTTGGTACTTTCCGTGTATTCAGTACAAGCGGGCACACAATACACACATATTCACAAAAAAGTCCAGGGTTTTGACTCTTCAGTCGGTCGTGGTAGGGTTGAGTTTAGGTCGAATTTAGATTTTGAGTACGAAATCCAAAACGGTACACACACGGGCGTTGCGCGTGATCGATTTTTGAAATGGCGTCGTTCAAGGAACCCCCCGCCCCTTTCCTTCCCCGCAGTCTTGCGTCATTTTTCTTTTTAAATTTTTTTCATGTCATGATATGACCGAGGCTTTCTTGGAGGGAGGCGGAGGAGGTTGTGCGACTATGTAGCTTATTTTATTACATTACGCTGTCGGCAGGGCAAGATTTGGATAGACGTCTCACGAGACAGTGAATCAGACAGGGCCCTGCCGTGCCGACAGCGTAGTCTAATAGGCCCATTAGGTAGGTATGTTTTTGGATTTTCAATATAGCTGTGGGGCTTGGAGGAATCAAATTAGTCTGAGCTGTGGGGACGTAGTAAGTTTATATACTCTTTGCTGTGGGGTGAATAGCCTGCTATCTGTACTAAGTACCTATCTTCAGTCTCCATGTTTATTCGGTTTTGAGTATGATATGATAAAATATTGTTTACACCATACAATGTCGCAGAAAGTCGTCGGAAGATGTTTGTGCCTTTGCCACAATAATAGAAAAAAAAACTTCAAGATCAAGTGAGGGAAGGGAATGTTGATATAGTGCTACATGGATGTTTTCGCGCGTGGCCCAAAATCGGAACTAACGCGACCATCTTGGAAGTGTGTCACTTTGTTGGCAGTGCACTTCATCACCACAGGGTTAGCGCTGGCTGTAGCGCCGCGTCAATGTCATCTAAGTGCCAAAACATAAAGTGCTACATGGATGTTTTGGCGCGTGGCCAAGGGTCGGAACTAACGCAATCAATCCAATCATTCAATCGATCAATGTTGCAGTGGCGCCCACTGTCAGTGCCATCTCAGCGCCAAAACATCCATGCAGCACCTAATTTGGTGGCTCTGTATATTATGTTTGGAAAAAGTTTTATCGCAGGATTCTCATATGATTCTCATTTGTTCAATTTGCATAATCGAAACTTTTTCAAAGTTACGAGCATCTCTGATTTAATCGCCAAACAGGGTGCAACACCTTATAATTTATAATTTAGAACTTTACTTATAATTTAGAATTAGTTCTCAGCCTTAGGTAGCTACTAGGTCATTAGTAAGGTCAATATATGGAATCTAGGTCAACACCAGCTGAGCTAATGGCCTGTCAAAAGCTCGAACATGGTCCATGTGATGCGGGAAATTAACTTATTTTTAGAGGAAATTAAATTAAAATTAAAACATAAAGAAAGGTTAAAGCCAAGCTAAGCAAGTCTAACTGAGGAACATACTGTGCCATTTTTACAATGATTAGATAAATAACAAGAACACAAATTCAGATCCGGTGCGAAATTGTAAATTAAAACATTGTGACCAATTGTGACAGACACGTCATTTTCTGGCAACTTCAGGAGACTTTTCTATCGATCAAAATTAATATAAAGATAATTGAAACAAAAAGTAAACTTTAGAAAAAACCGACTTCCACAAACCCTATTTGATTAGATTGAGTTTAATACTAACTGTAACCCCTTGTCCCCCCCCCCTCTTGGGGAATTAATTTTGTCAAATCCCATATCAGTGCTACCCCACGCTACTAAGGAACCCCTGTACAAAGTTTCATGGCTCTAGGTCCACTGGTTTAGGCTATGCGTTGCCTGTCCGTCAGCCACGCATTGTATTTGTACCTAGTATTGAGCAGATCTGGTGGCCATATGTGGTCTTCATCAGCAGTTCCGCATCACAATATTATGCTTACCATGTGCATTTGCACGAGTTATTATGAAAAACACAAAAATCACTTTAGGTCTGCCTATAATATTTGAAGAGTTCCCTCGATTTCTCCAGGATCCCATCATCAGATCCTGACCTGGTATCAATGGGACCAATGGGAAGGTAAACCCTTTCAAACAAAAAAATATTTTCCAAATCGGTCCACCCGTTTAGGCGCTATCGGGGCACATACATAAAAAATAAAATAAAAATAAAAAAAAAACATCCGGACGAATTGTAAACCTCCTCCTTTGGGAAGTCGGTTAAAAATTACGTTTATGGGAAAGCGAAGTCACGCTGACACTCGTGATATGTCAAGCTAGTGAAAAAACTTACAGCAATAATACTCATCGTACTCATCTTTCCGATTGTGATTTGTGTTTTGCTAAAGGCTGTTTTTGCCTAGGGCGCCGCGCCGCGCCGTCTTAATAAGTAAGGTCCCGTTTGGCCCCCTTCGGGTACGGAACCCCAAAATAGGGTTGCTACACGGTCTGATTCCATGTGCAGTCCAGTGAGCTCCGTGGTCTAGTGGGTTTTAAGCTTGCTTCTCACGTAGGAGATGCAGGTCCGATCCCGGTGCTGACCATGTACCAATTAGATAGGTAATTAATTTGTCTAAAGTACATTAGGGGATGCTCCGTGTTTCGGATGACACGTTAAACTTGACCGTTTTTTTGTGTTATACATGTCAAACGAACACGAAGACCATTCCGCTGCGCTCGCCCCCTTTAGTCTTCCTCAGATTTTATTTCATGATATTTCACGTTTGGGCACATCATGATGTGCCCAATTCTACGATCGGCCGCTGACATACATAAGTGTTATGTACGTAGCTTCTTCAAACCCCCACCACCTTTTTACGACCGTCAAATTTCGCCCGTTTTTCCTTGCCCCCCTTCCCCCCTGGCTCAGACGGAAATTTTTGGCGGGTGGCGGGATGAGGGGGGAGATATAAAAATTTTATAACTCCGCGTCTGCGTGGCGAAAGAGCAAAAAATTTTTGAATCAATATTCTGTCTGGAAAACACTTGCTTGTGTGTTATAGGTATGTGAAGATTTTGGCAGACATTTGCGTTTTTGAGTCTCGGCCATTTTGCAGTCACTTTCCGGTGGGAATGGTGAGATTTTAGATTAACACCCTCGCCTCGCTGTACCGTTCGTCTTGTTTATTTGTATTATTGTGGACGAGGGCTGGCCCCCTGTCACGCAAAATGAAGTATTGTTTATTAATCGGTGGTATTGTCTCAGCCATTCTGTATGGGAAAAGGCAAATGTTATGTATACCTACTCACATAAAGAACAGTTACCATAGCACTTGGGAAATTGCAAATCTGGCAATTTATTGCCTTAACAACATATAAAATAACCGGCCAAGGCGAGTCGGACTCGCGCACGAAGGGTTCCGTACCATTATCTATAAAAAACAAAAAATTGTATGTGAGCCTCCCCTAAATATTTATTTATTTATTTTTAAGTAAATAATATACTCAATATATTGTGAACATTTTAAGCGTCTACCTGCTACCATTATCAATGTCGAGCAAAAATAAGCAAAAAAAAATACGTTTGTTGTATGGGAGCCCCCCTTAATATTAAATTTCTTTTGTTTTTTAGTATTTGTTGTAGCGGCAACAGAAAAACATCATCTGTGAAAATTTCAGCTGTCTAGCTACCACGGTTCATGATATACAGCTGACAGACAGACGGAGAGACAGCGAAGTCTCAGTAATAGGGTCCCGTTTGGCACCCTTCGGGTACGGAACCCTATGAATCAGAGTGACCTGACCTTATGCTAGCTCGGATGTAGATCTTGTTGACTGTACCAAAGAAGCCCTTGAATAATAAGCAGTGTACTTTAGACATGTCTACCTTAGACATGGATGATACCGTTCTAAAGGTGATGAAAAACATTTTGAGGCAACCTTCATTACTCCATCAGCTGCGGCGATGGGTTAGCCCCCTGTCACGCAAATTGGAGTTCTAAATTACTGATGTGATTCTGCCACACCGTATGGGAATAAGGGTGAAATGAAATGAAATTTATTTGCAAGAAAACAGTAATAAGATGATCTTAATTTGAAAGAATGCCCAGTGTTTTCAGCTTATGTATAAGCATGCAAAATAGTAAGTTTTAATTTATGAAACAGCGTTATACTATAGTAAATGCTTTTAATTTAATTATTGTTTAGTTATATAATTCAAATTTCAAATGTCCGTTTGTAAAATTTTATATTTATAAATGTTTAGTTTCTACAATCTAAATATTCATTAACGCTATAAAAACAGTGTTGTAGTAGCCACTTTGTGAGCTTAATTTTTAAGGACTTGCTAGTCATTACTTTGAATTCGTCAGGCAGCTTGTTAAACAATATAATACACATATTGTATACATTCTTCCTATAAATGTCCTTAAATCCAGGAGATTGATACAGTAGGTTCGTGTACTTTGCCCTTATTTGTCTTTGCTGTCCTTCATTTCTGGATCTCCAGTATTCTCGATGAGAGGCAACAAAAACACATATATCTCTAATGTAGGCACTTGGTAGAGGTAAAATATTAAGTTTTTTAAATAGAGGTTTGCATGTTTCATCAAATTTAACCTTACAGATCGCTCTTATGCACTTTTTTTGAATTTTGAAAGCTCTTTCTACCTCCACCGAATTTCCCCACAGGATCAGACCATAGCTCAGTACTGAGGAGACGTAACCGTGGTGCCATGCTATGTTTCTGTTTACTTGATTATTTTATCTAAAAAGCCAAAGTTGATCAAAATAATTAAATACTTATCCAAAAAAACTCGTGACTCAGCAAGCCAAATGGGATCATCGACCGCAAACTTGTTGATTTAACTTTCGGCTCTATGCGAAAGGCAATGAGGTCGAATGTCTCTTGCCAGACCGACGACATTGAGTTTATCAAAATCACACTTTCGTCGGCCACGTGAATTCCGAATGGCTACGAAAAGTAACGGAAATTGTCGAACCTTCAAATGATCCGGCGTTTTTTGGGGCCGGTATACAGGGTGTAGAGAAGATGCAATATTTATTCATAAAATATTTAAGTAGGTAGGTAGGTAATCTACAGGGTGGAACAAACGAATGGACCCCGGAGGGAAAGTACCTTTTACTCAAAAAAAAAATATTTCATTTAAAAAAAAACAATACTGCATTCAAAGATTTTTTAAAACTCGCTTGTATCACCCGTGAATCGAACCAGCAAAAAAATTTAAAAATAAAAAACGCAATTTTTTGCACTAATCGATGCAGTCAATGGCAAACTCGTCTGTTGTGCAAGATATCCATAAAGTTGAATATTTAGTACACAAGTATGACCACTATGATCAACTTTACCCAGAAGCCTAGAACTAAGTTAAACGTTCCATTTTTAGGGTTCCGTTAGAGAAACAAGGAACCCTTATAGTTTCAGTTTAACAGCAACTTTATTCCAAAACTATTAGGACTACACAGTTGAAACTTGGTACATATGTAGATGTATTCTGTAAACCGCTTTACGATTTTTATACAAGTTACAGTTTTGTTTCTTTTTAACAATAAAAGAGCTTTGTTTCCTTCATTGTTTTCTGTAAAATGAGCTATCATAGGGATACTTTCCCTCCGGGATCCACCCTGTATGCTTATAAAAATTAAATGTTGTGCGTTAGTCTTTTCTTTTTCCCGTGAATTGGCCCAACCGATGTGTATGTCGCGGCCGATCGTAGAATCGGGCACACACATCATGACCTATTGGGTTTTATTTGTGTCAGTCCGGAGGAGGTTTAGGTAAAAAGAAAATAAGGAAAAACGCAAAGGAACAGCCATAAATCGACAGAAGTTTGTATGGGAAATCCATCCTCTTCGCTTTACCTTCGCCAGATGGCGTTAGCTGCGGATATTTTGTTTGTTTACCTACTTAGATTACAGATGGCGTACATAGCTAAATTATGGTTGTCTGGTGAGTCCGCCGGGACTACTGCTAAACAAAACAAAACACTACTGTCACTGTCATTAGTTTTAGTCATTTGTGTACTGACATCCCTTTAGGTAGTTCGTCCAAGCATCCCTCTCTTTATCGGTTTTTTTCCTGTCTATTTGTTTATTTGGGAACTGAGTCCACAGCACGATATACATTATTATAACTTAATAAAATACGCGTGTAGCACCGTACACGTGTTAGAAGTAAAACTTCTGTAGCTAGATCATTAAGTGGTACCTATACTATACACCTATACCTACCTATACTAAAAGAGATTTAAATTTCCAATTTTGAGATCCAATCTCTGCTTCAAGTTACTTTTATGTTTCAGACGTCCGATTATTTGAAATTATTTTATACTTGTACTTACTTTTAATACGTCATGTCATTTATTTCCCACCATTCCTTATCTACAATTTGTCGCGCTCGTGGTGATATACTTAACTCATTCAATAGTGTCACTACTGTTTGCATCTCGCTCAGATTATATACCATCTGACGACGTCACGTCTTAAAACCGTCTCGCTCAAATGTATGCATTGCTTTGCTTGTCTCTGTGCCCAGTCCCTTTATTTAATTGATCGAGTACGTATTTTCAACTATTCCAAGTTAATGTGTACCTGCGGGGCTACCATAAGGCTTGCCACTCACCTCAGTCGCGCAGATAAATGACAAAGAAGATGGCTAAATCAATATATGGACGACTGCCCCAGACATGTACAAAGACTTCTCAACAGCCAATAGCATTTAAATATTCATTCATAAATTTAATTTACTGCGTCTGTATTTAGTTTGTAGAACTTGGAAGAAAAAAATAATTAAATATAGGTAAATAAGAGTTGTTACTCAATACTCCGTGATTCCAATATGATTCCGTGACCTTTGCCGTCGCTAGAAATAAGCACCATTTTGCAATAACATGCAACATAACGCCATCTAGCCACTCCTCTGGAAACCTCCTGTTTTCAACAGTTTTGCTAGTTGGCAATTATGTTGCATGTTATTTTTAACGAAGGCAAAAGTCACTAATCAATGGCGGAATCATAGAGTATGAAGTGACAACTCTTAATTATTTAATCATTTCCTTCAAGTTCTACAAACTAACTAAAGACGCAGTAATTTATGAGAGAATATTTAAATGCTATTAATTGGCTGTTGAGAAGTCTTTGTACATGTCTGGGGCAGTCATTTTGCCAAATTGCCAACTCCTTTCGCATCTCAATGATGTTTCTCCATAAAATAGCGCGCATTCATTATGATATGACATTAAATTGTGACAAAATGCGTGGCTGGGGTGACTGGCGTGCCTTATGCTACCCCCGCTAACCTATACATACCTACTTTGCTAGGATTTTTTAGGGTTACTTCATCGCGAATTTAATTTTATTCTTGACATTTCCTTAGTCCGCCATACGACATACCTCGATTTTGATATTTTACTTCAACATTATTGACTGGCATGAAGCATTAACTTTAAAATTACAAAAGCTTATTAAAATCAAAATCGTATAATTTCAACAGTTATAACAACAATTCAACTTTAAAATATGTATTACAAAAATTACATACAAACAAATAAGCGAAACAATAAGCCATTAAACTTATGGCCCTGTAAGCTGTAGACCTCGCTTTGGCCGTTTACTACAGATAAACATTAAATAGGTAGGTATAACACGTACTTAGTAGCTAGACTGCTAATTTGTGACTTGAACTGCACTATATAATAAAAAGTGGCTTTAGAACAGTTCTAGGTACCTACTTATTGTTTTCAAGAAGTCTTAATGCAGCCATCCATCACATCGGAATTTGCTTGAAAACTAAATATCACATTTGGATGATTCTAAGTGACTTTATGCGATTACTAGCTGCCCGTTGCGCGACTACGCATCGCGTTTTAGGTACCTATTCCATAGTTACCGGCCACAAAACGATTCGTTCATCATTTTAGAAATCCATATCGACCCGTGTGACATTGATGAAACTCTTTTCTTACAAACTGTATGGATCGCATCGCACAACTGTCAAACATAAGTTCCGGTTCCAACAAAGAGGTTGAACGAAGTAGTTTTTGGTCACGTCACTGGTTTTAGCCATACCGGAAATCAAGAACTCGTGGAGGAATGCTTAAAATAATTTTTATTTGTTAACGTTTCATCAGGTTTTTCTCTCACTAATTAACATTCTTTATTGTACGAATGTATTATTATCTTATCTGATTAGTTAAAAACCGTATTGAAAATAGTTGCGGTTTTAAAAGTCTTCAGCCGACCCTGACGTCACCGATTCCAATTTCCGTTACATTTCTTAGCCACTCGTGATAGCACCCGGCTAGTAGTAATTGAAAAGCAAATATATGAATAACCCACAGTTGAGAGGTTAAATAAATTTTACCCCCGTGCCCCAAGAAGTTTTACTTCAAAAATATGATTGAACATAGGCCAATTAAGGACTCTTATTTTGTGACCTTATCAAATGGTGTCATCCCTAGGTTTGCTGGAAGAAATCTCTTTTTAGAGATAAGCTCGCCTTTATGTACATATCTTTCTGTAAATGTTACGTGTTTTTTATGTTTTTTTTTGTGCAATAAAGTATGAATGAAATGAAAACACAAAACATACAAAAAAAAATCCTTTTTGTTTTATATTTTAAGTATAGATTGCGGAAATAGCACGCATAGAACAAGCTCTTCGCTTTACTTTATGTAACTAGATGGCGTTAGCAGCGGATAGTTTATATACCCATTCGTACATACATCGATATAAAAGCCAATCTCATGTCTCGTCTACGACATCTGTTGGCAGCTTTCAGAACTATTTTTAGTTGTCAGAAAATCGCCTTAGCGGACATCATCGAGGTAAGCAATTAGGTTGTTACCGTCAATGGCGGACATAGTACAGTGCTACATAAATTTTTTGGCACGTGGCCAAGGGTTGGAACTAACGCAATCAATCCAATCACTCAATCTATCAATGTTGCAGTGGCGCCCCCCTGTCAGTGTCTTCTAAGTGCCAAAATACAGGGTGACATTTAATTAGCTGACCATATTTTGGGGAATGATAGTACCCATCATTATGAAGAATTTTCCCCAAGGAACATATGGTCGCAAACGAAAAAAAATTTTGGGTCTCCCATAGTAACTTGAAATCAGCTGATTGGGGCAATGTACTGGGAGGCGAATTTTTTTTTTCATTTGCGACCATATGTTTCATAGGGAAAGTTGTTCACAATGATGGGTACTGGTACTATCATTCCTCAAAATATGGTCAGCTAATTTTATTTCACCCTGTATGTATATCCTCCACCACTCCACCATACAGATCAGCTGACCGCAAGGCCCGAAATGTAGGTACTGAGTTAATAAAAATAAAATTGCTCTGATCCAGTCGGTCCCATAGTGAGTTGTTCAGAATGATGTCCCTAACAACCCTCTCTCGGCTTGAATACCCCTTTCTGTTACACCCTGTATATTTTATGTGGTGTGTAATGAATGTCTTCCATAATAGAGTCTGGCCAGTGAAAGAAGTCCCAAGAAAACCGCGGCAAATTTAAAAAATCTTAATGTGGCCACATTTACTGTACATCGAATTAACGGAGTTGATACTTTAATGTTTTTTTTTTAAATTTTATTGTTCGATACCTATTAACTCTCATGACTTGGTTGAAAAAGAGAATATCATATTAGTAAAACCATGAGTTCGTAAATTCATAGAGCATTGGATGGGTTAAGTAGGTACCTACTGAATATATTTTTTACCATGCCTATACCCTATACAGTTTCCCACTGCTGGGCAAAAGCCTTCACTTCGAGTATAAAGTAAACATACTAAACTAATAAACTTTATTATTCTGTTTCATAGTCAAAATCAGACTCAAATAATTCAAAACCCGTATTTAAGCCACCTGGAAACAAATATCAGTAATTGCAATCAACCACATTTAAATAAATGTATAATATCCAAAAGAACAGATTAGTAACTGAAATTAAAGAATAATAATAAATAGTCAAGTAAAGTATCAAAATGTTGTAAGCAAAGTAACAATTCGTTTGACAAGTAAATAATGTTGCCATCATCAAAGTTTGAAAACTGCCAAAGGACAGGATTCGCTGGCCAGACTCTAGTATGAAATTTGGTACTGAAATAGATGTTTTTTTAGGGTTCCGATCCTCAAAAGGAAAAAAAGGAACCCTTATAGGATCACTTTGTTGTCTGTCTGTCCGTCTGTTATGATATGACTCCTTTTTCTCAGGAACGCGTGGAGGTATCATGTTGAAATTAATATCGATTAGGTACTCAGGTCTATGGTCCCTTGGAGCTGTGAAAAAATTAAACTTCTAGGTCCACGCAATCAAAAGATACCGCGGTATTATGTCATAATTTAGCTGAATTTGTATGAACTCGCCACGCCCGAGAGTCTAGAGCGGCCATTAAAGTTGTGAAAAAATTAAACTTGTAGGTCAACGCAATCAAAAGATACCGCGTATGTCTCAATTTTGCTGAAATTGCTTGATATTCGCAAGGGAACCAAAACCTAGAGGGTACTTACTTCCCGTTGAATCATGAAATTTGGCACGAAGCAAGGACTTATAATAGCACAAGTAAAGGAAAAAATCTGAAAACTGCAAACTGTCTTCCTAAAAAAATATTCAATTTGGTTTACATGGATGACATCACACTTTAGTTTTTTATGTGGAAACAAATTATTCGTGTTACGATCTCCAAGTTTGATCGGAACCCTTGGTGCGCGAGTCCTACTCGCACTTGGCCGGTTATTTTGGTATAGGTGGATTTCATAGACGCGTAACTATTAAGATGAGATATTAAACTGCCTCCTTTGGCAGAGCTCAGTGACCTATTTAAAACTTATACTATCCTAATTATCTTTTGATTGCTAATTATAATTAGGATATAGGTCATACTTAGATGATCCCGCAGTTCTCATTACACATTCAGTCAGTTTTTTGGAAATAAAAATAAAAGATTAATTTTAATAAGAAACAACTTTATTTTACATTCCCTCTCTCTAGATTCTGTTTAAAGGCGCTCGAACCTTTCTGCTTTTGACGATCGACCGCAACTGAAGACGACGTGTCGCGTGCGTGAGACAGCGAGCGTAGTGAGGACGCGAGCGAGCGAGACAGGCGCAGTGGTCCGATGTAACAGGGTAATGGTTTAAATTTACATTTACTAAACTATAACTATTTACTTATAGTGAACTACTTATCAGAACGGGCTATAACTGATTTAATGTTAGCAACTTTATTTTTGACATTACCAGTTCCATAATGCAACACAAATGCAGCGGGTCAATTTTGACGCTAGCGAGATCAAGTCTATGGTCGAAATATCGATTTTGAGATACCGAAACCTCTATCAAAAACAAGAAAAACCTATTCTTACGACTAGCCTTTCTACCAACCGATATATCTCGACACGTTTTGATCGAAATAATATACATCGAGATTCGAGATCGTTTTCGACGGATTTAGGCGATTACAAAACCGATATCTCAACTGGGGAGATGATCTCGACAACGCGAGAATCGAAGGCTTGAAGTGAAAATAACGTCTTCCGAATATCATGTCCCAAATACTTATCCCCTTTAAAATATCACCTCACTGTCAATCTGGTCATAAACACCTCGGACGGCCTGCGAGCCATAAATACAGGTTATTATATGTATATTTCCCAGTTATGGCAGCAGACACCTCTATTTTTAAGCCTGTATGTACCATTTTTTTCATGAATAAATACTATTTGATTTAATTTGATTTGAGTCAACCAGCCCTGGTTCCCAATTCTCGCGCTACCGAGGTCATCTCCATAATCGAGATATCGGTGTCAAGACCGCATAACTCCGTCCAAGTAATCTCTATTTATATTTCTTTCGATCGAAAAGGGGTCGTGATGTCTCCGTTGGTCGTAAGGCGGGATGTGCCACGAGTAAATTCACAATGGGGCATTTACCCGGTAAATTCCCAGTGTGCCCGGTAACGTTCCCCAAAACTAGAAATAGAAATAGAAACTGGGAATTATCAAATTAAACAGAAGTTTGTACTTTGAATCTACAGTCTATTGATAAGAATGCAGTGAAATTTAAATTTAAATCTGTTAACACACACTCGCGGGACATGACACAACCGTCACGTTCGAAAGTTTGCCTTCAACTGGTCACTGTGAACTTGCCTTGATAATTGGAAACGATTTGATTGGTTACGGGGCGTGGCTAGGTCGCCGGACAGTGATGACTCCACTGCATTCTTATCAGTATTTTCGTACGTAGTCAGTCACACACAGCTATAATTATCAAAAGTTCCAACATCTAGTAACGACAGAATAAGCTGTGGACTTCGTAAGTTCTACCGCGCCTCGCCTCTCGTTCACTCGCTCGGTGACTACGGTACACAACGGTTCCAGCAGCGATTTCTTCGTTCAATTTATACTGCTTCCACCACATCACGAAGCAATCGATGTACTGCGGCGAGTTATGTCTCACTTCTTCTCGTCATCAACATCCGAACTGTAGTTGGTCGGCTGTCTCAACTGCCGCCGCGGCCTCGCTGGGGTCTTGCACCTCGCTCCCTCTAACGCCCCGGGGCTGGTGGCTCGTCGCAGCGTCCTCTTCTCTCTCGTGGTATTCACCTTCTCAACATTCTCTTTCGGAGCTTGTAAAGTCTTCGGTTTCTCGCGAAACTCTTTCTCTAAATTCTTGACTAGGTTCTCTCTTAGTTTGGTCCTGGTTTTGACTGAGGTCGCGGGCGTGAAGAATGCTTCTTCGGACGGGTGCTCTTTGGGGGTAAAAAAAATTTCGGTGCCGGTCTGTGGCGTGTCCGTAGTGTGTGACGTGTCGGGTTGAGTGACGACAACGACCGGTTTGACCCGTCGCGGTCTCGGCGTGGGCGCTTCGATTGCCGGTTTGGAGATGGTCGGAACCGGCAGTTTGAACTCGCGTTTTTCCGGTTTTGGAGTCGGTCTCTCGTCTTCGTCGAGGTTCAACTTGATCACTCGCCTCTTCGTGGTCGGGACTTCGTCTTCGCTCACCACGATCTTGTTGCTGAACGGCGGCGGCACTTCCGCCTTCAGTTCTGGCGTCTTCGGCAGTTCTAGAACCTTCGGCTGGGGACTCAACCTCAGACTCTCCATCTCGTTTTCGAGTCCCGTTTCTATCGGTACCACTTTTTTGATCTCTCGCAATCGCGCCGACGCGCACATCAGATCCAGCACTTGACTCTTGACGTACACATCGGGCCCGCTGTCCTGCATGATCTCGTGTATTCTGACAACCAAATCATCCGCCTTCATGTAATCCTTCTGCGCCAACTCAAAGTAGCACGCCTCGATCAATATCTGTATTTGTGTCTGTTCGAATTCGCGCTTCAACGTGTCTCGCACGATCTCCGCCACGCAACTGTCGAACCCTAGCTCACTGTACAATTTCACGGCGTCCTTCAGCTTACACTCGACATCAGCGAACATCTCAAACACACCGTCATAGTAGTTGCTTGCTATATGGTATTGCTT
>OY735282.1:2539025-2643375 GCA_963457715.1 Argyresthia albistria
AAAACTGGAGCCGCCTGCTTAGTATCAGCTTTAGAGCCATATTTTATTACGTAACATTTTTTGTACGTTTTAAACGAATTAATTATTATTATTTTATTCATTAATGATTTAAGATGTATGATTTTGATATTTTTAATAATTTAATTCATGATTGATTTTTATACAAGACAAACGCGCGGTTTCTCGTACCTCAAAATTGCGCGACAGATTGTCAAACTCCGTTTAAATGTAGTTTGGGTTGCTGGAAGATTCAACTGACAGACTGTCAGCAGTTTGTCAAGATCTCCACTTCAAACCTCAGTTCAATGAAACTTTGTTCCTCCTTCCTCCAAGTTTTCAACAAACTGTCAACAACAACTCAACAGACCAACGTGTATTTCACGTTTGGCCTAAGGATAGAGACAAAGCTATATGCTAGAGGGAAACAGTGACTGAATGAAAATGAGCGAATGGGCTGGGCTACCACATCATACAATATAAAATCAGCCGTCAACCTATTTTTCCAATCATTTGCGTTCTAGAAACTAAAAGCTTGTCAACAGATTGTTAATTGTGACAAACTGCTGACTGATACGTCAAATTAAAATCGTACGAGAAACCGGCCGAAAGTAATGTACAATAGGTTTGTGGCCAAGGTAATCCAATAAATATAGGAACAAGTCTTAAGTTGAAGCATTATGTACAAAATGGCTTGACATTCTCAGAATTGTATATTTCCAGCAGATATATTTTATATAAAGTCAAAGGCCAATGCAATATATTGGCATAGTTCAACTTTTTCTTTTCGCCAGAAATGAAACCTAGGTGTATGTTAGAGGACAATACCAGGAATCTAAAGCAAAAAGAATCAGGTCTCTAAAACGTATCGGAACAAAGATACTTGATGAAACATTGCTAATACTTAATTGGCAGGCGTTGCCAATTCTTCGATAGTAGAGGTTTACATTGATTCGTTGTGTGTGCCTCTGCCACCCCGTATGGAAAATGCGTGACGCTTTGTTATGTTAAAATGTTCAGTTGCGCCATCATTAAACCCATCTATCAAGAGATATACGAAGTATGTGCGCTGTCGCCTGCCAATTAAGTATTAGCAATGTTTCATCAAGTTTTGCATTCTTACAACACGCGAACCTGCGCATTCGAACTTGCATATCTTGCGTGAGAAGCAAGTGTTAAACCCACTAGAACACGGAGCTCTTCCTAATCCAAGACCAACAAAGGAAAAATATTATTTTTTGTAAAATATCTCACATGGAGTAACGCTTGATAATTAATTATAGCAATATTTTAAACACTCTTTAACTTGGTTCGGATGTGTTTGGTAGACCTAGTTCTTTTTGATATTGATTTCTCATACAGTCCTCTAACATATGGCCTAGGTTTTATTTGTGGCCACAAGAAATAAAACTACTATGCCAGCGATGTATGGCAAAAATTGCATTGCCCTTTGTGCAAAAAAAGACAGCATTTGATGGCACTTTTACACGACGTCATTCTGTTGTTATTTCATAGAACTCAGGAACAAAAGTTCCGTTTTGACAGTTCATAAAAAGTATCTATTTTGACTTGACAGGCCGCAAGCCCATTGCCAATAAATTATCTTGTCTTATCTAACATGTACAACAACGCACCCGTGTTAGTGATCGCCATGTAGTGTCTCTGGGTCCCGATGGCCGCCGAGAGCGCGTCCGGGCCGGCGCAGCCGAGGGCCGAGCAAGCCTCGAGTAACGCACCGATGGCTAGCTCCACTGCAACGCGAGGGGTGAACATACAGCAAATTGTAGGGTACAGAGGCACACCTCGGACACTCCATAGAACGCTCGTAAAATAATCACCTATTACTACTACATAACCAAATGATGTTTGTATACGTGCAAATGTGTGCGTAAACTTTGCCAGGGCTGGTGGCGCGGCAAATGCAGCGATATTAAAGTATACGCGTCGTCACTCGTCCGGCGTTCAGCCCTGTCTATTGATCCTTTAATTAACCAATCGTTTGACGCCAGGGGTGGGGTGCGGTATCTGAATCAGCGCGGGGAAGGGAGTGGCCGTTCTGTACGGAGTACTATTATCTCTTCTGTGACAGAGGTCACACTCCATATTTCAGACATGGTGCCGGCGTTGGCACTAATGACGATGGTTACGGGCCAAATTATTTCGTAGACAATTTTGCCCGTCCCGATCGATACTGGAGAATCTTTTTTTATCGCAGTCTTATCGAAGTCGTATTTAGGAACCATACTCCCCTTCCGCCGAAACTTGCTAGCGAATTTCAAGTGGGAAGGGGGTATGGTTGAAAGCCATGAAAAAGAGATTCACTAGTACCGGTCGGGACGGGCAAAATTATCTAGGAAATAAGTTTGCCCGTGCCCATCGTTACGTTATTAGTACCAACGGTGGCATCATGTTTGAAATACGGAGTGTGACTTCTAAGTTTGCCCGTAACCATCGGAATCTGCTTCTCAAATTAAGATTATTCTTTATAATTTGTTAATCCTAAAGAGAACGAGCGTATGAGCACTCTTTCAGGTTGCGGGCGGTCCGGCTTTGGAACGAACTTCCTTGCACTATTAGAGACAGTCCTACCCTTTTCTCCTTCAAGAAACGTACTAAAGAGCACTACCTCTCTCTTTCGTAAAAGTTATTGTATGTATATATTTATTATATGTAAAGTGTATGTAGTATATCAGTATGTATAAGTAGTAGTAGTTCTTCGGTATTTAGTATTTTTTCGTTTATATTTTATTTAAACTTGTTATTGTGCACTGCCTACCCTTTCATCATATAATTTTTCCTTTCACGCTTGGTTTGCTGGAAGAGATCTCTTTTTGGAGATAAGCTCGCCTTTGTACATGTATTTTCATTTAATGTAACTGTTTAAATTATTGTGTGCAATAAAGAAATGAATTGAATTCAAATGATACTTTTCTAGTTGTAAGTGGCCACCAATCCGACACCCCACGTATGTGACGAGATCGAGATGAGCACTCACAGTTCACTTCCGGGTCTGCGCGCAAGGCGGCTAAGATGCGACACTGCGCCGACTGCAGCAGCCGCGCAGCCGCGTAGCCCGAGCCGCGCCGGCTGAGAGACATCTGCCAATACACATACCACCGGATCAATCATTATACTCTATCCAAGCTTAGAAGCAACTGGACAGCTAACCTTCATAAAACCCACTTTTTAGGGTTCCGTACCCGAAGGGTGCCAAACGGGACCCTATTACTGAGACTTCGCTGTCTGACCGTCCGTCTGTCCGTCCGTATGTCTGTCACCAGGCTATATCTCATGAACCGTGGTAGCTAGACAGTTGATATTTTCACAGATGCTGTATTTCTGTTGCCGCTATAACAACAAATACTAAAAAACAAAAGAAATTTAATATTAAGGGGGGCTCCCATACAGATGTTTTTTTTTTGCGGTTTTTTATAGATATATACCTACGGAACCCTACGTGCGCGAGTCCGACTCGCACTTGGCCGGTTATTACACCTTACTTAATACTAAACTTATTATTGAATCTAGTCACACTTACAGCGGCTTGGCAGGTAAAAACTAGCGCGGTCTCGTCCCATCTGTCTCGCTCGCACACGTAGCGGCAAGCGCTAGCTAGCATCGCTTCTATCTGCTCGCCGCCAGTGGAGGCCTGGTGTAAAATTACGCCGGCGTTCCTCAGGTAGGCTTCGCTGTAACATACAACATGTTAAGCTAATTATTGTGTTTCATTCTTCCGTACGTTTTGTGCGCGGGCGGTCGGCTGATTTGTATGGATAAATGAAAAATGAAGCTGCCCAGATCAATTCGGGTTCACAGAGAATGTATCGCTTGGTGCAGCACCGTCGAAAAATTGCAAATACCACGAGATGACGCTAAGATATATAGGATCTATTCTAAGATTACCGCCATCTCTTTTTTACAAAGGGTTACTAATTCTAATTTGTATGTGATGAACACCCTGTGGTTACACCCAGTATCCCGTCACGCATACCCCGGTGACGCCACCCACCTGTCCCCCACCACCTCGGCCAGCGCGCAGCACATGCGCGCGAGCTGCAGCGCGTGCGCGTCGCGCGCATGAAGCAGCAGCTGCTGCACGAACACCTCGCACATGCGCAGAGACGAGAGGGAGAGCCACGGCGGCGCTGGAGTATAGGCACAACAAAACATATCATCAAATCAAATAGTTTATTTGTCAAACATAGGTACAATAAGTTATTATAGTATGATTGGATCTCTATGTTTCGCCACAGGGCGTACAAATATATCACTCTCACAGAATGATGTCCCTAACAACCCCCTAAAATAAGACTACACCCTGTAGATACTGCAAAAAAAAACCTAAGTATGTAGTTTGGATTGCATATTGAACTGCAGATACTATCATGTAGTAGTCGTAAAACCCTTCCACCAACCCGCACTGAGCCAGCGTGGTGGAGTATGGCTCGATCTTACTCGTATCCGGGTGCCAGGCCTGTGCACCTCGGTGAGGACATTAATAGACTACATTTACTTTACTTTTACTGTATAGCAACTTAAAGGTTTTAAAACAGAACTGTTAGGCCCAACACTAGTCTTCACAAAATAAAAGGCCCGTTTTGACAGTTCACGCCCATGAAGTTCAACCCCTAATGCGTAGGTAATAAAAGCCAACTGTTGCGTACAAGCAAAGCGTACAAGTTGCACCTAAAAACCGCTTCTATTACCTACGAGTTAGGGGTTAAAACTTCATGGGCGTTAAGTGTCAAAACGGGCCTTTTTAACCGACTTCACAATTAGGAGGCTTACAATTCGTCCGGTTTTTTTTATGCATGTACACCGATTACGCCTAGACGGATGGACCGATTTGGAAATATATTTTTTTGTTTGAAAGGGTTTACCTTCCCATTGGTCCCATTAACACCAACCAGGCCAGGATCTGACCCTGGAGAAATCGAGGGAACTCTTCAAATATTATAGGCAGACCTATATGTGTTTTTCATAATAACTCGTGCATTTATTCACGGTAAGCATAATATTGTGATGCGGAACTGATGATGAAGACCACACATGGCCACCAGAGCTGCTCAATACTAGACACAATCTACTATGCGTGGCTGACGGGTAACGCATACCCTAAACCGGTGGACCTAGAGCCATGAAACTTTGTACAGTGGTTACTTTTTGTTTCAATTATATTTTGTGAAGACTTTAGGACCTAGTCTGTTTGCGTGTTTAACTTTGTGCATTTCAGATTAAGGGCCTTTCCAGAAGTTCTGACTACCCCTATTGAACACAATTACAGGTGAATCTGTCACAAAAAAAACACCAGGACTTTAAACTGGCCATAGAAACAATATGACTCACGATTCTTTAAACCCGGCAAGATGGAAGTTAGCAACTCCACCGCTTTAATCGCATCCCGTAAGGCTTTATGCTCCTGTGGTATAGTCCGAGTGGCTGACAGCAACTGGTCCGAGTCCACACTCGCCTTCCAACCATGCTTCACACTAGCATCTGCCAAATCGTACTCGCACCGATAGAAAAGGCATATGGAGTAGACCAGTGTGTGTTCTGCGGTAAGTTTGGGCATTTCGGCGAACCGACGAAGGAGTTTGTCGATGATTTCGGTGAAGTGTTGGTGGTGGATTGTTCGGACTGCAGTTGGGGTGCTGAGTACGATTTCGTGGAGGGTTTCGTTGAGGAGGTTTTCGTCTTCGGCTGAAAATAAAGTTTTTATGTAAATACCAGTAATAATAATAAAAGAGTGCAGTAGCATTGATTATTATCTTTGATTCCTGTGACATTAAGGTGTACATTTTTGAAAAGGAGGTACTTAAGTAAAATGTAAGCCTCTATCTAAAGGATCTATTACACTGCGCTAAATTAGGGCCTAATTAGGGCCCTAGTTATGGATGCTCGTTATTACACTACACCTAATTAGACAGAAAGTGCACTTATTCAGGGCAATGTAATACTGCAGACGTCGTGAGTGTGTGACACTGCATGGGCATCAAGAATAGTCTGTCTGTCCCTCTCGCGCGCGGTCAAACTTATGAGTATGAAGGAGACAAATATTGTTTTGCTTTTGCTACTGCTTATAAATAAAGTGGTATTTTTTTTAATTCGAGTGACTGGTCAATCGAAACGTTTTATTGTGATTATTTACCTATTGTGATTTACAAACATACAGTATATAGTCTATTCGTGATAAGAATGCAGTAAAGTCATCACTGTCTGACGGCCTAGCCACGCCCCATAACTAGGGCTTCCATACCGATGTACCGGTGCACCGGACCAAAATAGGCTATTAAAAAACACCAGTAATTTTTTATCACCACCGGTACTTCCGGTATTTTTAATAAAATCAATAAATTATTGTGATATATGCTAATATGTGGGTAGATTTGTCTCTCTCTCTCGAATAAACAACGCTGGACGATACGAACGTGTTTCCTTGTGCTCCTCTCTAATTACGGGAATATAGCCAGATATTCCTCAATTATGAATACAGGCGTTTAATTTTCAAATTCACGAGTTCACGACATGACGACACTGCACGTGTCTATCGCTCACTCAGTCGCTTAGTTTTCGTAAATATTGCAGTGCGTTCTGTCCAAAAGTTTGTAATAGTTTTAACTGCTAATGTGACTATGTAAGTACTCTCCAAAGTAATGTAGAATTATTTTGTAACCTTTGTAGACCAGCGTTATTTCTCGTCAAGTTCCATCTTTTTCCCATTATTTCTTATTTGTTGGAACTTACAAAATTAGGAGCTACCTACAATCATACTGCAACTGAATAATATCCTGACTAGAACACTGCTAGTAGATTTCAAGTGCATTGAAATCAATTATGAAAAGTAATATCTTATGGTATTATTATTAGATTTAAGTTGATCTCAAAAGTTTGTCTTATCTTGTTGGAGTCTTTTTAGTAGCTGTTATCAATTTTGTGTAACAATAAATAAAGACATCAAAAATGATATTTAGTTATTTTTTCTAAAAATCTATATATTTGCGAAAATACCGGTATTACCGGTATACCGCTATTTTTTTTTCTAAATACCGTTCAAAATACCGGTAGTTAAAAACCCCAAAATTTGGAAGCCCTACCCATAACCAATCAAATCGTTTCCAATTATCAAGCCAAGTTCACAGTGACCAGTTGAAGGCAACCTTTCGAACGCGAAGGTTGTATCCTGTCCTGTGAGTGTGTATTAACAGATTTAAATTTAAATTTCACTGCATTCTTATCACGAATAGACTTGAAATTGTTTTAGTATGAGTAGGTACTGTGAACGTGCCAGCTCTAAATAACTGCCTCTCGTTCATTCGCTGGGTATCTATCTACGTTCGCTGTCTCGCTCAGACACTCGCGCGACACGTCGTCATTTTCGGCTCCAAGCTGGCAACATAATGGATCGACCGATTTCGGTCACGGCGAGCGCTTCAACTAGTCTGTCGCCGCTCGTGGCTTACGTAGCCAATCTTCCTAGTTGAGAAGTTACCTATATTGTACGGAATAATACAAATTAGGTACATACCATTTAGCCAATCCACATGCTTCTTTTCGGTCAAGTCATACAGGGCCCTCCACACTCCGGATATAGGCACTATCGACGGCCAGAGTTTAGCATAGACGGAGTACTCATGTCTCAGCAGAACACTCATTTTTGTATCGGCAATTAGTAAACGCAGATTTTCGTAGCAATCACTCTTGGCTGCCATTTCACAGATGTCTAAAACTGTCATAAGTTGAAGATCTGTTTGATTTGGTTCGGTGTCTTCTGGGTCATCAGTCTTGGATTTTAACACTTTCGACTTAATCTCTATAACTAGGCTGATATGTTTTTCAGACTTAAGTCCTTCTGTTTGAGAAAACAGCAAACTGAGAAATGCACTATTTAGGGCTTCTTTGTACTGTTGACAGTCCAACTCGCAGATGGATTTGTTGTAAAACCCTCGGCTTATATTCTTCATGTCAGATGCTGTTTTTAAATGTCCCATCTCGTTCGTGAGGTACAAGTTAAACATGTTTATTGAATACTCATAGTATTTGGATTTGTTAAGAAGTATCGCAGAGTTGTGTATATCTGTTTGGACTTTGCTGAAGCACTTTCCGTGGTTATTACAGCCCAGTTTTCTGAGCTCGGACAATACTGAGTGCTGTTCTTGGGTTATTTCTAAGATGATGGGTAGTGTCGTTGTTAAATCCATATCTTGAGCTAAAGACATGGGTACAAAATGCTTCACAGTAAATGACAGGCGCAGCGAATCATGTACACCAGCTTTCACTTTGCAGTTCTCACATTTTAACAGCTGTTCCGTGTTTCTTAGCTTCTTCATGAATAAAAGCACAAGTTTCAAGCAGTTTTCTTGTGTTTGGATATTAAAATACTGCTTCCATTTCTTCTTATCACTATTGGTCACCGTAAACTCAATGTACAGCCGTAGCATTTGATTCAAATATGGATAAGTCGCGAGCATTACTTTGTTGTATCCCAATTTTTCTGTGATTTCGCAGGACGTTAGCATACAGTTGAGAACTGTCTCAGTGAAATTGTAGTTGATATTTTCTGTCAGCAGATTGCAAATGGAGTTTAGGTAGAATGTCTGTAGGCAATGGAAGTAGTCAGATTTGAGTCCCAGTAATTTTAATGCTGTTTTTACAGCTTTATCTAGAGCTGAATCCTTAAAATGTATCTTTGAGGCGTTCTCTGCTATAACATAGAAGCATTCATTTAGTGTCACATAAAAATCCATAGCATCTTTATCTTTTAAATTTTTTAGGCTGTTAACATCATTTTTCGCCGTTAAACATTCGAAGATCTTTTCAAAAGCTTCATTGAGTGCTTTAGGATGGTAATCATTGTACAGGAAATGCAGTTTTTTCATCAAAAACGCAAGGACTTTGCTGCAAAATTGCGCTGTGTCGTAGATCTTGATGACTGTTTGAATATCTTCTGTTAGTTTGTTCATCAGTTTGAAAATTACAAGCTTTTTCATCTTGAGTTTCTCTATGTATAAGAGTCGATCTGCTAGAATGTTCCAGTATGTTTTGCTGTACTCGGTGAGAAGGTTGCTGTCGGTACATTCAAATGGCATGTAGGATAGCTTGAGAACCATCTCTGGAGGCAATGATGATGCCTGAAACAGACATATCCTACGGAATTACTGCTGATCGCACTAAATAAATAGTTAATGTAATAAAAATAAAAAATATTCATTCTCTAGGGGGTTCAAGTTAAGTAAACGCATAAACATAAATTCTATTCTATCAGCTTATAATAATAAACAAGAATTGGGGTTGATGCCCATGGTATGTTTCAGGATACTACAGCATGGTGATTTAGTGCTGCACAACATGTTGAAGAACATTTTGTCCCTTGGTGTATCTCCATAACATTTACATACAGGTACATACATTGCTTCTGGCCCCACTCTATACCCGATACCCTAAGTCATGGGAAACAGAAACAACAATGTCACAAACTTGTAGACATCAAGACCTGTAGATATTCTTTTTCTTCCTTTCCCCAGCCAAGATTCAAATCCGGGACTCAGAATCTACAGCCTCATCATCAAAAAGCCTCAGATCAGAGCTTTTAAAGTAACATACCTGCCGAACAACATGTCTGTGTATGTGAAACACACACGCCAGAGTCTTCACTCGGTCCGCACTGCCCATAGTTCGGGTCTCCCGAACACAGTCGATACTGATTGACAGCAGTGCTTTGTTGTCTATACTGGCACTCCATGACGGGACTTTTTCCAGGTTTCTGAGAAGAATTACAGATTACAGATGTTAGTCACCAATTTAATACATTGTTCTTCTGCTTCTTTTTATACTTAGTTGATTTTGCCATTGACTGAGTTGTATTTGAAAGATTACAATTTGTTCACAGTTCCACATAATATTGTAGTATCTGTGGTTCCACCCTCTAATCAACAATCTGACCACATGTGTTTGCGCTACCCAGGACGGACTTTTAAATTAAAAATTAAAAAATTCAGAGTTCATTTATTCAAGTCAGACTTTAACACAAATAGTAGGTACTAGGGCTCCCCTGGTAAGTTTACAAAAAAACTGTATTAGGGGGTGTAGAAACCAAGAAAATAAATAATTACCGCCACCATCATTGCCATGCTAATGATAACTAGATAGTAAAGGTCGAGACGCCGTAAATTTTACTATGACCGTTCTCGTTCCCGAGACGGCTACAATGGACAAACGGGCTTACGGTCTACACTAAACCATGATAGGGCCGCTTCCGTGGCTGTACCCAATAGTTGTTGTTAGGTAAGTAGTGTAGTGAAGTAAGTAATAGATCGATGGTTCGATACTCACCTGCACAGTATACAAAGGATATTCAATGCGAAAGAACCCTTGTCTTTAGCAGCTAATTTGGATATAATCGTCTTAGATTCTTCGTGAACAGTGGACAAGTCAATTACGTCGGAATCGGCTCCTGTAGCTTTTAACTTGGCAATAAATTGATTTGCTTCCATAGTTTTAACAGGCCTGCAACAAATACCGTTGTTGTTTCACAGCATTTATGGCAAATTATTGCTCTATTCCGGAAAAATATCAAATTGACACAGTTTACTTACGGTTTACATATTAATTTTAAATGGATGAACCGTACGTAAGTGAACCGTTGCGTTTATAGCATAGATAACAATGTTCACAGCGTTCACAGATTACAATTTTACACAATGTTGCGATAAAATTATAATAGTTTTCATTTTGATTAGTGTTAAGTGTAGCTTTAAAGTGTGGCTGCAAAGTGTAAAGTGTGAGCAATAAAATCAATGATACCAATTAAAATAACCGGCCAAGTGCGAGTCGGACTCGCGCACGAAGGGTTCCGTGCCATTATCTATAAAAAACCGCAAAAAAAATGTATGGGAGCCCCCCCTAAATATTAATTTAATTTTAATTTAATTATTTATTTTTTAAGTAAATAATATACTCAATATATTGTGAACATTTTAAGCGTCTACCTGCTACCATTATCAATACCGAGCAAAAATGAGCAAAAAAATCACGTTTGTTGTATTGGAGCCCCCCTTAATATTAAATTTCTTTTGATTTTTAGTATTTGTTGTTATAGCGGCAACAGAAATACATCATCTGTGAAAATTTCAACTGTCTAGCTACCACGGTTCATGAGATACAGCCTGGTGACAGACGGACGGACGGACGGACGGACGGACGGACGGACAGACGGACAGCGAAGTCTCAGTAATAGGGTCCCGTTTGGCACCCTTCGGGTACGGAACCCTAAAAATACTCCGTAGCACGCCATCTAGTAGCTAGTAGCGTTACTAACAATTCGGATCCGGAAATGAGTTTTCTCTTTTATCAGAAGCGGAAGTACTGTACCGCCATCTAGTGGGTAAAATATAATTCATTACGAACAATGAGATAAAATAACCGGCCAAGTGCGAGTCGGACTCGCGCACGAAGGGTTCCGTACCATTATCTATAAAAAACCGCAAAAAAAATAATTGTATGGGAGCCCCCCTAAATATTAATTTAATTTAATTATTTATTTTTTAAGTAAATAATATACTCAATATATTGTGAACATTTTAAGCGTCTACCTGCTACCATTATCAATATCGAGCAAAAATATCACGTTTGTTGTATGGGAGTCTAAAAACAAAGTTACAAGAAACATCTAGTCTTATAATTACTTGCTACTACGGAACCCTTCATGAGCGAAACCGACTCGCACTTGGCCACATGTTTATAATGTAGATTTTTTTAATTTTATTTTTATTGTGTATCGATAATTTTCTTATAGTTTTGTTATTATATAGTAGTAATATTTTTCAAAATTACCTGTGTACCCTCTGGGAAGTAACTGTCTCCCATGATACAGGTTTTTCCTACTTTGGGAGGCGGGGACCTTAAATCTGTATAATTGTATTATTTCTAACAATAAATAATTCTTATTCTTTATTCTTAAGACGGGAAGGTAGGAAACAAGACGGGAAGGTAGGGGAACAAGACGGGAAGGTAGGAAACAAGACGGGAAGGAAGGGGAACAAGACGGGAAGGTAGGGGAAAGAGACGGGCAGGTAGGGAAACAAGACGGGAAGGTAGGAAACAAGACGTGAAGGTAGGGGAACAAGACGGGAAGGTAGGGGAACAAGACGGGAAGGTAGGGGAAAGAGACGGGCAGGTAGGGGAACAAGACGGGAAGGTAGGAAACAAGACGGGAAAGTAGGGGAACAACCGGGAAGGTAGGAAACAAGACGGGAAGGTAGGGGAACAAGACGGGAAGGAGGGGAACAAGACGGGAAGGTAGGGGAACAAGACGGGAAGGTAGGAAACAAGACGGGAAGGTAAAGGAACAAGACGGGAAGGTAAAGGAACAAGACGGGAAGGTAGGGGAACAAGACGGGAAGGTAGGAAACAAGACGGGAAAGTAGGGGAATAAGACGGGAAGGTAGGAAGACGGGAAGGTAAAAGAACAAGACGGGAAGGTAGGACAACAAGACGGGAAGGAACAAGGTAGGAACGGATGTCGTGTCGTTTACGCTAAATCGGCCTTAAGCCGCCGCCGCTTGGGTGCCTCAAAAACGATGGCCGTGGAGTTCATGAGAATGTCAAAAACGCTATGCAAACCACGCCTCGGACTGCTAGTTTAGAATAAAACAATTGTATTTTTATTTTTCAAAAAAAACAGTAGATATATTTATGTATAATTAATTGAACAACTTCGTACGACATCCACTAGGTACCTACTTAAACATTTACAATTATTGTGCTTTTCTAAAGTACCTAAGTATTATAATAGTATTATCATACACACATTTCTCTACATTTAAACTTTTTACACACGACTTAGGTCTTTCGCACATATAGCTACGCGACTACTACGCAACTCAACTCATATACCTATGCATATACCTACCAATTTTAAAAAGTCGTTTGCGGCCGGAAATGCATTTCCCTTTCCTGCCTAGTTTTGCTGGTAGAAATCTCTCTCTAAGCCCGGATTTTACCAACCAAAGAATAACTGTTACTCGAGAGTATCTTCTACTTTTTCATAGACACCAGTGACACCTAGATCAGATCAACTCATTTTGAACTGTCATTTGTCATACACGTTATCCCCGGGATCATTATTTTCGGTAAAACTTTTTAACCGACTTCCCAAAGGAGGAGGTTTACAATTCGTCCGGATGTTTTTTTTTTTATGTATGTTCCCCGATAGCGCCTAAACGGGTGGACCGATTTGGAAAAATAATTTTTCGTTTGAAAGGGTTTACCTTCCCATTGGTCCCATTGACACCAGGTCAGGATCTGATGATGGGATCCTGGAGAAATCGAGGGAACTCTTCAAATATTATAGGCAGACCTATAATGATTTTTGTGTTTTTCATAATAACTCGTGCAAATGCACATGGTAAGCATAATATTGTGATGCGGAACTGCTGATGAAGACCACATATGGCCACCAGATCTGCTCAATACTAGGTACAAATACAATGCGTGGCTGACGAGAAGGCAACGCATAGCCTAAACCGGTGGACCTAGAGCCATGAAACTTTGTACAGGGGTTCCTTAGTAGCGTGGGGTATCACTGATGTGGGATTTGACAAATAATTAATATAAATTAAGTCCCCAAGGGGGAGGGGGGATAAGGGGTTACAGTTTGTATTAAACTCAATCTAATCAAATAGGGTTTGTGGAAGTCGGTTTTTTCTAGAGTTTACTTTTTGTTTCAATTATTGTTGGTAAAATCCAGCCTAAAGGATACACTCGCCTTTGAGTATATCTATCAATGGAACAATATGTTTTGTGAATGTATTTAATTTTTTCTGTGCAATAGATGACGATTAAGCAACTCTAAAGTATGGAAAGTCCGTCGTCGCGTAGCTTTATGTGCAGGAACCCTAAATCTTAAATGCTATACAGCCCCATTTCTTTTAACTGGTTCGCCGACACATCTTATACAACAATAGTTCGCCATTGTTCGGTCGTTCGAGCGGTGTGCTTCTGCGAGTGAAAAGTGATACTTTTAGAGCTTTTACAATTTCAACATTTTTCAATCATACGGGTGTTATTGGAATCTTGAGTCAAGCCACAGAAGAGATAATAGTACTCCGTACAGAACGGCCACTCCCTTCCCCGCGCTGATTCAGATACCGCACCCCACCCCTGGCGTCAAAGGATTGGCTATTTGATCAATAGACAGGGCTGAACGCCGGACGAGTGACGACGCGTATACTTTAATATCGCTGCATTTGCCGCGCCACCAGCCCTAGCAAAGTTTACGCACACATTTGCACGTATACAAACATCACTTGGTTATGTAGTAGTAATAGGTGATTATTTTACGAGCGTTCTATGGAGTGTCCGAGGTGTGAGCAGCAAACAAATAGAAGTGACGTGTCGCAAAAAAAACATTACCTACCGACACTTTTCAATTATACTTTATGAATAGGTTGTAAGTAACATAAAGGTGTAGTGATATTTTAGGGGGTCATGAGGGACATCATTTTAGGGGGTCATGAGGGACATCATTTTAGGGGGTCATGAGAGACATCATTTTCTATGAGACCGATTTGATTATTATTTTTCACTTCTTTATACAAATCAGCTAATCTCCCGAAACAAAACGTGCAAATAATTGAAACAAAAAGTAAACTTTAGAAAAAACCGACTTCCACAAACCCTATTTGATTAGATTGAGTTTAATACTAACTGTAACCCCTTATCCCCCCCCCCCTTGGGGAATTAATTTTGTCAAATCCTATATCAGTGCTACCCCACGCGACTAAGGAACCCCTGTACAAAGTTTCATGTCTCTAGGTCCACCGGTTTAGGCTATGCGTTGCCTGCCCGTCAGCCACGCATTGTATTTGTACCTAGTATTGAGCAGATCTGGTGGCCATATGTGGTCTTCATCAGCAGTTCCGCATCACAATATTATGCTATGTGCATTTGCACGAGTTATTATGAAAAACACAAAAATCACTATAGGTCTGCCTATAATATTTGAAGAGTTCTCTCGATTTCTCCAGGATCCCATCATCAGATCCTGACCTGGTGTCAATGGGACCACCCTTGAGGTATTACCTATACGCCGAAAAAAGATTTGTTCAAATCGGTTCATAATTGGCGGAGTTATCGCGTAACAAACATAGAAAAAAAAAAAACATACAGGTCGAATTGAGAACCTCCTCCTTTTTTTGAAGTCGGTTGAAAAGTGAAAAATCAAGTTGCTCTGATCAAATCGGTTTCATAGTGAAAGTGTTTATAATGTGTCCCTGACAACACCTTAAAATATGACTGACAAATTTCTGTTACACCTATAGATGGGCAATCACCCGGAATTATTGCAGTTCTTATTATAATTCCAATGTCCTTCCAGAATTATTACGAATCCTTCCACTTGGTAAGAAAATAAAATAAGTGTTTTACAAAGACATTGAATTGAAACCCGCACACGACGATAGATAACTAGTATATCAACAAAATAGGTCATAAGAAATAACCGGCCAAGTGCGAGTCGGACTCGCGCACGAAGGGTTCCGTACCTATAAAAAACCGCAAAAAAAAAGTATGGGAGCCCCCCCTAAATATTAATTTAATTACTTATTTTTTAAGTAAATAATATACTCAATATATTGTGAACATTTTAAGCGTCTACCTGCTACCATTATCAATATCGAGCAAAATGAGCAAAAAAAATCACGTTTGTTGTATGGGAGCCCCCCTTAATATTAAATTTCTTTTGATTTTTAGTATTTGTTGTTATAGCGGCAATAGAAATACATCATCTGTGAAAATTTCACCTGTCTAGCTACCACGGTTCATGAGTTACAGCCTGGTCACAGACAGGACGGACGGACAGACGGACAGCGAAGTCTCAGTAATAGGGTCCCGTTTGGCACCCTTCGGGTACGGAACCCTAAGAAAATGTCCTCAAGTGTCACATTAGCGAGATATTTGATATCATACAGTACCAATATTATTTTTTTGCAATACCTTTAAAATCTTTCAATTGAAACCATAATTTGTTGGTATAGTAGTCTGCTACCCGACGTGTGCACGTTTCCATGAAATATCTTTTCAAAACATATCTTTTCCCCATATTTACACATATTTTCCAAGTGGGAAGGATTCGTAATAATTCCAGAATTATTCCAATTTTTCCAATTTGTCTGTGGTGGTTCGGAATTATGAGCAGCGCCCATCTATAGTTACACCCTGTATAAATAAAACATTATTGAAACATTTGTCACAACTTTAGAAAGATGAAGTTATTAACGCCATTTCGATAAATAAGAGCGTTTTTGCACTACAGTCCGTAAAAAATACGACTGTCAATGAATGCCGGAAAGTAAAATAACTTGTAGTGCACAAACGCCTTAAGGCTAACAATATAAAGTCAAACCTACAGGTTACACACACTAATGCCCGGTTTCCTGGGCGCTGATTAAAGTTAACAGGTTGGTTAAATCAGCTTCAGCCAATCACGAACCGCTATTATTCAAAATGACGGAACTTGATTGGCCGACACTGATTTAACCAACCTGTTAACTTTAATCAGCGCCCAGGAAACTGGGTGTAAATTCGGCTGAGTTGACTCCGAAATCAGCAGTTGAGTTGACGCCACAGGTTGACGCCATGCGCCATCGAGAGGCCGGTTTTTCGCTGGTTGTCGACGATGCTTAATTAAGATCAAAATTTATATCGGTAGTTTATAAATAAAAAAAAGAAACATAAAATGGAAATCATTTGACCTTACAAAAACAACTGTTATAGCATGTATCTTGAAATATATTCTAACAATACTACATTTCAACTACCTATATTACTTTAACATTGCACGCATTTCATATTGTTAAAAAATCTTTTGTAAAACAAAGTAACACTTATTTACATATAAAATATACAAACATACATCGATACTCAGTTATAATATACAATAATTTGTTCAACGGCTGCGTTAACTATAGTTACAGGTCCCGCCATAATTCTTTGCATCTGAGCGAGCTCTTTACCTCTCCCTTTTCCACCCATGCCAAGTAACTTGACGCGTCCTTTTAACAATACAGTATTGGACTGCTAGACAAATATATAGTTACTTGTCCCCATTGCCTTTCCCCGTGATTATTTTGTCCCGTTCGTTGTACCCATCGCCTTCGCCCCCATTCAATGAGGACAGAGGCGATGGGGACAACGGGCAGTGCGTTCCGCGACATCGCTGTCAGCGCTGTAATCCATTACAGCGTCTACAATGCCATTCCGAATCAGTTTTGACGTGACAACGATATCTCAAAATGGATGCTATGACGTCATGAATGACATTATCAACTCCGCCATGTTGGGATATCAGTGACCATCGTCGAGAACGTGAGCACTGACTGATAGATAGAGCTAAAAAAGTGACAGCTGTCACTCTGACAGCTGACAATCAAACTAAGACACCCTGTATAGTTCAAAACCTTTGAAAACAATGCGATATTCTCTGCCTTGTCTTTGCTGGACCTAATCTGGAACTGATTAAAACTATTTCCTTCCTTTTCTAACTCATTTTTTTTTATGAGCCTGTAATATCCCACTGCTGGGCAAAGGCCTCTCTCCCCCTCTTCCACTCCATTCGATCCTGAGCGGTCTCCTTCCACTCTTTATCCCATAGAGCCAACTCATCACTCCATCTCTTCTTCTCTTCTAACTCATTACAAATGCAATATGCTGTTCTGCTGTCAGGTCAAATGTAATAAATAATTCGTCCTGCCTACACAGAATAGAGTACAATAGACGTTTATTGCATTAAAATCTTACGCTAAATTAAGCTACGCATACATCCCACAAAACGAAATGTTAGTATGGTTTGTCTGTGGGTCGGGAGTCGCACTTCATAATTAACTTAAATTTACGATCTGGTAGGCTATACATAGCTAAGTAGGAACAAGTTGTTGAGTTGTACATACCTTGTACGTACCTGAACAAAGAATTGTAAGTCCAATACCTTCTGAGGTCATCCTTGAAAGAGGTTGAATGAGTTAAAACCAAGGAGCTCATACTAATTACAACCATTTTGAATTTCAAAATGGCAGCCATATTTTACTCGTAAGGTCCGATAAGGAAAGGACTATCTAGTCATGTAATTGACAGACTTCATCTAGAGTACTGAGAATTGTATCGAGGGGGAAGAAAATATAATTTTCCTTCATTTTAATGTCAAGATTTTTCTTTTCTGGCGGGGAAAGGGTAAATCTTATAGTAGCAGCCACATTTAATTTCAGGATCGCAGCCATCTTGAATTTCAAAATGTCGGCTATCTTGTTCAAATCACCAGCTATATCTACAACGCGACTATCTCACATGAAGTAGTAGAACGGATAGAGATAGCGCCACCAGCTGCCTTTGTTGTTCTCGGGACTGTCTTCCAGTTTGTCGCTATCGTCGTTTTCTGATGGCGTGTCCTGAAATAGTAATCTATACTTATAAAAATGAAATGTTGTGCGTTAGTCTTGCTTTTCCAGTGAATTTGCCCAACCGATGTGTATAATGCCAATTGGGTTTTATTTGTGTCAGTCCGGAGGAGGTTTAGGTAAAAAGAGAATAAGGAAAAACGCAGAGAAAAAGCCATAAAATCTAAATAACTCTAAGAAAGAAACACACAAGAAATTATGAACTATGAAGTACCCTAGTTTGGGATCAACTTACCAAATCCTTGGAAGTCCTTCCCATGTCATTCTTCCCCGTGGGACCATTCTTCCCATTAGGTAGATTGTTATTTTCACTAGAATCAATATTCTGTTTGGCCGGGCTATCATTCTCTCCACTAAGTACATTTTCCTTCGCGTCCAAATCATTGTTTCCACTAAGATCTTTGCTGTTTCGGTCAGGTTCATCACTATTTCCATTATTTCTGCTAGCATCATTTACTTCGCTAGGGTCGTTATTTCTGCTAGGATCCCTAGTTTCCCGGTCGTCTGTCTGTGTCTGTTTTGATGACATCTTTGGCTCTGTTGGTGGTTGTGGCATTTCATGTCCAGTTTCGGAGTTCAACTCTATGTCTGGGCCTTGTTTTGATGACTGTAAATGGAATTATTTTATTATTTTGATATAAATAATAACATAACATAGCGTCACGCCTTTTCTATACGCGGTGACAAAAAAGAGATGAATTCGGGTTTACACTATTTACTCTTTTTAACCGACTTCACAAACGGAGGAGGTTTACAATTCGTCGGGTTTTTTTTTATGTATGTGCCCCGATTGCGCCTAGACGGATGGACCGATTTGGATTTTTTTTTGTTTGAAAGGGTTTACCTTCCCATTGGTTCCATTAACACCATGTCCTGATAGGATCCTGGAGAAATCGAGGGAACTCTTCAAATATTAAAGGCAGACCTATAGTGATTTTTGTGTGTTTCATAATAACTCGTGCATTTTCTCATGGTAAGCATATTGTGATGCGGAACTGATTATGAAGACCACACAATCATGGCCACCAGAACTGCTCAATACTAGGTACAAATACAATGCGTGGCTGACGGGCAGGCAACGCATAGCCTAAACCGGTGGACCTAGAGCTATGAAACTTTGTACAGGGATTCCTTATGTAGCGTAGGGTAGCACTGAGTAGGGATTTTACAGTGAAATTAATTCCCCAAGGGGGGGAAATAGGGGGTTACAGTTTGTATTAAACTCAAAAAGCACTTGTCATTGGTTTTTTAATCAAATAGGTTTTTGGAAGTCGGTTTTTTAAACCGACTTCACAAAAGGAGGAGGTTTACAGTTCGTCGGGTTTTTTTTATGTATGTGCCCCGATTGCGCCTAGACAGTCGAGGTCAACCCTTTCAAACAAAAAAAAATCCAAATCGGTCCATCCGGATGGTGTCAAGATTTTGACAGGTTTCATTATGATGGAAGCCTTTAATTGGCCTATGTCTAGTCCAAGTTCTCTGCTTATATTATTTTGAATTGTGCTGTAGGCTTTGATAAATAAATACATAAACGATTTCTGGTGTCATGAGTAACACGAACTACCATTTGTGGCGGCAGTGACTGGTGAAAGTCCTTCAAATGTAAATTTTATCGCTTATGGAGAATAGGTGTCAGGCGATAAGCTCACCTCCATATACTGTTCGTCGAGTGTCGCGTCAGCCTCCGGGCTCACTAGCGCCACCTCGGACAATCCGGCGCAGACAGGCATCTCGGACGATTCCTGGAGACAAATAATTGAAACAAAAAGTAAACTTTAGAAAAAACCGACTTCCACAAATCCTATTTGATTAGATTGAGTTTAATACAAACTGTAACCCCTTACCCCCCCCCCCCCCCACCTTGGGGAATTAGTTTTGTCAAATCCCATAACAGTGCTACCCCACGCTACGTCCACCGGTTTAGGCTCTGCGTTGCCTGCCCGTCAGCCACGCATTGTATTTGTACCTAGTATTGAGCTGATCTGGTGGCCATATGTGGTCTTCATCAGCAGTTCTGCATCACAATATTGTGCTTACCATGTGCATTTGCACGAGTTATAATGAAAAACACAAAAATCACTATAGGTCTGCCTATAATATTTGAAGAGTTCCCTCGATTTCTCCAGGATCCCATCATCAGATCCTGACCTGGTGTCAATGGGACCAATGGGAAGGTAAACCCTTTCAAACAAACAAATAATTTTCCAAATCGGTCCACCCGTCTCGGCGCAATCGGGGAACAGACATAAAAAATAAAAAAACATCCGGCCGGACGAATTGTAAACCTCCTCCTTTGGGAAGTCGGTTAGTAAATACAATTAGACGAAGGGCGCGTTGACAGCCGCCGAGAACGGAATAGCAACTGTGACTGTGCCATCGTTTTCCACAGGCGTTTACTAGTTGCATGAACGCAGCTGCTCCAGATTATTGTAGCCGTATCTTTTTCTGCTGTTGCTCGATATACTTGCAGTCGTTGTTGACGGCGGTGCCATGCGCTGTAGATAGAGTCTGGCTTGTCTAATTTGGACGAGCGCTTTTCTATAGAGGCCACACTGCTGTTTATATTATCTTTGGTCATCGTGGCATTGATGTATAGGTCATCGTCAAAGTGTGAAAACCGTCATTCTGTACACCAGTAACACTGAAGTGTCATTTTTTGCCGGTAACATATACGTATATCCGGTGAGATATACTTTTAAAGTTGCCGCGCTTTGCGATGTTCAACTCTAATTAGCCAGACTCTAACTACGGCACGGCAGAGTTCCAAGAGAAGCAAGCGGCAAGAGTTTCACGCGTGTGACTTTGCCGTTAAGCATTCTACAGGCGTTCACAAGTTGCAACCCTGTACCTGTTTCCGCTGTTCCTCGAGGTACGTGCGGTAGTTGTTGGCGGCGCTGCGCATGCGCTGCAGGTACGCCGGCGCCGCCCGGCCGGTCGCCCAGCTCGCCACGCCGGTCGGCAGCCCCCCCACCGCCGGCTCGTCGTAGTATGTCAGCACGAACTCCATGCCCGACTTGAAGGGAAGAGAACTGTCAAGTAACTCAAGTAGTTTCACCTAGAGGGCGCTGAGTCAAATTAAGTAACAGAAGGGGTTCGCGTCCGAAGGAAATACTTGGATAGTAGAAGTAAATTTTCAGGTTCTCGATTTACGGACCAAATTGTGATCTTTTAAATACACTTGCAAAACTATCCCCAAAAGAGTGGAAGCATGCTTTAAGAAGAAGAAAATGAATCACAGTAAGTAAAGTGAAGTGAAGTGAAGTAAGTAAATCTCTTTAGTCAAACAAAGCGAGTAATGTGCTCATTACTTTGACAACCTTCTTTGAGCAAAATCGACGTTGCCGCGCTACTTGGAGGGGCCAGACAAGGTGTCCTGCAATTACCATTACAGTCGTGCTGAAGCGACCGGCAATTACCTACCTGTCAAAATCAATGATTGTCGAGCTTTGTTTAAAAATGGTAACAAAAAAGTTAGTAGTGCAAAAAGGTTTTCTTCAATCCCCCCGTTCCGAGTCACGCCAAAATCGATTACAGCGTCTACGAAGCCGTTCCGAGCAAGTTTTGGCGATACAAAACGATGGCGTTGTAGACGTTGTAATCGTTTATGGCGCTGACGGCGATGTCACGGAACTCGACTAGAATTTGGATCTGTGTGACGACAGGAAGCCAAAAAAAAAAACAAATGAGCGGGATTTCTTTTTGCAATTTTCTGTCCGTAGTGTTCCGAATAAATTGTAAAATATGAGTTCTACAACCAAAGAATCCTTTAATTCAATGTGGTTAACACTGCCGGACATTAATATGGAAGCTAAATTAATTAGTGATAGAAATTTTTCCGCCGAAGTCAAAGGAAAAATACAAATTTGCATACGAAAAGATCGCGCAGTGGAAAATGGACAGAAAATGAAAGTCTTTGGTGGAAAACGATTTTCTAGCCTTTTTTAGCGAACTTTCAAAGATAATGAAGCCCGAATCTCTCTGGAATACTGACTCCATGCTGAGGAGCACGGTTTTGTTTTGATGAAGCACAAACGGAATGCAATTTTAGTAACTGTACATTTACCAATTGTTATTGAAGTAAAACTTCTTGGGGCACGGGGGTAAAATTTATTTAACCTCTCAACTGTGGGTTATTCATATATTTGCTTTTCAATTGCTACTAGCCGGGTGCTATCACGAGTGGCTAAGAAATGTAACGGAAATTGGAATCGGTGACGTCAGGGTCGGCTGAAGACTTTTAAAACCGCAACTATTTTCAATACGGTTTTTAACTAATCAGATAAGATAATAATACATTCGTACAATAAAGAATGTTAATTAGTGAGAGAAAAACCTGATGAAACGTTAACAAATAAAAATTATTTTAAGCATTCTTCCACGAGTTCTTGATTTCCGGTATGGCCAAGATGGCGCTCACTCTCTTTCGCTAGATGGCGTTAGTAGCCTAATATCTAGCATGACTCAAACTACTTCGTTCAACCTCTTTGTTGGAACCGGAACTTATGTTTGACAGCTGTGCGATGCGATCCATACAGTTTGTAAGAAAAGAGTTTCATCAATGTCACACGGGTCGATATGGATTTCTAAAACAAGCAAAGCAATGCATACATTTGAGCGAGACGGCTTAAAGACGTGACGTCAGATGGTATATAATCTGAGCGAGATGCAAATAGTAGTGACACTATTGAATGAGTTAAGTATATCACCACGAGCGCGACAAATTGTAGATAAGGAATGGTGGGAAATAAATGACATGACGTATTAAAAGTAAGTACAAGTATAAAATAATTTCAAATAATCGGACGTCTGAAACTTAAAAGTAACTTGAAGCAGAGATTGGATCTCAAAATTGGAAATTTAAATCTCTTTTAGTATAGGTAGGTATAGGTGTATAGTATAGGTACCACTTAATGATCTAGCTACAGAAGTTTTACTTCTAACACGTGTACGGTGCTACACGCGTATGTTTTTTTTTTTTATTAAATTATTATTAAGTAACTATATTAAGCTGGTTTTATTTCATCGGCATTGTCTTTCATATTACTAGCATTGTTTGAGTAAAGCACTATACAAGCCTTGGTCCGCAATGACTGCACTGCTGGCCACGCTATGATGGCCTCGAGCTTAGCTTAGCTACGATCTCGGCCTTTAAGCTTGGTCAGCATTGCAACCTTTGATGTCCGCGCTGTAAAAGCCTCGACCTTCGGTCTCGGCCTTTATTCTAGCTTGTCCATCAAAGATTTCAATGCTGACCGCGCTGTACAGGCCTTGAGCTGCGCTTGCGGCCACCAGCAGCGCGACCAGCTACGCCGCCATTACAGACCGCGGCACTAATGTACTATAGCGCCTCCCACAAGCATCGCGGCAAATCAAACAACACATCATGCTTGCCTTTAACTTTCCGACAGGCGCTTGTAATTTATCCTCACCTCGTCAGGACTGTCCAGGGTCCTCACTACCATGTGACTCCAGTACTCCGTCACTCGTATCACATTTTTCTGCTCGGGCACATCTGGGTGCGTGCACGAGCGGCCCAGAATTATGTACACCTTGCTGTCGACCATTTCATCTGGAAGGCAATCATTTATTTATTTAATCGTATGGCTCGAGTGAATAGGCTACAGGGGAATATTTAATGAACTAATCCAGTTGGCTGCGTCAGGAGGAAGGTCAAACAGATCTCGGGGAGGTCCACTGTATGATGTCAAAGGGCAGCGCTGAACGATGTGCTCCATGGTCTGTATTTCGACCCCACACTCACACATAGCACTATCTCTCCAACCCCACCCCCCACCCTAAGGCAATCATGATGACTATAGTCTATTCCTGATGTGAATGCAATGCAATGGAGTCATCACTGTCCGGCAGCCTAGCCACGCCCCGTAACCAATAAAACTGTTTCCAATTATCAAGCCAAGTTTACAGTGACCAGTTGAAGGCAAACTCGAACGCGAAGGTTGTGTCCTGTCCTGTGAGTGTGTGTTAACAGATTTAAATTTCACTGCATTCTTATCACAAATAGACTGTAGAGTCTGGCTATTTAGAATTGAACATCGCAAAACGCAGCAAATTAAAGAATTCTTATGCTTGTAACACCGTATATGTCACCGGATATACGTATATTATTATGTTACCGGCAAAAAATGAAATCTGTCATTCTACAGTGTTACTTTAACCTACAGATGTATCCTCTCTACAGAATGACGGTATTCATACTTTCATACGGTGACCTATGCATCAATGTCACGATGACCAAAGATAATATAAACAGCAGCGTGGCCGCTATAGAAAAGCACTCGTCCAAATTAGACTAGCCAGACTCTAGCTAAAATTATTACATTATTATCCTTATTTAGAATCCAGAGTGAAGAGAGGTATTCAACCATACTGTTGCTTTTCAAAAGAATATTTCCCGAGTTGCCCGACAGCAGTCAACGGCAAACTTAAATAACCGGTCAAGTGCGAGTCGGACTCTCGCACGAAGGGTTCCGCGCCATCGTACAACATAAAGTAGAAAAACACGTTTTTTGTATGGGGACATCCTTATTTTTTAATATGTCATGTATCCGTGTACAGTACGGGGCCATTGTTTAGGCACGTGGGGGCTCGTCTCGCTCTCTCTCTCCCGCCAAGTCCAACGCCGAGTATCATACCCGAATATCATAGTCCCGCCCCGACGTGCCAAAACAATGGCCCCGTACTGTACTTCATTATTTTATACACATTCTGTGAACATTCAACACTCTACCCGCGTGAGATGGAGCCCGCTGGCGGACGGACAGACATACAGACAGACGGATAGCGGAGCCTTAGTAAATGAGTCATGTTTGACACCCTTCGAGTACAGAACCCTAAAGGAGGTTTCTTTAGCCAGGTATTAGCTAACCATACTCCTCCACTTCACTTGTTAGGGTACCGTACCCGAAGGGTGCTAAACGGGACCCTATTACTAAGCCTCCGCTGTCCGTCTGTCCGTCAGAGGGCTCTGCAGCACGAACCGTAATAACTAGAGAGTTGATATTTTCACAGAATGTGTATATCTGTTGCCGCTCCACCAACAAATACTGAAATACACAAAATATTGAAAAAATAAAGGTATACAAAAAATCTTTTTTTTTTTTTTTTACTTTTTTTTTGGTACGATTGGTGCGGAACCCTCCGTGTGAGAGTCCGACTCGCACTTAGCCGATTTTTATAGCTCTTAGATGTTACTCTATTTTTGTTACAACACCACCGTACCTGCATTGTAATCCCGCGGGACCACCAATTCGGTCATCGCTTTCCGTTTTGCGCGCGAGTGCACGCTCGGCCGCTGCGTGTCCGCTTCCGGTTCCGCCCGCGCCGGAAGTTTGATGGTGCTTCCGGCGCGTTTCGGCACCGCCTCGAACTCCTTGTGCCGCCGGATGTACACGTAGTCGCGGTTCGCGAAGAGCCTCTATGGATAGACCGCAGAATATCAATTGTACTGAATGTAATAACATGAATAACCAAACGTGGGTACAAGGACTGTTCCTCTGCCAGCCCGTATGGAAAACGCGTGACGCTGCTTTAGTTTAAACTTTATTATGGATAGTTCGTGTCGACTCCCGAATCGCAAGCTACAAATAAACAATCTGACAACCTTAAATACGACAGCTCTTGCGCGGTGGCCACAGATTCTATTTTCAAACACATTTTTTTTATTTTTTCAGTTTGCTTAGTTTAAAACATAGAGTAACTTATATTGGTTTTAAATTTAGTTCGTGTCGACTCCCGAATCGCAAGCTACAAATAAATAGGAGTACTTATTATTATTATTATTAATTCATTTATGTAATATGGATCTTCGATATTTGGCAATAAATTTATTTATTATTTAAATTAAATTGTATAGCAAGCATTACAGACTAATCCAATTGTTTTCTTACTTTCCTTATTTTTTTATATTGCTTACCAATTTACGTTTTAAAAACGACAAGAGTCAGAGGAAGATGAAGACATCCAGGAGTTGGAGGAAGATGAAGAGCATCCAGTGACGTAGGTGGAGATACTGTCTGGCTATTTGTCTGACGTGGCCATTTCCATCCCACAAACTTTACCCCAGTGTAGGGTCAGTAATACATCGATCGACGCACGAGAGCAGCGATGAATTCAATCCAAAGTGGAGGAAGAAAACAATCCAGTTCGGTCAGAGACCATAATTCCTAATTTCTATAATAATAATTTTTACTTTTTGCTTGGTTTTCTACCATTAATGTCAACAATATAAAAAACTGTTAAGTACTGCAATGTTACTCTACGGGAAGAGCGCCCTACTCATCCTTATTAAACACAGGGTTCTCCCTTCTTTAGGGAGTGGTGTCTCACCCATTGTTACAATTATAATGTAATAACTATACCAAGTACTGTACCAATTTTACTGAATAAAGCATTACATAAACAAAAACATTTACATACAGGCACATACATTACTTCTGGCCCCACACTAGGATACCCTGTGTCGTGGGAACCAGAAACAGCGACATCACTGTAACATGTAAACATCCAAGACCAAGGGGGGTTCATTTTGTCCCCAGCCGGGATTCGAACCCGGGACCTCTCGCATGGTAGGCAGATGGGTCATTATTATTATGGACACGTCACACGGTACCCTCGCGTGGGTGCGCTCACCGGCCACAGCACCTCCCAGTGCAGCACCGCCTGGTCGGGCACGCCGCGCGCGCAGGGCTCCACTACCGCCAGCGACGCCACCGCGGAGTCCCAGCGCCGCCGGTAGCCAGCGTCTGTTTGGATGGCGGCGAAGTCGCCGGCAGTCACCTCCTTGTAACGGCCGTACACTGAGGGAATAGGTGGTTCAGGAGATGGTGGTATGCAGGGTGTAACAGAAAGGTGTAGTCATATTTTAGGGGGTTGTTAGGGACATCATTCTGAGCAACTTTCACTATGAACCCGATTTGGTCAGAGCAACTTTAATTTTCACTTCTCTTTACAAATCAGCTGAAATGTATGGTTGGAACGTATAGTCGCGCGTAAAAATTTCGGTCGCGTAACTTCGGCATAGTGTGTTCAGACACACCCCGTTACCACAAAAAAATATTAAACGTAGTTTAACCTCAAAACAAACGTCAAATCCCATACATTTTTGTTTACAGGTGTTGAACGGGAGTTAATTTTTTTGTGGTAAGGCCCTAATACTCCATCGAGAACCAAACTTCTTCATGCGCACTGTGACATGACAGCTGGCAGTGTGAGAGGGGGCCATCGAATTTGGTGTGACAAGCAGCACGCTTCATAGAGTTATTTAATATCTGGGGAACGAGCTTTGCCTTCAGAGAGATTCGATTGCGCGGATATGAGACTAGCATGAAAACTCAGAAAACTTCGGGGAGACCTAGAAACCGCCCCGCCCCGTTATAAGGGATGTGAAGAAAATGTATGCGCTTTGACGTTTGCCACGCAAAGTACCACTTTCTACAAACACTTTGATTAGCGTCGTAGCGAGTGATAAGTGAACGAATGCAAGTTGTCAGGGGCCTGATGCTGCTCTGAGAAACGCACTTATATTGGATCGCTATCGCATCTAAAACACCCAAAATGGCGTCATTTGGTATGCTCCTAAAGAATCGCAAATAGATCGTAAATAGATTGCAAGCAAAGCGTATACGATTTGCTTGCAATCTAAAAAGCGTATACGATTTGCTTGCAATCTATTTACGATCTATTTGCGATTCTTTAGAAGCATACCAAATGACGCCATTTTGGGTGTTTTAGATGCGATAGCGATCCAATATAAGTGCGTTTCTCAGAGCAGCATCGGGCCCCAGATCTCTCATCGATCTGCTTATCACAAATCATTGAATGTGGCTACCGTAAGCAGTGACGTAATCACAATAACTATCTAATTAACCCAACCATGATACCGTCATGCGATAATGGTTAAGGTTACATAACAGCACGATATTTGACCTGATTTTAATAGAAACATTTACCTTACATACAGTGTTGTGTGTAACCACAGGGTGCTCATCCCATACAAATTTTAGTAAGCCTTCGTAAAAAAGAGATTGCGTGAGGAGTAAGACTTGTACTTTAAACGCCATGGTTTCAGTTAACATACTTCTAGGTGGCGCTAATCTTAGGATAAATCCTATATTATCTTAGCGCCATCTCGTGGTATTTGCAATTGTTCGATGGTGCTGCACCAAGCGATAATGGCCTCGAACTAAAGAAGCTTCCGCAGCATCTCAGTTTACGCCGGTGTCATATTTTGTTCTAGGTGGTCTATCTGTGTTAGTATAATCACTGGCCTTTTTATCTTTTCAGATGTTTATTACAGCTGCTGTGTGTTCTGGGAGTCACATTTTCTCTTGTGACTGAACAGAGCGATCCGGGATCTGCACTGCTTGCCACAGCGATCACTAGCAAATTCGGCGTTAGGTGGTGGATCCGGTTGTTTTCGTATTAGTATAATATTATAGTATCTGTGCCCGTACGAGACTCGCCACCCACGCCATCTATTGCTCGAGCTGTCGACTGCTCTCTTGCTACCTCCCCCCGCGCTCTTCATTCCACGTTGCGCGCGCCTCTCGGCCAATGGCTTGTCGAGCGAGACCAGGCCCCCAATTCTACAAACGGATAGCTTGGCAGTGTCTATAGCGAGGGCGCAAAAACCAGTGTTGTTTGTAGCCGGTGCGGCACGACTTGGTGTCGTCGCCAGCCCAAAACGGGCTTCCGCGTCCTTGCTACAGCGACCGTCATGCCGTCCGTTTGTAGAATCCGGCCTCAGGGCCGGGATTCTCGTCCAGAATCGCATGGCAATAGTATAGCTGTAGCAGGGGCGCAAAATGCCGGTTTGTTTGTCAGCACCGTCGACAAGCCAAAACCGGATTTTCCCACGCTATAGCTATTGCAATGCGATTCGCGTACAGAATCGCGACCCAGTTATCAATGGCAGTCCGTGTATGTTGATCATTGGCTAACTGCTGAAGCTGCCCTTGTATCTGTCGGAGACTCGGCGCCGAGCGAAGCGGAGCGGAGCGAGGCGACCCCATGTAGTTTCACAAACCGAATTTGTTTGCTTATTATTATTTTTATTTATTTTTATTTATTTTATTTATTTATTTCTCCACTTTACATCTAACTTTACAGGATTTACCTAATGCGATAGATGAACATATCCGTACTTTTCTATTAAAAAAAAGAAGAGCCTGTACTTATTATTATTACTTAATTATTATCATAGCAAATAGTGTCTAGTGCAGTTCGTATGAATTCACTCAGTGTACAAGAGAATAGATCCACCTTTTCATGAATGCGGTTGAGCGTGTGTAGCGCGCGCGTGAGCGGTGCGTGCTGCAGCAGGTTGGTGCGCGCGCTCGGCACGGCCAGCAGCCGCGGCTGCCGTCTGCGGTGCATGTGCTCGTCCCTCACACACAAGCTCAAGCAAGATAATATATCTGGATTATGAGTTTTTCCGTTAAGTATCTTATAGATGTATAATACCATTGTGAGGTCCCTTCTAACGCTTAGCTCGTTGTACCCCACCATCCCTAAAACAAATAGGGTGGGATACATCGAGGGGTAGAGAGGATATACTCCAAATTGCCTGAGATACAGAAACCTTGTAAATTTATTTTGAATACGCTCCAGCATGAGTCTGTATTTGGTCTCCTGTGGAGCCCAGATTACTGCATTACATTCTAACTGACTCCTAACCAGCGCATTATACAATGTCATGATCGCTCTGGTGTTCGTAAATTCATGGGCCCTACGCAGAACAAACCCAAGATTCCTAAAAGCTTTTTTGCAGACCTTAGTGATATGACCGCTGAAGTTGAGGTTAGAATTAATTTGCACCCCAAGATCCCGCACCTCCGTCACTCTTTCTAGTGAGGCCTCTTCCACTTGGTAACCGTATTGAAGGGGAGCTTGCGCCCGGGAGAACGTTATCGCTACACATTTTGATGTGTTAAATTGTAGCCTGTTCTCTTGGCTCCATGCTACCACCCTGTCAATATCATGCTGTAACTTCTGGCAGTCAGATGGGCCGTTTATGGGCAGGAAGAGCTTCAAATCATCCGCAAAAAGCAGACAATGGGCATTGTAACACCCATTTTTTTTATTCTATAAATCGAAAATATAGACAAATATAAGAAACTAATTTGAATATTTTTTATTTTTTTGATGTCATTATTTTTTTATTAATTATTTAAAATTTCTGAATTTTGTAAGTATGACGTCACCACTGGCATAATTAGGTAAGTTCCTTTGCATTCAATCATGCTTTTAAAAAGTAAAAATACGTTGACGTTTGACAAATGTCAACAAGAGTTAATATTTAAATAATAAGTCGTTGTTATCCGATGTCGGTAACGAGTTATAACATTTTAATTTCTAAAATTGCCAATAACCAAGAATTAATAAGAAGTAATTAGTAAGTATTTAACAAAGAGACTAAAGAATCCTTACTTCCAAGTGATCTTCACAGCAATACTGTGTGTACACCTTGAAATATTCCGCCTTAGCTTGACGACACCATTTTTGACGCAAATCTTCTCGAATGCGTACAAACAGTTTAGTTGGGCTATTTTTCGAATTGTTTTTGCAGTTTGGAACGAAGCACTCTCTAGATCCCATGATTATTTTAGTATTATTCGGATGTTTATTTGTTGCGATGCGAAGGTTAAGTTATTTTCAGCGGTTATTTCTCTGTTTGACACTTTTGACAGTTGTTGTTGTTGACAAATGTATTTTTTTAAATATTTGTAGGCAATGGAACTACCGCATTAGAGCCAACGATGACGTATTTGAAAGAAAATGAAATTAACAGTTTTTGCGATAAATATTAATAATCCGTTTTAATTTTATTTATTTAAACCCCTTATAGTAATCAGTATCCCTATTCCTCTAAATGGTTTTCACTTTACGACAATCGATGCCTCCCTGATCAATGCCCATTGGCATCCCTAACCACTCTTGGTAAATCATTGATCATAATGAGGAACTCAAGAGGACCAAGATTTATTATCCTACCAAAGTTGAAATTTGTCTAGTTGCCTAGACAACTCGTTAAACGTTTCGTTCACTCACTTGTCTGACGGACCTTTAGCGACTTCGTTAAATGCCGATTTTTAATTAACGGTCTAGGGTGTTAGTTAAGTGTCTGATTCAACCAACCAACTGCGACCTTGCGACTAAGCCCAGACCGCTATTATTTGAAATTGAATGACTTACCTTTGTAAGCGTAGAGGCCCTGCCCCTTTTTGTACTCCTTCCTCCAGATGATGACGTCATCCGCCTCCATATACGGCTCCCACCCATCTTCTGATTGCTGCGGCTTCGAGTCTTTGCAACTGTTGGTGGGATATAAATGTCAGACAATGTACCTATACTTAAGGGCGGGCCCTAGGCAATCGGAACTTAGAATTTCATCCTTAACTTATTTTTAGAGAAAATAAAATTAAAAAAGGTTAAAGCCAAGCTGAGTAAGTCTAACTGAGAAACATACTGTGCCATTTTTATAATGATTAGATAAATAACAAGAACACAAATTCAGATGCGGTGCGAAATTGTAAAATAAAACATTGCGACAGACAGATTTTTCTGGCAACTACAGGAGACTTTTCTATCGAGCAAAATTAATAATATTACGTTTATGGGAAAGCAAAGTCACTCGTGCTAAACAAGTTAGTGAAAAAACATACAGCAATAATACTCGTCATTCCGAGCGATTTGCGTTTTACTAAAGGCTGTTTTTGCCTAGGGCGCCGTCTTAATTCGGCAGTTGAGTATTGCGTACATACTTTAAAGGACTATTTCAATGCCCTGAATGAATGCACTTTCTGCCTGACCCTAATTAGGTATAGTGTAATAACGGACATGCGTCAGAGGGTTCATTGCACTGGAACGAGCGACAGAGATCACGCATAAACCAAATAGGTTTCCGTGATTGCTCCGTAAACTTAGTTTTTAATAAATTTCATTTTGTAACATGGATAATAAAGAAAAAAAAAAAAACGAGCATCCCTAATTATTAATAATAATAATATTTTTATTTGACACATTGCAATTTGTTACAATAGAGTTAATTTAGGCCCTAGTTTAGTGCAGTGTAATAGATCTTTCAAAAACTGAATAAGACACCTAACAATGGAAAGAACATGTACAAAGGCGAGCTTATATCTAATAAGAGATATCTTCCAGCAAACCTAGGATGGACAGGATTGTTTAATAAAGGGTAGACCTTCAAATGTGCACAACAGTAAATAGACTACTTACTAATAATTCCATAATTGATCATCATAGGGCATAGGTAGGGGTGGCAGAACTAAAACACTGCCTACTTTTAGCAAGGGATTCAATACTCCATTTTGTTTGACAGGGAGCTAGCTCATCGCCACTGCTAAGGCTTCCTAACGATGTTTTCCATTACCTACCGTTAGAAAGTCCATATAACTACTAAAGATAAATGATTTATCTCATTGAAGAAAAAGCCTAGCTAATCGTTCACGCCCAGTCGTTTCTGGACAAAAGAGTCCTTTGACTTTGACAGTGACTACCAAGACGTCAATTAATGTCTATTGCAAGGGGATGAGAGAGGGATGAGAACTTGATTTCCCCTAATTTCTGTCATTTTTTAGGGTTCCGTACCCGAAGGGTGCCAAACGGGACCCTATTACTGAGACTTCGCTGTCCGTCTGTCCGTCCGTCCGTCCGTCCGTCCGTCCGTCTGTCACCAGGCTGTATCTCATGAACCGTGGTAGCTAGACAGTTGAAATTTTCACAGATGATGTATTTCTGTTGCCGCTATAACAACAAATATTAAAAATCAAAATAAATTTAATATTAAGGGGGGCTCCCATACAACAAACGTGATTTTTTTGCTCATTTTTGCTCGATATTGATAATGGTAGCAGGTAGACGCTTAAAATGTTCACAATATATTGAGTATATTATTTACTTAAAAAATAAATAAATTAATTAAAATTAAATTAATATTTAAGGGGGGCTCCCATACATTTTTTTGCGGTTTTTTATAGATAATGGCACGGAACCCTTCGTGCGCGAGTCCGACTCGCACTTGGCCGGTTATTTTTCCTTTTCGGCCAGGAGAATGACAATCTCTTGACTGATAGCAATCATACTCACCTGCAGTAGGCAGTACCCGGTGTCTTCTTCTCTATGACGAGTCGCTTCCCGCAGCTTGTACAGTACAGAGTCTTGCGTGCGAGCTCATCTATCTTGTCTATCTCCGTTAGCAGTGCCTGAAACATCACATTAGATAAGATAAGATCAGATAAGATAAGCGTTTATTCAGACGTAAAGTAAGTACGATGAATTAATAATGGCATGTATTAGATTCATCACTAGATAAAAATAATGTATTTATTTTCCAAACGAGTGTGTGCAATGTAGTTATAGGTAGGTATGCATGTATAATGCATGGCCGAATATACAGAGCGAGCTCCCATGGACCTAAAAGTTTCCTTACAATCACGGAAATGACGAACGACAGAACTATAAAACGAACCATACCTTTTTAGCTCGTTGGAACGTTCGGTACGAAATAGGATTATAGGGGACTGGTAAGCCCCGGTACTAAAGGAGCTAGTGAACTAAAGGAGTGATATAGTTCCAGGAGTGGAAAGTATACATATCATTCTTTTCCCTCTCCGGACACAAAACGCGCAAGTCTAGTGCGAGGCGGGCGATACAAAACACTGAATAGAGCGCGGGGTTTCTCCGAGCATAGTAAAAAGACGAAACAACGCGCGCGTTTACATTGCATTGCATGTTTAACATGCCTCGTTTGCAACGAATTATACGAGAAAAAACGCGCGTTTACATTATATTTTTAAAGCGCGAAATTTTAAATGTATCGTTGTATCGGCCATAAAAATATCGCCGATGCCGATATATCGGCAAACCCGGAATATCGCCGATATATCGGTATCGGTATCGTATTGGCTGCATCCATAGTCACAATACACAAAATAGAAACACAGTTCAAAGCAGAAGTAAAAGAGACAAGAAATTAAGCAAAAATAGAAGGGATTAGAAAAATAAAGTTGTACATAATTGAAACAAAAAGTAAAACTTTAAAAATACTGACTTCCACAAACCCTATTTGATAAGAAAACAATGTCAAGTGCTTTTTGAGTTTAATACAAACTGTAACTATTCCCCTCCTCCCCTCCTTGGAGAATTAATTTCGTCAAATCCCATCTTAGTGCTACCCTACGCTACATAAGACATAAGGAACCCCTGCACAAAGTTTCATGGCTCTACGTCAACCGGTTTAGGCTATGCATTGCCTAGTATTGAGCAGTTCTGGTGGCCATGTGCGGTCTTCATCATTAGTTCCGCATTACAATATTATGCTTACCATGTGCATTTGCACGAGTTATTATGAAAAACACAAAAATCACTATAGGTCTGCCTATAATATTTGAAGAGTTCCCTCGATTTCTCCAGGATACCATCATCATATCCTGACCTGGTTTCAATGGGACCAATGGGAAGGTAAACCCTTTCAAACAAAAAATATTTTTCCAAATCGGTCCATCCGTCTAGGCTAGGCGTAATCGGTGTACATGTATATAAAAAAAAAATATGCATCCGATAAGATACACAATATTGAGTTCCCTTAACTGGGATTTTTTATTTGAGATTAATTAATAATAAGAAGCCACTTCCATACTTTTACAGCTTAAAACAAACTTTAAGTTAATATGCATCCAGATATCCAATCACTGATTATTACCAATAAGCCATATGAGGTACGTTTTGAATCCTGGCTAGGCAGAAATAAGTTCCTGGGCCTTATTTGTATGTATGTGACATTGTAGTTCACATTATTTGTAATGTGTAGCCAAGAAAAAGAAGTACGGGGAAAAGAGGTACGGGGGAGTTTCTTGCCCTTTTTTGCCCCATCCCTACGCCCACAACTTCTGAACGGGCGGTAGTATACAAAGATATTAATATTATATTGACGTCGACTAAGCATAATAATATGCATGATTTTATGGTCAATAAAAATTTTGAACTGAACTGAACTGAACTGAAGAAAATGCCTGTATGTAATTGTTATGTATATGTATAACCTAGTTCCAATAGACTGGAGGAAACTTAGATAGGTAAGAATAATTGTAAATAAGATTTTTTAATTGAAACCGATAAATTTCTGCAAATAGGACAGATGCATACAGACGCATGTTTTTATCACTTTGATTTGTTTTTTGTGTCCGATCAATTTAGGGTGACTTTGTGGAAGGACTTTAGTTCCTGACCTACTGACCTTGGGAGGGGGAAGGGGGGAGGGGGGAGGTGGGGGGATGCCCCCCCTACTACTCCCCCCGAACGGAACTGTATAGTTTCTGAGTTATGATTTTTTTAATTTTTGGAGGTTACATAATATAAGGACTTTAGATCCTGACCTACTGACCTTGACCTTGAGGGGGAGAGGGGGGGAAGGGGGAGGGGGGCAGATGCCTCCCCTACTTCTCCCCCCCCGCGGAAGTGCCTAATTGCTGAGATATGATTTTTTAAAGTTTTGAGTTTTGAAGTTTTTTTGCATTGTTGGGCGGGGGAGTTGGAGGGGATGAGGGGTTGGAGGGGGGTTTGCCAGAAGTAGGGGGTCGCCTCGCTCCGCTCCGCTTCGCTCCGGCTCCCGGTTCTGCTTATAAGTGTGTACCTAACAAACCTATCTTTAGTTTTCAAACAGGAAGTAACCTATAATTGATCCAATCGGATTCAAAATGGCCGCCCAACCAACAAAAACTCGGACAGACAACACCCCAAATGCACTCCGTTTCAGAAAAATTACAACTTTTAATTTATCAAAAGTGATATTTTACGTTTAAAATAGATTCATCTTTTCAAATATGCATACAACGAAACGTAACTAATGTATTTTGACCACAGACCATAGATTTTGACATATTTTTTGCGTTTTGTTACATAATTTTACAATATTTTCAGTTTTTCAAAAAATCATATCTTAAAAACTACTAATTTCCGTTACCTGAAACTTTCAGGAAGATGATTAAATGACCCCAACTATACGCTAAAAAAGTTTTGACAGCCTAGTCAATAGGTCAGGAACCAAAGTTGAGCAGACTTTGTTATTAATCAATTGTATTCTTCAATATTGCGTCTTTTGCATAGCTGTCCACGTAGCTACAGCCTTACCTTCAACTCCTCGTCACTAATACTCCGGGTGAATTCATCAGACTCATCCTGGACATCATCATCTCTTTTGTACGCTGCCGTAGCAGAAATCAGCAGCGTTCGTCTCGGCCGGAAAGTCTGGCGGAAACACTGAAACACCTCCCTCACACTACGCTCCCTTCTACACCTCTTCACCACACTACTCACAAGGAAACCTCTAGTCCACAATCCCCAAAGTCTCACTGAACAAAACCTATACACTGAAGACATACTACCACTAGGGTTCGCGGTAAAAAAGTCAGTAAGTCGACATTGCTGTAGCTTATCCTGTCTTGAGTAATGAATGAACGCGGTGGCGACGGAAGGAGGGTTGGGAAAATAATTGCTTTAGTTTGCGTTTTGAGCATTACGCTCGTGAGTCGAGATAACCTCAAAAACTATTATATACTGACAGCTGCAACTGTGACTTTTTTTTTTTGTTTATTTTATGGCCTGGTTGCAATGCAAAGACCTTTGAGCCACGTCTTCATTAAATATTTTTAGTTTGTAGAAAGTTATTACAGGTTGGCAAGAAAGTCTAGAAATTAAATGATGGCAACATTCACAGACTACTGCGTGTTTTCTTTATTGCCATATTTGGATTGTCTATCAAAATACGCAATAGTGCTCTAATATGTCACTTAGAGACTGGCTAGTGAAAGAAGTCCAAAGAAAACCGCGGCAAAAAAATCTTAATGTGGCCACATTTACTGTACACCGAATTAAAGGAGTTGATACTTTGATGTTTTATTTTATTGTTCGATACCTATTTACTCTCATGACTTGGTTGATTGGTTGAAAAAGAGAATAATATATTAGTAAAAACGCGCGTTCGTAAATTCATAGAGCATGGGATGGGTTAGGTAAGTAGGTACCTACTGAATAGATTTTTTATCATGCTATACAGTTTCCCACTGCAGGGCAAAAGCCTTAATTTCGAGTCTATAGTAAACATACTTAATTAATAAACTTTATTATTCTGTTTCATAGTCACAATCAGACTCAAATAATTCAAAACCCGTATTTAAACAACCTGGAAACAATTATGAGTAATTGCAATCAACCACATTTAAATAAATGGATAATATCCAAAAGAACAGAATAGTAACTGAAATTAAAGAAAAATAATAAATAGTCAAGTAAAGTATCAAAATGTTGTAAGCCAAGTATAAACAAAGTAACAATACGTTTGACAAGTAAATAAAGTTGCCATCATCTAAGTTTGAAAACTACCAAAGGACAGGATACGCTGGCCAGTCTCTATGTTGCCATTATTTATTTTCTAGACTTTCTTGCCAACCTGTATTCATTTTCATTCATTGAATGCAGTCAGTGTTGGACAAAAATAAATCATGGTAGAGATACTACCAAAATGGTCATGGTATAGTTTCAATAGGAGAAAAATTCACCATTGTGCTGAATATTTTTCATGTTCTCGCAGGCTCATCTCATGTAGTTTTATTTGAATTAATTTCGTGGAGAACTCGCAGCGTGTATGTAGTTATCAAATCGTAGTGTGTTTTATTTTAAGTATGGCAATAACTTCTACATTATTACTCGTTCATTCATTTAATAGATTTAATTCGTTCAATTTGGGTGGCCAGACTGAGCTAAAATTCCCGACATCAAGGAAAATTTAAATACTGACTTTTTTATATTTTTGTGCTAAAAGTCGCTACTCGACTAAAATACTAGCCTTACCTAATTAATGCGAACAAGCCTAAAGGGACGAAGTTATATACTGCCTAAAATAAACTACCTACACACTAGCCTGCTGCAGTGGCAATTTAGTGTTAACAAGTGTGTTAAATTGGAGCCGCCTGCTGTTAGTGAGTACACCACTCCAAGCGCACACAGCAGGTGGCTCCAGTTACACACGATTTTTACCCTAGATTGCCCCTGCGGCAGGCGTGTGAGTAGCCGGCATAATACAGCACATAGCTCTGTCCCTCACATTACGCCATCCTATTTTGACCAAATCAATGACAGCCTGATTTTATACTTTGCCGGTAACATACACTAGAACAGACATGTTTATAGATTTTATTTAAATAATTACAATATATGTATATACATTAGAAAAAGATAATATGAAATGTAACAAATATCCTAACGATAATTTAAATAGAAAATTTGAGCCAGATCACTGCAGCCGCAATGCTTCACTGTATGGCAAGGCTCAGCCATTGCCCAAGGTAGGGTCCAGATGATTAAATGAATTCATCTATCTCCAGCCTTCCGGTCATTTGAAGCATCGGCCAGGCGCGATGAGAGTTCGTTACACGGCGCTCGCACCTCCTCTGGAACCCATGGACCGAGGGTTTCGACCCCAAAAGGCACAAATATATAGCACTGGCCAAGGGTAGCATATTTGTGTCTTTCGTTGCTCTCTGCGGTCGACGCTGCTGCACCAGCCTTGCGAGCGGTCGCTTTCATGTGAGACCGAGCCAGCAGCGTATCGCCACAAAGTCGCGTCCCACTTAAGCGACCGCCCGTTTTTCCACGGAATGAGTTTCATCCCGTCCAGCCTCTTGCTATCATCCCGCGATATTTCTGATGGTTCTAGTATCGCGGGAGCGCCTGCACTGGTAAAAGCCCGGCGGATGACATCATTCAGTGCTGCATGCTGCGACAGGCGGCCCGCACTGCGTCGACATGCCAGTCCATGGTGGCCCAGTTGGTCAACGCCTCCCCCACGGCGGCAGCGATGTGGCTCATTGTCTTGGCCCCCAGCCTAAGACTTACTGCTAAACTAAATGACGTCCTCTCCAACAGAGTCCCTAAGCTTGCCGAGGGGAGCTCATTCAGCCAGTAACCCAATTCCAGCGCACAGGTGGCCAAGAGACGAGCACGCTCTGTATGGATTATACTTAATTCCACAAGGTTCTTTTGAACCTTAATACAGAGCGGCTCATCCCATAGCCTCTGTGAACAAAGGTTAAAGGCGGGGCTGTGCTGGGGCCAGCTATGTCGGACCAAGCGTTCCTGGCCTCAGTCAAGCACGCGACCTCAACGTCACCGGGTTAATGATTTTATCGATGAGGCCTAACGTGCTGTGCACTGAGGACAGAAAAGCAGGTAGAGCCACGTCTGCTGGCCTGCGGATGCTCAGGCCTCCAAGCCGGATAGGTAAGGTGGCTTGGGTCCAGCTTTTATCACTCATATTACAATCCGGGTAAAGGCCTGTGCCCCTCGGTGGGGACATTAATGGACTACATTTTACTTTACTTTACTTATTACAATTTAGAATTTCTGTTAGTGTTGATCTAATCATTTGGTCTAAACAATTTAGTGTCTGGTCTTTTCCAGATTGTGGAGCACTGCAGGACGTACGTAAATTTTAGGACGAAAAGACAGAATTTAACGACTGTGTTGTATTTACATACAAGTTTATGATTAATTTGCCGCGCTTTCTCTTGTTTTTAGGGTTCCGATCCTTAAAAGGAAAAAAAGTAACCCTTATAGGATCACTTTGTTGTCCGTCTGTCTGTCTGTCTGTCTGTCTGTCTGTCTGTCTGTCTGTCTGTCTGTCTGTCTGTCTGTCTGTCTGTCTGTCTGTCTGTCTGTCCGTCCGTCCGTCCGTCCGTCCGTCCGTCCGTCCGTCCGTCCGTCCGTCCGTCCGTCCGTCCGTCCGTCCGTCCGTCCGTCCGTCCGTCTGTCTGTCTGTCTGTCTGTCTAGGTCTACGCAATCAAAAAATACTGCGATATTATGTCATAATTTGCTGATTTTGTATGAACTCGCGTGGAACTCGCAAGGGAATCAAAACCTATGGGGTGCTTCCGGTTGCAAATACAATGCGTGGCTGACGGGCAGGCAACGCATAACCTAAACCGGTGGATCTAGAGCCATGAAACTTTGTACAGAGGTTCCTTAGTAGCGTGGGGTAGCACTGAATTGGGATTTGACAAAATTAAGTCCCCAAGGGGGGGGGGATAAGGGGTTACAGTTTGTATTAAACTCAATCTAATCAAATAGGGTTTGTGGAAGTCGGTTTTTTCTAAAGTTTACTTTTTGTTTCAATTATGTTTCGCCTTTTTAGATTCTTATCTTGTCGGCGGCCGATCGTAGATTTGGGCACATCATGATGTGCCCAAACGTGAATCATGAATACACAAATGAACGGTGAAATCTCATTAGGTTGCTCAGGTCAGGTGAAGACGAAAGAAAAGACAGAATAGTCTTCGTGTTAATTTGACATGTATAACACAAAAAACATCACATAGTGCTGAATAAAAATGCTTTTAAAAAGGCATGTTTTCGTTAAAATCTGCCACTCAATCATCATGATGTGCCCAATTCCACCGGCCGCCGACCGACAACATCTAGAATATTTTCCATACATTTTTTGGAATATTATACAATTACTATCTGGCGTTGGCAACTTTGATTTGAGTCTTCATCTTTCATTCATTCATTAATTCCTTCTTTCTTTTTGGCGACGGACGAGGCGTTTCGTTTGTTCGATCCGATCGCTTTGGTCACGTCATCTTTTTATCGTCAAATGTCTGAAATCTGCTTTCCACATGCTTAGGGGTAACCGTATCAAGAAAAAGTCCAAGAATCCCCGCACCAGAAGAAAAGTTCGAGCGACGGCTTACGTAAATGTGAACTAGGAAGTGTGAATACAGTGGTCGATCCTGTCTGGTTTGATCTGGTTATTAGCAGTTTCAGGTGTAGCGTCTGAATCCCTTCCCTTCCCCCAGTTTTATATTTTAGCAGTTTAGTTGTGTGATAGACTTATTTATTTAGTGTAGTTATTGTGCGGTGCCAGACAGTCTCGCAAGCTCTCAAACATGTCTGAGGAATCGTCTGCCGATCGCAATGTCGAAATATGGAAGATCAAGAAGCTCATCAAGAGTTTGGAAATGGCGCGGGGGTGAGTTGTTGCCTTTCGGCTATATTTAACTGATATTCATTGTGACATGGCATGAGTTGGCCACATGACCCTCTCAAATGCCAAGCTGGTTTGCGCATTGTTGCGTAGACATGCGCCGTGTAGTCAGCACGCTATGTGCATAACCTCGAAAAAGCGATCGACAGTGCAGGTTTCAGGGCGATAAACGATGCCAATTTCACTTTTATCCACGTCAATCAGTAAAAACACGTAAATATTGTCGAAAATTCTCTTTGTTTCGTCAAAACCTCTTATTGTATGGCATCAGATGATTATGTGATCATGCTGAAGCTTGAAGCTATTCAGTCTTATCTAGTAAAATCGACTGTATTGGTTAGGTGATGTCAGGTACTACATTTTGTAAATGGGATCTATAAACATCCTTCTGACATGATAAACATTTACCAGGCATAGTCACAGTTTTAGTTTTAGTATATTAGTCACTTAGTCTGAGAAGAGGCCTATGCCCAGCAGTGGGTCGATGTGGGCTGAGGATGATGATATTAGTCACCCATGAGTCTCACCCTATATGCAATGCTGTTGGCCCCACACTAAGATATCTACCCTGAGAGTCATCAAACATGAGTCATACATTACATACATAAATATCCAGATATCTAATACAAATAATCTGATCTTACAACTGAAAGTCAATATCTTTGACATAGCAATAAGCAATGCCATTTCACTTATAATCATGTTAAATCAGAAAAAGCCAAGTGCGAGTAGGACTCACGCACCAAGGGTTCCGATCACACTTGGAGAGCATAACACATGTAATTAGGTTTCCACATTAAAAACTAAAGTGTGATGTCATCCATGTAAACCAAATTGAATATTTTTTAGGAAGACAGAAATTAGCAGTTTTCAGATTTTTCCCTTTAATTGTGCTATAAGACCTTGCTTCGTGACGGGAAGTACCCTCTAGGTTTAGATTCCCTTGCGAGTTCCACGCGAGTTCATACAAAATCAGCAAAATTATGACATAATATCGCAGTATCTTTTGATTGCGTGGACCTAGAAGTTTATTTTTTTTAAAAGCTTTTATTAAACTTGCACTGTATGTATGTTTGTTTGTTTGTTTGTTTGTGGGTATCACGGTTCGCGTCAAAAATGTCGGCTTGAATTTGACCCACTTCCCGTTATCCGATTGAGCTGAAATTTCGCATACGTGTATAAGTCGGATGACAATGCAATATTTTTCTGACTTGGAGCTGATCTGATGATGGAGACGGAAGGTGGCCATGGGAACTCTGTCATAAAACATCGCAAGCCCGTCGAATTTGGGCTCGTTCGATTCGTCTTGACGAATACTTTGGTTCTAGAATATTTTTTATGACATGGAGCTGATCTGATGCTGGAGCCGGAAGGTGGCCATGGGAACTCTGTCATAAAACATCGCAAGCCCGTCGAATTTGGGCTCGTTCGATTCGTCTTGACGAATACTTTGGTCCTAGAATATTTTTTATGACATGGAGCTGATCTGATGATGGAGACGGAAGGTGGCCATGGGAACTCTGTCATAAAACATCGCAAGCCCGTCGAATTTGGGCTCGTTCGATTCGTCTTAACGAATACTTTGGTCCTAGAATATTTTTTATGACATGGAGCTGATCTGATGCTGGAGCCGGAAGGTGGCCATGGGAACTCTGTCATAAAACATCGCAAGCCCGTCGAATTTGGGCTCGTTCGATTCGTCTTGACGAATACTTTGGTCCTAGAATATTTTTTATGACATGGAGCTGATCTGATGATGGAGACGGAAGGTGGCCATGGGAACTCTGTCATAAAACATCGCAAGCCCGTCGAATTTGGGCTCGTTCGATTCGTCTTGACGAATACTTTGGTCCTAGAATATTTTTTATGACATGGAGCTGATCTGATGCTGGAGCCGGAAGGTGGCCATGGGAACTCTGTCATAAAACATCGCAAGCCCGTCGAATTTGGGCTCGTTCGATTCGTCTTGACGAATACTTTGGTCCTAGAATATTTTTTATGACATGGAGCTGATCTGATGCTGGAGCCGGAAGGTGGCCATGGGAACTCTGTTACCAAACGACGCAATTGTATCGTGTTTGGTCTCATTTGATTCGTCTTGACAAGCACTCGAATTCTAGATTAGATGTTTTGTCCTGTAATGATAAAGACTAAAAAGTTAAAAATAAATTAAAAGTAAAAAAACATTTTTAAACAAAGCTTTTATTTAATGCCCTAAAAAGAAGAAAATAAAATTTCAATTCAATCAAATGCGTCATTTTATTACATTACACAATTTATACGATATAAAAGCTTGTTGCGGGATTTACTTGTGTAGACTTAATTAGGTGGGTAGGCACCTATTTGCACAGACTTGGAGATAAATCCCGCAACAAGCTTTTACATCGTATAAATTGTGTAATGTAATAAAATGACGCATTTGATTGAATTGAAATTTTATTTTCTTCTTTTTAGGGCATTAAATAAAAGCTTTGTTTAAAAATGTTTTTTTACTTTTAATTTATTTCATGTCAAGATAAATGACGCACTATCAAACTTTTACGACATTAAAGCTGGGGTACCGCAAGGCTCAGGGCTGGGTCCTTCTCTTTACCTTATTTATACAGCAGATGTACCTGAGTCGGAAAATGTCATGACAGCAACATTCGCGGATGACACAGCAGTATTGACATCTGATACAAATCCAAACACTGCATGTACCCTACAGGTGCATCTTGATAAAGTGCACACTTGGATGAAGAACTGGAGAATTAAAGCTAGTGCACCTAAGTCCAACCACATCACGTTTACCCTGAGTAAAAAGGACTGCCCACTGGTGAAATTAATGAAAAAGTGCTACCTCACAACACAGTCATCAACAGGGATCGGAACGAAGGTGTGAATTTACCTAAAGTTTGTAGTCGGACATAACAAGGAGCAGTTACAACCACTTGAGTTGAACCGGTTTGAATTTAACCTGTTAAATTTCGGGTTTTTGTCTAACCAGTTATTTTTTTTTATTAGTTTTACATGTTCCTTACATTTGAAACACCGAACCATAAACATTTTCAAACTGCTGATTCCCAAAAAAAAACATAACTTTTCTATTTTTAAATTTTTCGTAAAAATGACTGAGTATTGTACTTTACATCATTCAAGCGAGGTAAATAAAACATTCATACAGATTGTAATTGAAAGGTGCAGTCATTTTTAATTAAAAGCTTTTATTTAACTTGCTCTGTATGTGGGTGGGTGGGTGGGTATGCATCAAGGTTCGCGTCAAAAATGTCGGCTTGAATTTGACCCACTTCCCGCTATCCAATTGTGCTAAAATTTTGCATACGTATGTAAATTGGATGACAATGCAATATTTTTCTGACTTGGAGCTGATCTGATGATGGAGACGGAAGGTGGCCATGGGAACTCTGTTACCAAACGACGCAATTCTATCGTGTTTGGTCTCATTTGATTCGTCTTGACAAGCACTCGAATTCTAGATTAGATGTTTTGTCCTGTAATGATAAAGACTAAAAAGGAGTCCCATACGTTATCCCGAATTACCCTTGATCGATATCATTTTAAATAGAAATCAGTGTTCATCGACTAATGGTGGAACGAAAAATTGCTTAGCCGATACATTTTTATACCGACAGCATGGTTCGCCGAAAGATTTTAGACATAGTAAACACTTCACCGATAACATTTTGTATAGATGAGGTGGTTCGCCGATTTTTTTTAAATAGAATTAGCCTTTCAGCGAAAGATCTTTAGAAATAGTAAACACTTGACCGATACCATTATGTATAGATGACGAAAATATGGTTGTGCCGTGCTGTCGGTATAAAAATGTATCGGCTGAGCAATTTTTCGTTCCACCATTAGTCGATGAACACTGATTTCTATTTAAAATGATATCGATCAAGGGTAATTCGGGATAACGTATGGGACTCCTTTTATATCGTATAAATTGTGTAATGTAATAAAATGACGCATTTGATTGAATTGAAATTTTATTTTCTTCTTTTTAGGGCATTAATAAAAGCTTTGTTTAAAAATGATTTTTTACTTTTAATTTATTTCATCTCAACTCAAGTGGTTGTAACTGCTCCTTGTCATGTCCGACTACAAACTTTAGGTAAATTCACACCTTCGTTCCGATCCCTGGTCATCAAGTACCTTGGATTTCATCTGGACCGCAAACAAACATGGAAAGTGCATATCCAGCAAAAACGTGACGAGCTTAACCACAAATTCAGATCCTTGGAGTGGTTACTGGGAAGATAGTCTAGACTCACAGTGGACAACAAAGTACTAATCTACAAAGCCATACTAAAACCCGTTTGGACATAATGTAATACAGCTCTGGGGAACAGCAAAAACCTCAAACACAGAAATACTGCAAAGATTTCAAAATGTAGTACTCAAAGCGATAGTGAACAGACAGACAGACAGATAGACAGACAGACAGACAGCAAAGTGATCCTACGTGGGCACTGTTGTGTCTCTGCCACCCCGTATAGGAAAAGGCGTGACGCTATGCTATGTTATGTCAAGTTCATCGCACGAGCTTCACAAAGCCGCAATAAAAAATGGAAGCCCCGTTGACGTACTGTGTATGAGAAGAATGTGAAATAAGGTGAACAAATGTCATTCCAGGAACGGCACATCCATGATCTCGCTCATCATCCCGCCCAAGGACCAGATCTCACGCGTGTCCAAGATGTTGGCGGACGAGTTCGGCACAGCATCCAACATCAAGTCGAGAGTCAACCGTCTGTCGGTGCTAGGTGCCATCACATCCGTACAGCATCGGTTGAAGCTTTACACTAAAGGTATGTCACACCTCGGACACTTCATAGAACGCTCGTAAAATAATCACCTATTACTACTACATAGCCTAATGACATTTGTACACGTGCAAATGTGTGCATAAACTCGAGGTGCGGTATCTGAATCCGCGCGGGGAAGGGAGTGGCCGTTCTGTACGTAGTACTATTATCTCTTCTGTGGGTATGTTAAGATTATGAGACAAAAGAAATATATGTAGGTACAGTGTCTACAGGGTGTAACAGAAAGCTGTAGTCATATTTAAGGGGATTGTTAGGGATATCATTCTGAGCAACTTTCACTATGGAACCGATTTGATCAGAGCAACTTTAATTTTCACTTCTCTATAAAAATCAGCTGGCCGCCCGGACCAAAACATATGGAGCAATGAAAAATTAAGTTGCTCTGATCATACTCATACTCATATATTTATTGCGTCATTGTGGTACAAATTCAAATCGGTTTCATAGTAAAAGTTGCTCAGAAAGGGTCTCCCTAACAACCCCCTAAAATATGACCACACCCTTCTATTACACCCTGTATACAGCCATGGCATGAAATGATGGCAACATTTGCAGACTACTTTTAATGACATTACAGGGTGACATTTAATTAGCTGACCATATTTTGGGGAATGATAGTAACTACCCATAATTGTGAAGAATTATCCCCAAGGAACATTATGGTCGCAAACGAAAAAAATTTTTGGGTCTCCCATAGTAACTTGAAATCAGCTGATCGGGGCAATGTACTGGGAAACAAAATTTTTTTTTCATTGGCGCCATATGTTTATGGTGAAAGTTGTTCACAATGATGGGTACTATCATTCCTCAAAATATGGTCGGCTAATTTTATTGCCTGTATATGGCTTGTCAATCAAAATAAGCTGACGTGCCCTAAGATTCTAAGATGTCACATATGTTGCCATTATAATGTCATGATGACTGTATAGACAAACTCATACTCATATATTTATTGCGTCATTGCGGTACACTTTAACAAAATTATATCCAACAACGAACCCTATAAGGGCACTACAATCTCTTAAAAGCTAACATATGGGCCTATTAGACTACGCTGTCGGCAGGGCCCTGTCTGACTCACTGTCTCTTTCTAGTCGTTCCATCAGAGTGAGACGTCTATACAAATCGTGCCCTGCCGACAGCGTGATGAAATAAGCGCTTTACATCTAACATTTGTGTTTGATAAATATTAGGTACCTATCTTAGTTAAAATAGAATTTTAATTTAATAACAGTGAGATCATTATATGCATGTTGTATATTTATATTAACTGTAACTTGTTTTTCCGATCTGTCTGGTACAAAACAAATGGGACCTTAGGCTTTCTTGCAAGAGACAAAAATGTATTCAAAATAGCAGGATTGGTTGAAATGTGTTTGAAAAGTTGTCACAGCTAATTTGTGATGGACAGGAAGACGGACGTGTGTGACTAAACAAAGGTGTGTCACACCTTTCCATACAAGGTGGCTGTTGCATGGTTGCCCCCCGGTTGAGTGAGCTCATGTAACAAGAGAGGAAGAACTGTTGGTTTATTGAAATTTTATGAATTTATAACATTGATTTCTCTTTGCAGTACCGCCAAATGGTCTAGTCATCTACTGCGGGACCATCGTCACTGAAGAGGGCAAGGAAAAGAAGGTAATGTTTCACTACACTACCATAATAATACTCTACATGCACAAACACACACTAAATAGTTACTTTGTATTGTAATAAAATATCTTTTTTCTCTTTTTCCTTACCTTAATTTCATTAATTGTGTATCCTACCCATCCTAACCTAGGATGGGTAGGATACACATGTCGACGAGTTTGCGCTTCAGTGACAGTGGAAGGTTTCCCTTCATCAGCTCTTTCATGGACCAGTAGCTCTTCCAGGCGTTCGATATGCGTCTATCGATTTCCTTATCCTGCCTGTTTTCGAATGATACTAACTGGCCCAAGTAGATGTATTCGTCAACATACTGTATTTCCTGCCCATCAACCTCGACCCTACGTTTCTTTAATTTTCCGCCTTTTCATTAATTTTAATTATTTTTTTACTTCAAGCTTGTATTAATAGTAAATTTTATAGCAAGGTTCTGGCAGAGTATCACCGTTGCAGATCCTCTGGAACACTTTGCTGAGTCAGAGCCTTTTCTCTGTTTACAATGCATGTTTAATTGAATTAATTGTTTTCCTGTCAAACGTGTATTTAAAAAGTGAATAAAGTGATTATCTATCTATCTATCTTTTCCCAAACGGGTTGGCAGTAGTACTATATGCCCACTTTTAGCCAGAGTTATTGATTAATCTACGTTGATCCACAGGTGAACATCGACTTCGAGCCGTTCAAGCCAATTAACACATCGCTGTACCTCTGCGATAACAAGTTCCACACCGAGGCCCTCACCGCCCTGCTGGCCGATGACAACAAGTTTGGGTTCATAGTGATGGACGGTAACGGAGCGCTGTTCGGAACGCTGCAGGGGAACACTCGGGAGGTGAGAGACAGTTCTGCTTACAACGACGACCGAGAGGCAGAAGACCGACTGTGAACCGCTTTACGATTTTTGTACAAAAATTAAAAAAAAAATATAGGGGGGCTCCCCACACATGGAACTAGCACCGAAAAAAAATAATCCCTAAACCTACATGTGTGGGTGTTATAGGTAGGTCTTTGAAAATGACGTTGAGGTCTCCTAAACCATTTTTCCTCAAAGTTAAAGAGACAGAACCTTCCAAAGTGGAAAAAATTGTGTGTCCTAACTTTTAAAGTAAGAGAGTGAAAAATCAAAAAAATATATATTACAAACTTTCAACGAAAATTGTTTTGAACAAAATATAATAAGCCGTTTTTAAGTTATTTTTTTTTATAAAAACCGCAAAGATAACTTTTTCATTCATACAATCACTACGCAGTCTTATAATTACTCGCTACTACGGAACCCTTCATGGGCGAGTCCGACTCGCACTTGGCCGCTTTTTATAGATAATGGACGGAACCCATCGTGCACGAGTCCGACTCGCACTTGACCGGTTATTAATTTATTGGTATGTCCCAGGTGCTGCACAAGTTCACAGTGGACCTGCCCAAGAAGCACGGGCGCGGTGGTCAGTCGGCGTTGCGGTTCGCGCGCTTGCGCATGGAGAAGCGACACAACTACGTGCGCAAGGTACGTGCGTGTGCGTGTGTCTTGCTTGAGCAGGGGATTCTGCAGACAGTGGCTATAGCGAGAGCGCGAAATACCAGTTTGTTTGTAGCCGGCGCGGTCGACAAGCTAAAACTGAAATTTTGGGCCCTCGCTATTACATAGTCGGGCCATAAGTTCTGTCACATGGGTAAAATTTCGAATTTAGAATAGAGGCCACAAAAAAAGTTATGGGAATTCGAAATTTGAATATTTCAAGAAAATAAAAATACAGGTTTTCTGGAATATTCTTCATTTTCCAATATGGAGTGGACGCGCAAAGAAGACAGAGTCGCAATAATTGCATTGCATCGTTGCGGCCACGCACCAACAGTGATTTTTAAACTGCTGAAAAATTTGAAAATTCCACTGAGATTCATTTATCGTACTATCAAACGATTCAGGGAAGATTCAAGTTTAGATGATAAACAAAGAAGCGGTCGACCTCGTACTGTTCGGACTCCAGCGGTCATCAAAGCAGTGAAGGCGCGAATCCAACGAAATCCTGTCCGCAAGCAAAAAATGTTGGCTCTGCAGATGGGACTAAGCGGAACCACTGTTAAAAGAGTATTGAATGAAGACCTAGGACTTCGTGCTTACAGAAAAAGAACAGCACATCTTCTTAACGCACGGCTGAAGAAAATCAGACTCGAAAGATGCCGGGTTTTGTTAAGGCGGTACGCAGGTAAAAAATACCGCGAAATACTTTTTTCGGACGAAAAAATTTTTAATGTTGAGGAGAGTTACAACAAACAAAATGATAAAGTGTATGCACAGTCTAGTGAAGAAGCGAGCAAACGTGTGCCACGTGTTCAGCGTGGCCATCACCATTCAGCATTCATGGTTTGGCTTGGGGTCTCCTATTTGGGTCCAACAAAGGTGTTTTTTTGTGAAAAAGGAGTGAAAACCAGTGCCCTCGTATATCAAAACACAGTCCTAACAAACAATGTGGAACCTCTTTCACAAACAGTGTTCAAAAATAGGCACTGGGTTTTCCAGCAGGATTCTGCACCGGCCGATAAGGCGAAAAGTACCCAAAACTGGCTCACGACCCATGGAATCGTCTTTATCAGGCACGAGGATTGGCCCTCCTCCAGTCCAGACTTGAATCCTTTGGATTATAAAATATGGCAGCACCTAGAGGAGAAGGTCTGCGCTAAACCCCATCGCAATTTGGAGTCACTTAAAGCATCTCTGATTAAAGCGGTCGCCGATATTGACATGAATGTCGTGCGTACTTCGATTGATTACTGGCCTAGCAGATTGAAGGCTTGTATCGAAGCCAGAGGAGGACATTTTGAATAATTTTAGTGTGGTTTAAATCTGTATTTTGTACCCTTTCATTTGATATATAAATGGTTGTAGTGCGTAACTCATTGTGTCATTTATTTAACTTTCCATATGTGACAAAACTTATGACCAGACTATGTATAGCGACAGTCACGGCCCAGGGAGATTAAAAGATGAGGCTGGCGACGGGTTATTTTCATAATTCATAATTCTGTATTGCACGGAAAACAATATGATACATAGTCTTAAAACAAAGGTAAGCAAAGGCGAGCTTATCTCTAAAAAGAGATTTCTTCCAGCAAACCTAGGCAATATAGGACAGATTGTTCTGAGGGAATAGTCCAAGTGCACAAAAAATAAAATGAAGATAGATGAAACTACTTATATCTTCTAATATAATACAGGCTGAAAATAAATTAGCTGACCATATTTTGAGGAATGATAGTACCCATCATTGTGAACAACTTTCCCTATGAAACATATGGTCGCAAATGAAAAACATTTTTCGTCCCCCAGTACATTGCCCCGATCAGCTGATTTCAAGTTACTATGGGAGACCCAAAATTTTTTAGACGGTCCAGCAATGGTATCCTAGGGATCATAGTGCACAATATCTATAAGAATAAAATACTGCAACACTGGGTCTCCGTGCACCGGGACGGGAATAGGAAATAAGGCTGACTTTTATTTATTATTTTTGTATAATTTTAATTTTATAATATTTTATAATATTTTTACTTGTTTTTAAATTAATGTATGGACCTTTTTTGGACTGAAATAAACAATTTTATTATTAAGGGGGGCTCCCATACAACAAACGTGATTTTTTTGCTCATTTTTGCTCAATATTGATAATGGTAGCAGGTAGACGCTTAAAATGTTCACAATATATTGAGTTAGTTATTTACTTAAAAAATAAGTAATTAAATTAAAATTAAATTAATATTTAGGGGGGGCTCCCATACAACATGTTTTTTTGTTGTGCTTTTTTATAGATTAATGGTACGGAAACCTTCGACTTTCCTTCCGACTCGCACTTGCTGGTTATTTTAATGTTTCTGTGCAATAAAGAATATGAATATATATGAATATGAAATAAATGATTTTGTATTTGAACAAACATAATATTTTGTCGTCTAGGTAGCGGAGGTGGCGACACAGCTGTTCATCAGCGCCGACCGGCCGAACGTGGCGGGGCTCATCCTCGCCGGCTCGGCCGACTTCAAGACGGAGCTGTCGCAGTCTGACATGTTCGACCCGGTAAATACTTCTTCTTCTTCTTCTTAACCCAGGGGGATGATGTGCCTGCACCTGGCCCACGAGAGCGAGGCCTTTGTGCATGTCCCCTGCGCCTGCACTCTAGTTCAGGCATCCCAACTCCAGCACAAGCTGAAGGCCTGGATATTCGAGAAGGGTCGACGCTCTGCTGTTTTCTCCCAGAATCGCGATTCTGGTCTGTGGTGGACGGGCACGCAAGCAACATGTGCTCCACGGTCTCGTCCACTTCCATGCATCCCCTGCAAAGGGAACTGTCTGTTGCACTTGTAATTTTCAAGTGTTTGTTAAGTGTTCAATGGCCTGTTATGAGGCCTATTTGTATATTTATTTTGCTGTGCGGCAGCCTCATCAAGTAATTCAACCAACCCGGTAACTAATACACTTATGGTTGATTTCACCAATAATCACTATCTTTTAAGGGACACTTTCATTTCCTCTCACTTCTCTATACAAATCAGCTGACCGCCCGGACCGAAACGTTTGGAGCAATGAAAAATATAGTTGCTCTGATCAAATCGGTTTTTTAATAAAAGTTGCTCAGAATGGTCTCCCTAACAACCCCCTAAAATATGACTACACCCTTCTGTTACACCCTGTATAACACTTAACCGTGCCATTTCCATGGACATGTTGGTACAATAGCGATCCCCGTGTCTCCACAGCGCCTGCAAGCCAAGATCATCAAGCTAGTGGATGTCTCGTACGGCGGGGAGAACGGCTTCAACCAAGCCATCGAGCTCGCGGCCGAGTCGCTGCAGAATGTGAAGTTCATTCAGGAGAAGAAGCTCATCGGACGGTACTTCGACGAGATCTCGCAGGTGACGATTCGTTCATTCGTTCGTTCAAGACTCAGAGACGATTTCAGGGCCGTAAAATCCAATTGAAAAAAAAGACGTCCTTTCGTCGTTCACTCGGTAGTTCATTCATCATTCACTCAATAGTTGGTTAGATTACTCGTACATTTATTAGTTCGTTGTTAGTTCGCTATTCGGTTGAGAACAGGTTCAACCAAGCCATTGTTCACACTCAGTCGTTCAAGGCTCAAAAGGACTAGTTTACAGGGCCGTATAATACAATTGAAAAATAACTCATTCGTTCATCGTTCGCTCTGTAGTTTCTGTATCGTATACTCATTCTTTCATCGCTTACTCATTCGTTCATCGTTCTCTTTGTGGTTCGATTACTCAATGGGTAGTTGGTCAGTATAGTAGCCGCGCCATCTATATGCCACGTTCTGCGCCGACGACCGCTCCCGTAGACAGAGAAAGGAATAGACGGAGTGCATGCGTACACCTTTGAGATGGAGATAGAGTTGGTTCTCAATAAGCATAAGGTTCAAAATCAGAGATTTTCTGCCACTCGTCTGTCAAAACAAGAGCAAACAAGCATTTGACAATTCTGTGGCCAACAACAAAAACGCATACGCGCGGGTAAGGGACAGGTGATCGTTATTGTTTCTCGCTTACACAATAATGATTCGTATTATGTCATCTCTTTCTTTTCTTTTTTTTCTGACGATGCGCCATCTCTATACTATACTCCCTTTACGACCGCTCCCGATCACTAACGAGCACAGCGCAAAGATGGCGGGCGGACGTGCCGCCCCGTGTGAGGACGACCAACGCCGCCGCCGCGATAATGCATGCGTAGGCGAATTGGCAGGATTCGAACCCATTGAAGGCTTCTCTGAATCTCTGAAGGCATAGCCTTCAGCTTACTGCTGAGTCAGGTGCTGCTGCTGATCAATCACGATTCAACCTTCTTTTTAGGGTTCCGTACCCGAAGGGTGCCAAACGGGACCCTATTACTGAGACTTCGCTGTCCGTCTGTCTGTCTGTCTGTCTGTCTGTCTGTCTTGAAATTTTCACAGATGATGTATTTCTGTTGCCGCTACAACAACAAATACTAAAAAACAAAATAAATTTAATATTAAGGGGGCTCCCATACAACTTACGTGTTTTTTTTGCGGATTTTTATAGATAATGGTTCGGAAACCTTAGTGCGCGAGTCCGACTCGCACTTGGCCGATTATTTATTATGATTTACGCCCCTGGAATCAAGTCCTTTTAGGCAGAGTGCATGAATGAATGAGATATTGTGTGTGTTTACCTTTCTTATTTTGTTTATTTTTGTCTGATTGTAGTGTGTTTACTGTCTTTGTAATATTTTTTCTTCTTTCTTTCATTCATTCATTCATTCACTAATAACTGACGGTTGTGTTGTATCGTTGCAGGACACGGGCAAGTATTGCTTCGGTGTGGACGACACGCTGAGAGCGCTCGAGTTGGGGGCGGTCGAGACACTCATCTGCTGGGAGAACCTGGACATACAGCGGTGAGCCTTCTTCTTCTTCTTCTTCAGGGCACGGGCAAGTACTTCTTCGGTGCGGACGACACGCTGAGAGCGCTCGAGTTGGGGGCGGTCTAGAATTGACCTAGAATCATGAAATTTGGCACGAAGCAAGGTCTTATAGCACAAGTAAAGGGAAAAATCTGATAACTGCAAATTTCTGTCTTTCTAAAAAATATTCAATTTGGTTTACATGGATGACATCACACTTTAGTTTTTTTATGTGGAAACCTAAATGCACGTGTTACTCTCTCCAAGTGTGATCGGAACCCATGGTGCGCGAGTCCTACTCGCACTTGGCCGGTTATTATGGGTATAGATTGCAATGTGTACAATTTCAGATACGTGCTGAAATCGCACGCCACCAACATGGAGACCATCCTGCACCTCACGCCCGAACAGGAGAAGGACAAGTCGCACTTCACGGACAAGGAGGTAAGTCGCACGCCCGCGCATAAGCAAACAGCAAACATGTACGGTTGGCGAGAAAAGCTAGACATTCAAGTCTTCACAAAATAAAAGGCCCGTTTTGGCAGTTCACGCCCATGAAGTTTTAACCTCTAACGCATAGGTAAGAGAAGCGGTTTTGCTAGGTGCAACTTGTACGTTTTGCTTGTACGTAACAGTTGACAGTTGATCAACATTTGTAGACTATTTTTAATGACACATTTGGTTTGTCCATCAAAACACGCAGTGTTGCCATTTTTTTTTCTAGGATTTCTTGCCAATTTGTACATTATTCCTCAGTAAAATAAATGTTTGATGACCTTGGAAGCTATAGGATGGAGCTCCTTGATTTTATCAAGATCATCCTAGGTTGTTCTTTGAGGAAAACTGTATACGTGCATGTAAATGGTATGTTTACAAAACATTGACACACACAAGCATATCGCAAATGAAGGAGTGCGGCGCCTCATTTCAGTTTAGACGAGCTCTACTTGTCGAATTCTAATTTTGCTATTTTGTCACTGGACCTTGAATGTCATATTTTATTGACAATCGATAATTATGACATCTCCGCATTGCCGAGTTAACGAAATGATCGATAGTCGATTAAATCTCCAGGGACATTGACATACTACACAATTGAATATTTGTATGCCACTGGGCCAAGCATAGAGATACGATATTACAAATATTTAGGATCATTATACTACAACCTATGTTTTACAAATAAACACCTTTGACTTTGACTTTGATTCGATTTTTGTTCCGAAATTTCAATTGCGCGATGTAGGAATGTACGGAAATTAGATTTGGTGCGGTGGCGCCATCTATTGGAAGACCAGGCAGTTTGGACGCCTGATTTGTTTTCTAACAACAAACCATTTGGTATACTCGTAGGATGTTGTCCAGGGTCTGATGCTGGAGTCGGAAGACGGCCATGGGATTGTAACTATGTTCCTCACCACCCGCAGAGCGGCGTTGAGCTGGAGCTGGTCGAGTGCCAGCCGCTGCTGGAGTGGCTCGCCAACAACTACAAGTCGTTCGGAGCGACCCTCGAGATCATCACCGACAAGAGCCAGGAGGGCAGCCAGTTTGTTCGCGGCTTCGGCGGCATAGGGGGTAAGTCTCACGCCCGTGCGCGCTCCCGCCACGGAGTTCCCAAAAGACGTCGCAGAGTGATCTATTATGTATGGTTTTTATGTATTTATGTCAGGGAGCACTCATCCAGTGGAGAGCGTATAGATAGATACATTTTCCTTTGAAACACAATTCACCAATTTACGGGCGGCGGGGGATGAGGTAAGAGAGCTGTGATTGGTCAGCCGCTGCGAAACTGTCTGGCGGCCCGTCATCGTACATAGGTTGCGTACGCGAACGTTTGTTGAATACACCAAACGTTTGGCGAGCCGCATTCCGCCGCAGGCGCAGTCAATTTGATATATAGTCTCTGATTTATGCACTTATTCGTAAGTAGTCTATTAATTTAATATTTATCGTTGTGCACATTTGTAGGTCTATCTTTTGTTAATGAATCCTTTCCATCCTGGGTTTGCTGGAAGATATCTCTTATTAGAGATAAGCTCGCCTTTGTACATGTTTTTCCCATTATTAAGTGTCTGTATTCTGTTTTTGTGCAATAAAGTATAATGTAAAGTAAAGATCTGCCACTCGCCTGGCAGTATAGCCGTGAATGATAATTGCGCGAAGCGACGTCTTTTGGATGAGTGGTCTGGGTCCGTCGCACTGCTACGATGAGTCTCGTAGACTACCGCCGTACCCAGAGTCGTTAATGGTTCGCCCGGAGTTTAATGGTTCATTAAGGAGTTTGAAAGTTCATGTTCATTCACTTGGCGAACCTTCGACAGAGAAAGAGGCCGCCATTGTGCGCTCAGTTTGGGAGGAGCCAGAGCAGATGGCACAAGATCGGTACAAATGGAAATCTGTACTGAGAGCCCTGTGCCCCTGCTGAGGAGTGTCAGAATAAGAGGATTATACAGACTGTAACCAAATGGTGTAGTCATATTTTAGGAGGTTGTTAGGGAGACTATTCTGAGCAACTTTTACTATGAAACCGATGTGATCAGATCAGAGCAACTTTATTTTTCATTGCTCCATTATTTTTGGTTCGGCCGCTCAGCTCATTTGTATAGAGAAGTGAAAATTAAGGTTGGTCTGATTAAATTGGTTTCTAGTAAAAGTTGCTCAGAATGATGTCCCTAACAGCCCCCTAAAATATGACTACACCTTTCTGTTACACCCTGTAGAATAGAATGCTTATTTATGATGAGATGATGAACGAGGATTACCAAGTAAACGATTTTGTTTGTAAATAAACATTTGGAATTGGTTTAATGGTTCAATGTCTCTGGGTACGGCGGTAAGTGGCCGTATTCTGTTATGAAAAACGCATAGCGATAGCGTATCCCAAGGGCGCAAAATGCGGTTCTCCAGACAGAATAGGTCACTATTTATTTGTGTTTATTTAACATAACTAATCTCTTATTTTCTCTCTCCCTTTCTTGCCGCTTGGACCTCGACGATGGATACTAACACAAAAAAATCTACGATATTTTTTTTCAAAAATATATTTTTTTGTAATAAATATTAGGCATTTTGCGATACAAAGTCGATTTTCAGTCGCTTCAGCTAGACGAGCCATTGGACGACGTTGATCTCGACGACTACTAATAAATTAGAATTAAAAGGGCCCTAAAAATGATTTTAAACTAAACTTAATCACACCAAACGTGAGCAATGAAAAGCGTCCCATAGAGAAACTTAAAAACGCAAATAACTGTTTGAAAAAAAATGCTTGCAATTTTTTTTTGACGTGATCGATTTTGATGTATTTTTTCCTGTCTCACATTTTTTTATCTGCTCTACTACTCTTAACAAATAAGTACTTAACAATGAATTACTCAATGCTTTGTTTTTAAGATGTGTGCGTTGCTTTCCAATATTTTGTATAGAAATAATAAATCGAGTTTACTGTGCGTTTTATGTAAGAATAAGAGTCCTTTCATACTGATGATTTTCTATAGCCCAACTTAACTATCGGGCGATAAAAAATGATCTATCTACCAGTACTCTAAGATGGCGAATTCTGACCTCAATATAATTAAAAAGATCACAACTTACAATAAACAAATTTTCGTGTGGGATTACAAAAACAGATTCCTCAAAAGTTAGATGATCAGATGCCTTAAAAGTGCATGATCTAAATACTCCAAAATTACTCGCCTCAGGCTGGATTTTACCAAAAAAAAGTTGTACGAGAATAACTATCCCGGGGATAATTTATATGACAATGACAGTTCAAAATGAGGTGATCTGATCTGGCGTCTATGAAAAAGTAGAAGATACTCTCGAGTAAAAGTTACTCTTTCGTTGGTAAAATTCGTTCTTAGTAAATTAGATGCTATATCAAGCCTTTTGTTGTCATTTGGGGTGGCAGAGGGCCCAAAAGTACAAAACGGGTTCTAGAATTTTTGTATGGAGATTGGAGACTGGCATATGTTCCGCCATTTCGGAGAAAAAAAATCTGCAAGACTGATTTTCCAAAATGGCGGACAGTCATAAATGCTACAAGCTCTTTCGACACTCCCTTTTTCTCTGTTCTATTTTGCCACCTAAGATCTGTTCAAAATTTAAATCGCATAGTGAATAATATCACAGCCGTAGTAATCTAATGCTAGCAATATACAGCAACAGTTTTGCCTTACAAATGATATATGAATTTGATAGTACCACTATGTCCCATTTTGACGCTTGACAGTACTATTATATGTATCATGCCGGGCGGTCTCACACGTAGTCGTGTTATATATAAAACGGATAAAATCATATACGTATTTAGAGAAGCATACATGTTTAAACGTTGAATAGAAAACACTGCTAGGTCTGTTGCCACGATGAGCAAAATATACAAAATATGCGTAGAGCAAAAAGCCTTTGAGTCAGTTAGATATCTTATTGTATATTTTTTTGTAGTGGTTCAAAATTTATCATTAAGTATAAATTAAACTTGAATTCCACCTCAGTTATGCTGGGAGCGTTTGCTATGTGCATACACATTATGAAGTTATGGATGTGAATTAAACAGTGTTCAGTTTTACCATAATTATGAACTGTCAGTTCATAATTATGGTAAAACTGATAAGTCCGACAGCGTCATTGGCGAAATTAACCTTAGTTGTAAGATCGCCATTAATTAAGAAATGTATTGAATGAAATCTAATCAGCGTGGCCCGTGTTTCAGCATAAAGAAATTATGAAATTATGAAATGCTGACACTAAATGGCGTTTTGGTGTTTCTAATTTCTTGGACCAAGCGGTTTGGTCTGGTTGTTGCATGTCATTGAGTCAGTTTTTTGATGATGTTACTTTCATCTTCAGTACAAAAATAGTCACAGGTAACGAAAAATGTTTTACGCAGTAATTTAATATTTATTCTTAGGTCTAATTTTAACAAATTTACTAATGTATATTTTAAATTAAGCCACGAAATATCTGCGAACTGTGACAAAGTTAATATTGTTAAAGGATGTGCATATAAATAATTTGAAAATTAGTTTTATTTAAAAGAAAATGGCGAAGCCCAACTATTCATTTCTAGCTGTACTAAAATTAAGAGTGAATGACATTGTATGACATTAAAATGTATGCTTTTCTAGTCATATGGGTATTAAAAAAAGATTGCATTAAATATTTTATTACTGCCCCAAAAACTAACATTACCGAGTTTCAGTTACACCCTGTATAGTGACAGATGTTGTCTTAAGTTTTTGTTCTTGGCTAAGTATGAACTTAAAAATAAGACAGACAAATCAAAATAATAAATAGGCTGGACTAAAGCAAAATTTAAAGGTAAACAAAAATTAAAATCTTAAGAGCAATGACCATCTTAGTAATAAGGTCCCGTTTGGCACCCTTCGGGTACTGACCATAAAAACCAGTTAGGACAAACCTTCAAGACCACGGGGTTCCGTAAGTCTATGTCTGTGTGTGCAAGTCATTCATGTTATGAAATCATCACGCATGCGTGCATGACTTCATGACAACCATAGACAATAATGATTCCTACATCTTTTAATTTTACAACTAGTGGTTTTTACAACGTCATTGGATTGTCTTCACATTAATAATACATTTTTAAATAAAAAAAATAAAAAAATATTCGATTTGGTACTCGATTATTTGTATGGTAAATAGTTTTTTTATGAATTCATTGTAGGATTTCAGCAACATCTTTAATCCTTAATTGTGCCAAGCCATTGATTGGTTTAACTTGTTAAATCATTTCACTATGAATCAAAATATTATAATATAATAATAATAAATAATGAGAGACAGCGTTATAAGCTTTGCGCATTGAAAAATGTTTTTTTTTTTTTTTTTAATTTTATAAACTAAACTTAATAAACAAGTGAATTAGAATTATCGAATTACCCCTTTAACCCTGGGTTAAATGCTTGGCGCAATTCGGTTTTATATGCATACATATTTTGGATCCCAGGTAAACCTAATCTGCTGCGTATACAGGTGTTTTTTTCAGTCTCGCACACACTTGAAAAATACATCCTGTATATTGTGTTTTATTACTTCTTTGGTGTGGCAAACATTGTGTGTTTTTTTCCGTAGAATATAAAGAAATGTAGCGCATTAATGTCGAGGGGCACAGGCTTTTTGTCGACTTGGAATAAGATTGAGCGACACGAAACTGTAAATTGTATTTCACGTGTGACAAATTACTTTGAGTTTGCTCGTGTGTAAACGCAAGTTGGCAGCCGAACGCAACCGCTGACGTGACGTCTATGCATATTCGATGATATCTACAGTTCTAAAAAAATACAGCCTACCAACGATCTATTGGCTGGCACTTGAGTCAAGCTTACAGGCGGTTTTACGCAACTTAAGGGCGGGCCCTAGGCAACTTAGAATTTCATCCTAAGAAAAGCCTTATTTTTAGAGGAAATTAAATAAAAAAAGGTTAAAGCCAAGCTAAGCAAGTCTAACTGAGGAACATACTGTGCCATTTTTATAATGATTAGACATAGATAACAAGAACATAAATTCAGATGCGGTGCGAAATTGTAAAATAAAACATTGTGACAGACAGATTTTCTGGCAACTTCAGGAGACTTTTCTATCGAGCAAAATTAATACTCGTGATAAAACGAGGTAGTGAAAAATCGTACAGCAATAACTCATTATTCCGATATATGGGTTTTTTTCTAAAGACTGTTATTGCCTAGGGCGCCGTCTTAATGCAACGAACCTGTGTCCGAAAGCCAAGAGATCGCTGTAAAGCTCTAAAGAATTTGAGCTGGACTAACCTTGTCCTCTTTTCCAGGTCTTCTACGCTACAAGGTGGACTTCCAATCGATGCAGTTGGACGATGAAGAGATCGACAATCTGTATGACATCGACGACTACTAAGATGGCGGCCGCTCCCGCGAAACGTGTCCGGAATTGTGGTATTTGAGACTGGTTTTCGGTTCTAGGGTTGTATTTAATTGTATGCAAAATATTGCCTGTTTGGTCATCAAAAACAGCAACTGAATATACTGACGTACCGTTGCCGGCAATATTGACATTTGTGGGGATTTAATGAATGGGGCAATATTGCTCCCATACAATATATGGCAATATTGCCGGACATATGGCAATATTGCCGGGAATGGCACATCAGTAACTAAAAATCCTAAATCGTTGGTCGTTTAGCAGTTCAATACTCAATGCTCAATCTTTTATTGCACTCCATAGGTTATTCGATGGTGCATTGGTTTTTGTAATTTGTACATGTCAACCTAACCCGAAGGATGAAGGGGCCTTCCCACCACCACATCGCATTTTGATGAGCAAACCAGTACTTTTGAATTTCGATTAAATATATTCCATTCTGAAAGGGTTTTTTTTTCGCAAAATTTGCAAAATTGCAATGTTTGGCCGCACTTAGCACCTTACTAATAAAAAGAATGTGCAGGGTGTATATGGGTGGCGGAGCGGGACAGCATGGTGTAAGCGACAAGGACAGCTGCTCCACGTCGCACCATTCTAATAACTCGTCTGTGTAAAAAAAACCTGTGATTTAAATAAACCGAATATCACTTTTTGTTTTAAAATAACATCAAAGACGTGTTTTGAGGATAGGAAGTCTTACAATCAGCGCGACAGGAGGAGAAACACGAGTGTGTTTCTAGAAAAATCTGTGTGATGCGAGGACAATTTAAAAAAACACGAGAACTGTCCATGAAATTGATCTGTTGAATATTAAAATGCAGATGTATAATCAACACAAGTCACGGCTTTTCCCAGATGGGATGGAAAAGACGCAGGTTTGTGTCCGCGTTTAGTGTTACAACATTTATTACGGCACAGATTTGGTCACGCAAAATTAGGTACTGGAAAGGTGGGCACTGCAGTGCCTTTGCTGCCTCGTATGGGAAAAGGTGGGCACTGCAGTGCCTTTGCTGCCTCGTATGGTAAAAGGTGGGCACTGCAGTGCCTTTGCTGCCTCGTATGGGAAAAGGTGGGCACTGCAGTGCCTTTGCTGCCTCGTATGGGAAAAGGTGGGCACTGCAGTGCCTTTGCTGCCTCGTATGGAAAAAGGTGGGCACTGCAGTGCCTTTGCTGCCTCGTATGGGAAAAGGTGGGCACTGCAGTGCCTTTGCTGCCTCGTATGGGAAAAGGTGGGCACTGCAGTGCCTTTGCTGCCTCGTATGGGAAAAGGTGGGCACTGCAGTGCCTTTGCTGCCTCGTATGGGAAAAGGTGGGCACTGCAGTGCCTTTGCTGCCTCGTATGGGAAAAGGTGGGCACTGCAGTGCCTTTGCTGCCTCGTATGGGAAAAGGTGGGCACTGCAGTGCCTTTGCTGCCTCGTATGGGAAAAGGTGGGCACTGCAGTGCCTTTGCTGCCTCGTATGGAAAAAGGTGGGCACTGCAGTGCCTTTGCTGCCTCGTATGGGAAAAGGCGTGACGCCATGTTATGTGTTGTAATTAGATTGTTTCTTTGATCAACTCAATGTGGACCTACTCTTGAGGGATGATAGCTAAAACTAATTTATCGAGTTAAACTCTGACAGCTCCTGTCTTTAGCCATAAATAGATTGAAAATTTTGAAGCAAAACATTATTTGTCACCTCTCGAGAAACCCACACATTGGTTGGAAGAGTTTAATAAGCCTTGGGAGTTTCATCCTAAGCAAGTTTAACATCTGAATTGTGCTCGCAACTTGCTCAAGTCAGAAACATACAATATTGGGCCTTAACACTAAGTCGCGAAGGACCAGAATAGCTTGTATAGTTTCTGACTTGACATAGTGTAAAAATTGGTATTATGTATTAACCCTCTCGCTCGCGCGTCTACACTACATCTCGTACTATTAGTCAAGACTAGAAGGCATTCAAAATATTGTAATCAAACTTAACAGTTTGTATATTCCGATGGCTATACAAATTAAAATAATCTATCATAATTGACCTTTAAAATCTGTCTCCTGACGGTGAAGTCCATGCATTACATAATGTAAACGAATATACGATCCTAACAGCCAGTATTTATCTCGTGACAATAACTATAAACACCGAAAAGACACAAAAAAGCTGGATGTATAATGTCATCCAGGTAAAACCAAATTAAACTTCAGAGTTTTTTTCATGTAGGAACCTTACTACTATACCGATTCCTGATTTTAAAAAAATGACCATTCGAACGAAGAAAGAATTTTTGAAACCGGTTCATGAAACCAGTTTCGACGAAACAAATAATTAAAAAAACCATACAACCTAACTGATAACCCCCTCCTTTTTTGAAGTCGGTTAAAAAAGGAATCTATCTATGGTTAGTTTTGACGCCATATGCGCACTACCCCCCCTTATTAATAAAAAAACACTCAGGCATTATCTACGGGACAAACCTTAGCAGCTGTCTAGTGCACACTACTACTAGTTTTGCTTGTTTACAATGTTTTAAGTAACTAATTGCCTTGACTATAGACATAGATCTTAGAATAACTACACACAGGCCACTACCGATAACTAGCAGTTTGAGGTCACTCAAAGTAATTTTTTCATTTCTCGCTTTTGCAACGCCAAGCGACACTTAAATTGAGCAGCATCTATGAATTTGGTCGTTCAAATGTGTATTTATTCTACGGGTGGGTATTGTTTGTTTTTTTATCATGTTATCAATTGATCACACCATCCAATGTTCGAATTGTATTAATAAACGAGCAAAATACATCCAAGTTCTTATAGTATTATGAATCAAAATTATTATTGTATTCTGTGAGCAGCGTTCAGACCTTGTGGTAGCTAGGCACTGAGATCAAACCCCAAGAAATCCTAGAAGCAATGTATGTGCCGGAAGCAATGTATGTGCTTGTATGAAATGTTATGTTACTGTTTATAGGGACCTATGGACGTGGCAGGTTACTACTCGCCTTCAAAGTATTATATACCTCTCTACTGTCGCAGTGCCCTATGGACAGGGCCATAAATTGTATCTTGATTTAAGAGCAAATGTGAATGCAATAAACGTAATTCTAATTCTAAGTACCGGTTTATAATACCGTTTTCTTTCGCGTCTGGAACGCTAAGACCGTTTCTCGGTTTCGGCAAAAGCGGTCTCGTTTCATAACACTGGAATTATGATTTATTCGCTAGTGATTTTCTTCGTGTCGACAAAGGCTGTCTTGTCTCGTCCCACTCTGGGCGGGATAAATAGCCTATCTAGGGATTTATTAGGTGTCCTAGTTATCGCATGGCCTGATCGCACCTTTACACATATTTATGTTATTGTAATGTCTAGTTATTATTTGGCATCAATTCTGGTTTGACCTGTTCTAATATAAAGGGAAATAAATTGTTTACACCTATTGTAATTTTTCTAATGAAAAGGACAATATGAAATTCATTTTTACCATCGAAATGTGCAAACCAGAGTTGAGACCAAAATCTTAGTTAAATCACAGTTTTAACGGTCTTTTTAACCATTGTTGTATAAAATATGTAATTGAATTTCAAATGAATTCTTTTTGTCAAGACAATACCCCGTAATAGGCAAGATCGGATTTATCAGGTCTCGCATTTTGGACTGTACCCTGCTACAAAAACAATGAGGCGAAAACCTGACATAGAAAGCTTCCATTCCGATCTGACGAGAATATTTTGATTTCGTGAACTTGAAAGAAACATTAACACAAGGACTGATTATGAGACGTTCTAAATACCGTTTTCTCATCTGGAACAAAACCGTTTCATAACCAGTTGCTAATTCAACGCGCTACATGTTTTTTTAAGATTTGACGTTTTTTATACAAAGTTCTGGTAAATCCAGTCTATTGTGGCGCCATCTATGCAGCTCTGTCATCGCCACCCCGGTGGGTTTCCACTGTGTCGGTGGAACTATCTCATTAATTTATTATTATTTTTAAAAGCCAGACCCATTGCAGCCGAATAAACGAGAATCGTGCTCAGAATAGTGAAACGCTTCCATGAACCTGGCGATTCTCACACGTTACAAGTCTGTTTGATCAACTGCGGCGAGTTCGCTGCAGGAGGCAGGATTTTCCTAAGTTTGCATTTCTATGGAGACTTGCGTAACCCAGAAGCCTATATCACAAAACTTACTTGTAAATTGTACCAAATTGACAAGCTGTCAGAAAGTGACGTTCACAATATTACAAAATATGTATTAATTATAACTGTATTATATTTGAACTTTGAAGCATTGAATAACTGCATAAAAATGAGCACAAATAGTGCCTCTGCCACCCCGTGTGCGAAACGCCGTGACGACATGTTTAGTTCGCTTCTGGTACACACATGATTAATACAAATCTGTCAATTTGAAGATTTGCAGACAGTTGCAAATATGTAATCTTGTGATATGGGGCCCTGGAGTTAAGCTGTTTACAGTTATCCATACTAATGCCCGACTTCACCCCGACTTCACCAACAGTTAGGGGACACTTAGTTAAAAAAAAAACAGGTCTTGGATGTTTACATGTTAAGGGTCTCTACTTACGATGCAATCGATCGCCTGCAACTTGTATTTCCCTCTCTGTCTATCTTCCTGTTCCGTCCTTCTCTAGCGGTTGCGAGGCAACCTGCCTTCTATGAGTTGCGGCGACCGTTTGTGATGTCGCTGTTTCTGGTTCCCGCGACGCAGGGTATCCTAGTGTGGGGCCAGAAGCAATGTATGTGCCTGTACGTGTATGTATGTAGTTTTGTTTTCTCAGCCTTAGGTCAAAGCGAAACAACCGCTAGGTGGCCCCTGAGAGGTAGTTAAGTGTCCCCCAAAAGATTGGGATTGTCGGTGCAATCGGACATAAGTCTCCTTGTTTATTCGTTTTAATGCATTCCTAAATAATCATTAATGTATTCGTTTCTTTCTGTTAATATTAAAATGTCGATGGTATTTTAAAAATTATTTTTCCTTTAAACCAACCAAGTGCCTTAACTTTACCGAGTGTGTCAGAGTGCTGTGTCAGTCGTTAAATTATTATGATTTTCTGTAAATAAATTCGATATTTATTTGAAGCTGTGTGTCACAATAATGTTGGTTGATTATATGGCGTAGCGGTCTCTATACGCCATTGTGGCATGAGTATAAATTTTTCGCAAAAGTTACAAATCTAGTATAATTTGGAAGGTTGTTAGTTTAAATTTGTACATTTATAAAATGTTACTATTAATAAGGTTTGGCTCTCGAGGATGGAGTTTGACAGTTATTCAATATAAACGCTGTATATAAATTATCAGTTTGTTTTATTATTTTGCATGACCTTGCTATTTGATATGGCGCTTGCGAGAGGTAAGGAAGGTCAGTAGACGCCAGTTAGAACTACAAATAGGGAGCAATTAAAACGTCCAGCTTAACCCCTTTATCGCAGTGGCACACCGCTCGAACGACCGAACAATGGCGAGCTATTGTTTGTTATCTAGGATGTGTCGGCGAACCAGTTGACGTGAAGCGCTGATATAGCGCGTTATGGCACTAACACCGCTTTGCCTGAATATATAACCACTTTCATCGTCTCTATAACAATCCAGATTACCTACGTCCTTACGTCCTAGATCTTTAGACTGCCAAATTACAGGTTCATAGGTCAAGTTTTTAGGGTTCCGTACCCGAAGGGTGCTAAACGGGACCCTATTACTTCGCTGTCTGTCCGTCCGTCTGTCTGTCACCAGGCGTATCTCATGAACCGTGGTAGCTAGACAGTTGAAATTTTCACAGATGGTGTATTTCAGTTGCCGCTATAACAACAAATACTAAAAATCAAAAGAAATTTAATATTAAGGGGGGCCCAAAGAAATTTCCCATACAACAAACGTGATTTTTTTGCTCATTTTTGCTCGATATTGATAATGGTAGCAGGTAGACGCTTAAAATGTTCACAATATATTGAGTATATTATTTACTTAATAAATAAATAATTAAATTAATATTTAGGGGGGGCTCCCATACTTTTTTTATTTTTCTAACCTCTTTTGAGGTTAATTTTGCCAGTGTCAAGTGGTCAGGTTCTCATTTGAGAACCTGGAAATCTGGGTGCACGGCAGTGCACCACCAAGTCGAGCAAGCACAGCCGTACCATCCTTTTCTCGAAGCAATTCAGGCCATATTCGACCCCCCTAAAACTTCGTTGTGGATAAAACAAGAAGCCTGATTTTTCTGTTACTAATTAGGCCTTATATCAACACGATATATTAAATTTTTTATTCAATTTGAACCAGTAGTTTAAGAATTGTAACATGTCAAAGTTTCCTCATTTTGTCACTGACTGACCGATCATCAAAACTCCCAGGCACTTCTAGCAGACATAGAACCTTCAAATTTGGGATATAAATAGTAATTAGTATTCTTATCAAGGGAAAACTTAAACATTTCAAGCTTATGTTATAGTTTTCCAGAAAACCCATCTGCATCAATAACTTTGTAATCTTATATAAAATGTATAGGATTACAAAGTTACATTTGCAGTTTATGAATCATTGAATGCCCCTAGGAAAATATGCCTTTACAAACAAGATTCTATAAACATATTATGTAATACATACATAATATCACGCCTGTTTCCTAGAAGAGGGATACGTACATCCACCAGGGACCACCACTTACCACGGTCCAGGCATACATCCCTCGTTTCCTTTGGTTACCATTATGCTTAAATTATATATTACTAGCTGACCCGGCAAACGCTGTTTTGCCATATAAATAATTATAACACTTAGGGGTATGAAAAATAGATGTTAGCCGATTCTCAGACTACGAAGACAAACACTGTGACACGAGAATTTTATATACAGGGTGTAACAAAAAGGGTTTAACTCCCGAATGTATGTGGTTACTATGGGACCAACTTGATCAGAGCAACTTGATTTTTCACTTCTCCATATAAATCAGCCGAGCGCCCAGACCGAAATGTATGGGGAAGTGAAAAATCAAGTTGCTCTAATCAAGTTGGTCCCATAGTAAAAGTTGCTCAGAATGATGTCCCAAACCACATACATCCGGGAGTTAAACCCTTTTTGTTACACCCTGTATATATGTATGATGTACATTCCCGACAAAATGCTTCAAATATAATAAAACTATTCAATCAATAGAACAAATTGCGTTCTAATGCGACGGGAGTGGTAGCAGATTAATCCAATTGCTCGATAGATGGCGCTGCCTGTATTTTAACTCACGCTATGGTTTGAAACCGTCGCTAGCTTAAGTAGCGGAGTTGCTCGCCAGCGATTTCAACTAGTTGTTGATAATTTTTGTATCTGCATTAATTATTATATTTACTACCTATTTGGATTTGTTCATCTAGCACATTTGCCAGAACTAGTAGTCGCAATGGATTCGGAAATAGTGTATGTGAATGACCAACCATGCCCACACCGGATTGTACGGATACCTGGCGATGGGTCGTGTTTGTTTCATTCTTTGTCATTCTCTATGTATGAGAATATTGAGTCGTCGTATGAGATTAGACTTGCTATAGTCGAGTATGTGGTAGCACATTGGGAAGAGTTCCAAGTTTATACTTGTGACGAGCATGGAGACCCCTACATTAACGCTATGTTTTTTATTGTTATTGTAAAAGTACCAAAGGTACCAAATTTTAAAAAGTAGAACTTTACAAAAAGAAGTGAGATCCCATCAAAAACATCCTGTAAAAAATACCAAGTCTCGCAGCTCTGTGATTCTACCGTAAAAAGTTGTGAGATCCATGTTATACCAAGTCGGTTAACTGATTTAGTCCCTACTTAAGGGGCCTTCTGTCTTAAGTTAATACGTAAGATATTTTCATATCTATATTCAAATCTTTTACTTTTTAAATAAAAATATCGACTTGGCCATCGCATGAAGGCACAATGTATCTTCGAAATCATATCTACATTATATTAGGTTGTTTAGAGTATAATTGCGTTCTACACGATTAAAACTTGGTTCCAAAACTAATATATGTATACCTTTAACAAGCGGCAACAATAGAAAATGGAAGACTAGTGCAACAAAATTACTAATGCTCTAGTTATTTTCAGTCCATTAAATTCCAGTACCTTTCACTTCTTTATGCATTCGGAAGGAATTTGATGAAAAACCAGGTTTCTGGCTCTTAGTTCTGTGTGATAGATAACGTATTTGTATATATTTATTACACGATACATGACAGGACATAAAAACAGAAATAACATGTACCAAGGTCAGCTTATCTCTAAATAGAGATTTCTTCCAGCAGACCCTGGTTGTAAAGGACTAAACAAACTAAGCATGCGATGGCCAAGTCGATATTTTTATTTAAAAAGTAAAAGATTTGAATATAGATATGAAAATATCTTACGTATTAACTTAAGACAGAAGGCCCCTTAAGTAGGGACTAAATCAGTTAACCGACTTGGTATAACATGGATCTCACAACTTTTTACGGTAGAATCACAGAGCTGCGAGACTTGGTATTTTTTACAGGATGTTTTTGATGGGATTATAATGTATTGAGATGATTTGTCGCTCGTTAGCACTACCCGGGAAGGACGTGAAGGGCTGTGGGTTCCAAGTAATTCCTTCGGATGTGTGTGAGTGAGCGACTGCCTCCCCTCTTGATCTTTCGGCAGGCCATGAATGAGTGACGTTACAGATGGGATGATAGTACTTCCGCTTCCGGTAAAAAAGAACGGAAGCAATCATTTCCGGATCCGGATTGTTAGTAATGCTACTACTCGCTAGATGGTGCTACTATACTTCCGTTTTTGGTAAGAAAATAAAAGCAAACAATCACGATTCCATTATAATACTGCAAAAAAAAACATTCACTTAAATATGATTACGGTGAACAAATTGTGACTACAGCCTAAATTAGTCGGTTTATTTTATACTTAAAAACAAAGGTAAGCACCATGGGGATTCCCCAGTAAAGAAGCAGAAACAGTATAGGGTTAGCAATGTTACCATAGAAAAACTAAAAATATACCCAAATAGTGATCCTAATAGTGTGACTAACGAAATCTACGGGGTGTAACAGAAATGTGTCATATTTTATGGGGTTGTTAGGGACATCATTCTGAGCAACTTTCACTATGAAACCGATTTGATCAGAGCAACTTTAATTTTCACTTCTCTATACAAATCCGCTGACCGCCCGGACCAAAACTTATGGAGCAAGTAAAAATAAAGTTGCTCTGATCAAATCGGTTTCATAGTGAAAGTTGCTCAGAATGGTCTCCCCAACATCACCCTAAAATATGACTACACCCTTCTGTTACACCCTGTATACTACATGGCGTGCTTTGTTTCATAACTTGGTAATCGCGGTGCGAAGTATTGGTATCGCTTGAAAAGGTCTAGAACAATAGATTCCTCTTTTCGGGCTAAAACATGAAACAACGAGTTTACGTACAGTAAAAAGGCTAGATCTAGCCCGAAAAGGGCTAAGGTGGCAACACTGCTGACGCCACTCCACTCTATGAAAACGTAGCTTCCGAAAAATCTATGATTATTAAAACTTCTGGCAACATTTAGAGGGGGTTCCCGTTTGCGAAAGAATGAATGAATGAATCCTTTCGTTGTTTGTATTCATATTCTTTCAACGCCATTTTATTTCTTTTGTGTTGTTTGATTGGTAACTTTGATTGTTTGTTTTATTCTTATTGCTGCTGGTGACGTCGTCGTGTCGTTCTGAACGATTATTTTTTTATCTATAAATTCAAAAAGAAAGAAAGTGCAAAGTTTTTGGCGCGATGTCAATCCCTCATATGCCACCGGACGTGTTGGCAAAGCTGGTTTTAGGTAAGGGTTTTTTTTCTACACATACATCTACTACAACTCGCTACTACTACTACATAGCGCCTTTACGCCGCCGATTCCCATGCGAGTTGGCAGAGGCACAATTTTACTTATACGTTTACCCAGTAATTCCCAGCCTGACACTGACAGGGGGCTAGCCCATCGCCGCAGCTATAGACATTGAAGGTTTCCGCATGACGTTTCCCATCACCATTGGAACGTACACCCGACAATGTAGGTACCTACTTTTTTTTTCCATTGTCATTAGGGGTGAAGCCAGACGAGCGTAATTTTGTGAGTCGGGAGTCGCAGAATTTCGGTCGCGTAAAGCGGGCTACACACGACATGATATCGGTGGCGATCTAGGGTGTAAAAAGGTGATAAACTGGAGCCGCCTGCTGTGTGTGAGTGCACCACTCCAAGCGCACACAAGAGGCGGCTCCAGTTTATCACCTTTTTACACCCTAGATCGCCACCGATATCATGTCGTGTGTAGCCCGCTTTGATCGTTTTCATACTAAAAGACAATTTTGCGACGCCCCGCCGCCAGTGTGAACGAAACCGAATGCAGAAGAAATTACGCGCCCGAAATTCTGCGACTCACGACTCACAAAGATACGCTTGTCTGGCTTACCCTAAATGTCCCACTGCTTAGGTAGGTAGGTACCTGAGTTATTCCTACCGTTTGAATTAACCTGTAGCAGGCCTCCGTCACTGAAACTGAATGTACTCGCGCGCTATAATTACCTACCGCCCGCCCGAGCTCTCGAGCAGCCCGGCTATGGCCCGGCTGACCAAGTCAGTATGGTTGTCGCAAGCCAAGCGCACGCATGTTTTGAACTGTGTTCGTATCGTACGAGTATCTGCGATGAGAGGCAGCCCTGCGATTAGTGTGAGATCGCGCGGTGCGAGGCGATCACAACTGTACGTTTGAGCATTTAGGCACATTTTAGCATGCAGCGGTTGCTGACGCGACGGAGTAGGCTATTATAGCAGTAGGTATTGGAAATTTCCTACTGAGTGAAGTATCTGTTACATAGTAACTATTTAGTAATCTGCTATGAGTGGGCACAGTTGTGCCTCTGCCACCTCGTATGAGTGGGCACAGTTGTGCCTCTGCCACCTCGTATGCGGAAGGGCGTGACGCTATGTTTGTTTGTTTGTTCAGGTTATATAGGAGAAGAGCAGTTAAAGGAGAGCAGAGAGAAGTTTCTAGCAGAAAGTGCTCATTTGATCAACAAAGACAACCATGACCTGGATCCGATATTCAGCATGTCCCTAAGGAATGTGGTCAGGGAGTATAGGGCTGTGAAAGTATATGGTGAGTGTCACACACACTCAGACCCTTACACACACCCTCACACACAAACTGTCACAAAGGCCAGCTTATCTCTAATAAAGAGTTCCTCCCACAAACCTAGGATTGACAGGATTATTTAATTATAAACGATGAAGTGCGAGTAGGACTCATGCAGCAAGGGTTCCGATCACACTTGGAGAGTGTTACACATGTAACATGTAGGTTTCGACATAAAAAACTAAAGTATAATGTCATCCATGTAAACCAATTGGTCAGTGTGTGGATAAGGGGGTGGATATCTATACTCCAACCAACCAAATTGAATATTTTTGTAGACAGACAGAAATTGGCAGTTTTTAGATTTTCCCTTTACACGTGCTTGTGCTATGTATGACATTGCTTTGTGCCAAATTTCATGATTGTAGGCCTACGGGAAGTACTTTATTTTATTTTATTGGGAAAAACAAACAATTGTACAATAGATAGTACTAGGTTATCGAAGTAGCATTAAGTAACATTAGGTAACTGTACAACCAGCACCGTTTTCCACAGATAAATCACACAGAATTAAACAATTAAGATACTGTTTTCACAAAAACAAATAAATGTAACTAGGTATAGGTACCATAAACATTATCATTACTAGTAATAATAATAATATGGAATGTATAATTTTATTATAAAATAGATACATCCCACAAATTTTATTTAAGTTTATAAATTATGTTCAATATTGCCATTTTGTATCTACCAGGAGACAAAGAAAATAATAATATGTCAACACCAAAGATAATTGAAACAAAAAGTAAACTTTAGAAAAAACCGACTTCCACAAACCCTATTTGATTAGATTGAGTTTAATACAAACTGTAACCCCTTATCCCCCCACCCTTGGGGAATTAATTTTGTCAAATCCCATCTCAGTGCTACCCCACGCTACTAAGGAACCTCTGTACAAAGTTTCATGGCTCTAGGTCCACCGGTTTAGGCTATGCGTTGCCTGCCCGTCAGCCACGCATTGTATTTGTACCTAGTATTGAGCAGATCTGGTGGCCATATGTGGTCTTCATCAGCAGTTCCGCATCACAATATTATGCTTACCATGTGCATTTGCACGAGTTATTATGAAAAACACAAAAATCACTATAGGTCTGCCTATAATATTTGAAGAGTTCCCTCAATTTCTCCAGGATCCCATCATCAGATCCTGACCTGGTGTCAATGGGACCACCCTTGAGGTATTAACTATACGCCGAAAAAAGATTTGTTCAAATCGGTTCATAATTGGCGGAGTTATCGCGTAACAAACATAGAAAAAAAAAATAAAAAAAAAAAAAAACATACGGGTCGAATTGAGAACCTCCTCCTTTTTTGAAGTCGGTTGAAAAACTCGTTGTAAGAGTGCAGTAGTCTATACAATGGGGCTCTCTTGCCTGCATTTGTTCTGCATAGTTTGGTCACAAACAATCGATGAGGATATTATGTGTCTCTTAGGTGTTGGGGTCCATTGCAATTAGATACCTACTATGAAATCCAACAATTTTACAGCATAAACGGTCGTATCGGTCGATTTCGTTGACCTAGAAGGTTAATTTTTTCAAAGCCTTATGCGACTACGAGGCGACTACACGCGTTCTTGATATAAAAGGCCTCGACACACAGACGGACAGACGGACAACAAAGTGATCCTATAAAGGTACGAGTTGGAACCCGGCAGCAGGCAGCAGCAGCCGACAGCAGCAGCACCCGGCAGCATGACGCGGCGACATGCTGCCGAGGTTATGATTTGGAACCCGACTGCCGACAGCAACTGCCGACAGCAACAGCCGACTGCATTCAGTTAGTTCCGAGTGTTCCGAGAGGGAGAGAGAGAGAGAGAGAAAAGGAAGGGAGAGAGAGAGAGAGAGAGTAAGAGGGAGTGGGAGAGAGAGTGGGAGGGAGATAGAGCGAGGGAGAGAGGGGGGGGGGAAGGGGGGAGAGAGAGAGAGAGAGTAAGAGGGAGTGAGAGAGAGAGAGGGAGGGAGAGAGAGAGAGAGAGAGAGAGAGAGTATTGTCGTTTAAATAATGCACAGTTCGGTTTTATATTCAGTTTAATCCAGTTAAGTTTAATGCAGTTGTCGTCTGCTGTCGGGCACTACTGGTCTGCAGTCGGGCAGCATGCTGTCGGCTGCCCGGCAGATGTCGCCGACGAATGCTGCCGGGTTTGTAGGGTATTTCATAGAAATGCATAGAAACCAGTATTGCTGTCGGCTGCTGCTGCCTGCTGCCGGGATCCAACTCGTACCTTAAGGGTTCCTTTTAAGGATCGGAACCCTAAAGAGTAGAGTAGGTAAAGCGCTTATTACATTACGCTGTCGGCAGGGCACGATTTGTATAGACGTCTCACTCTGATGGAACGACTAGAAAAAGACAGTGAGTCAGACAGGGCCCTGCCGACAGCGTAGTCTAATAGGCCCATTAGGTAGGTAGAGTAGAGTAGGTAGGTAGGTCCAAGCTTGTGTATGAGTAACCCTTTCAAACAAAAAAAGAATTTTTGAAATCGGTTCATAACCAGCCAGAGTGCCAGGTGCCAGTATTAAACATAATATTGATAAAAAAGGATGCTTTTTTAACCGACTTCCCAAAGGAGGAGGTTTACAATTCGTCCGGATGTTTGTTTTTTATTTTTATTTTTTATGTATGTGCCCCGATAGCGCCTAAACGGATGGACTGATTTGGAAAATTATTTTTTTGTTTGACAGGGTTTACCTTCCCATTGGTCCCATTGACACCAGGTCAGGATCTGATGATGGGATCCTAGAGAAATCGAGGAAAATCTTCAAATATTATAGGCAGACCTATAATGATTTTTGTGTTTTAGTAATAACTCGTATTATAATAATTATATAATAATAATTATATATAATAATAATATAAAAATAATAATATTATTATAATCGGATGCTATTAGGCTAATAATGCACCTGGAGCCGGTGCTGGGTGTCGCAGCATGCGAACCATCGGCAGCAAGGAGCTGGATAGGCAGAACTTTGCTAAGAATGTTTCCAAGATCATCACAACCGCTAACCACCAGGAACATTCCCAATCACCCACATCATCATTCTCACTTTTTTCATCCCCACCATCATCACCACATCCCTTTTCATTACCACCATCATCAATATCATCATCACCGAGTATTGCGTCAGTAGATGTTGTGCTGGAGGCAACTGCCGACCAACCGGCACCCACTACTGGCAAGAAAAGCACGAGATCAAAATGGACTTTTGAAATGAATAAAACCATATGGCGTGCATACCTCATCGCAACCTCATTAGAAACCGACACTAACTCTTCATATCTTCAACACATTTACGACGACTTTACATCAAAATACCCGTACATGAATGCATCGAAACAGAGAATAGGAGACCAACGCAGAGCAATAATAAGAAATCACTACTTACCAGATGAAATCTTAGAAGACATTAAAAAAGAAGTAGAACAGCTATTACAAACAACCTCACATACACCAAACAGACAATCTTTAACAACACAAACAACAAGAACTCAACCACGAGTAGTTAGGGGATCTCGTATGAGATGGACTAAAACTCTTAATGAATCAATCATGAAAATTTACTACAAAATAAGTCTACAGGAAACAGACAAAACTGCATATAGGCAACAACTACATAGTTTATTTATAGAAGAACACCCACATTTATCACACCTCTCAGAACAGCGAATTGCCGACCAAAGAAGATGTATAGAACACAATAAATACATTTCTCAGTCCAGATTACAGGAACTCAAAGAAGATGTAGAAATAAACCTTGCACAGAATGGAAGTATTAGGGAAGAAATATTAGAGCCATCTATAAGAGATTCTGAGACATATGAGTGCACTACAACTCAAAATTCATCAAACACAATAGATGTACAAACTGAAAGTAACAGGATCACATTGACCATAGTTGATAATTCTTATTCAACTAACGCAGAAACTATTCTAAAAATCACCCATACTTTCCAAGAGTCTATTGAGCAGTTTGAAAACACCGACCCAACTCACAGACCTTACATACCAAAACAAAAATGTTCTAAATATTTTTCTACTATTGTTGATTACATAAACACACAAATTCTCCCTAAATATGTTTCAAATGACACAGATTTTATAAACATACAAACAATAATTTACTGCGCTGCTTATACAGCGGCTTTATGCAACGGTGCAAAAATTCAAAGAGAACAACCAAACACTATACAATCGGACAGAATACCGGCATGGCAAAGAAGACTTCAAAATAAAATCGATTCATTACGCAAAGATATTGGCCGGTTGACACATTACACTCGAGGTATAAGAAGTAGAAGGCTAGTTGAAATAGTAGAACAAATTAAGACACGATACCAAATACATACACAACACGAAGAACCTAATAGTAATGATGATCAATACTTAGATACGATGAAACAAAAACTCAATGCGGCCACAAACAGACTCAAGAGATATTTGGTATGTACAAAGAGGAAAAAGCAGAACGCACAATTTAAAAACGCAGAAAAACAGTTTTATCGCACACTAACAAAAAACACAAATACTACACATACACTAAATCCACCGACACAAGAGAGTCTCCATTCATTTTGGTCCAACATTTGGGAAGATCCAGTTGAGTTTAACCAATCTGCAGAATGGATCAAAGCAGATGCAGATAGAATTACTGATATCCCAGATATGTCATTTGAGAGCATACCATTAGAATCATTTGCTAAAGTGATAAAGAAAATCCATAACTGGAAATCACCTGGCACTGATAAAATTCATAACTACTGGTATAAAAAATTCACAACCCTTCACCCCATACTATATAACCATATCCACAAATTCATTCAGTCTCCAGATACTATGCCAGCGTACTTCACACAAGGTATCACCTACATGCTCCCAAAAGACGAAGACACCCAAAACCCAGCTAAATATAGACCCATCACTTGCCTACAAACCATTTACAAAATCATCACAGGATGCATCACTGAGATGATTAACAAACACATTGTGACCAACAATATACTCGCAGAAGAACAAAAGGGTGCTCGCCAAAATAGCCAAGGTTGTAAAGAACAGCTCACAATAGATTCTATAGCCCTCCAACAAGCATACAAACAAAAACGAGATATTAACATAATGTACATAGACTATCGCAAAGCCTATGACTCCGTACCACACAGCTGGCTGATACACATACTAAAGCATTACAAAGTTCACGCTAAAATAGTAAGTTTCCTCCAAAATGCCATGCAAAACTGGAACACACAACTTAACTTAAAACTGAACAAAATATCTATTGTTACACCAAACATAAAAATTCAACGAGGCATATTTCAAGGAGATGCTTTAAGCCCTCTCTGGTTCTGCCTGGCATTGAACCCACTATCATACAATCTCAATAAGCTTAATAACGGATTTCAAATAAATAACACAAATAACGATAGACAAACCCTATTATCACACCTCTTATACATGGATGACATAAAACTATATAGCTTCAATAAAATAGAACTAAACAAACTAGCCGACTGTACTCAAACATTTTCTCAGGACATTAACATGGAATTTGGCATAGATAAATGCAAAACCCTATCAGTAAGACGCGGTATTCTAGAAAAAAACAGCTATATACTTGAAACTGGAGATCAAATTGAAGCCATGGAAGACGGCCAAAGCTACAAATACTTAGGGTTTCAACAGGCCCGGAAAATAAACTTTAAAGAAACCAAAGCCAACCTCACACTAAAATTTAAACAACGACTCAATCAAATCTTAAAATCTCAGCTCAACTCCCGGAATACAATTAAAGCAATTAACACTTATGCCATCCCCATTCTGACTTATTCTTTTGGAATTATTACATGGTCACAAACTGATATAAAAAAACTACAGACATTAATCAACACTAGCCTTACGAAAAACCGAAAACATCACCCAAAATCCTGCCTTCAGCGACTCACCCTCCCACGACTAGAAGGAGGAAGAGGCCTTATAGATATACAAAACCTACATAACAAACAAATTAAATCACTCAGAACATTCTTCCATTACCGCGCACGAGACTCTACACTACATCAATGCATTTCAGAAGCAGACACGAAATATACCCCACTCAACCTTCACGTAAAAGACACACAGACCAATGAAAATATACAACAAAACACAGATAAAATTGCAGCATGGCAACAGAAGTCCCTCCATGGGAGACATCTCCTCGACTTGCAGCAGCCACATGTCGACAAAAATGCGTCGAACGCGTGGCTGCGGCGTGGGGAGTTGTTCCCGGAGACGGAAGCATTCATGCTAGCAATTCAGGACCAAGTAATAGCCACCAGGAACTACCAGAAACACATTATACGCCTTCCTAACCTAACTACAGATATGTGCAGACTATGCCATAGAAGCTCCGAAACCATCCAACACATCACCAGTGCCTGCTCATCATTAGCTCAAACAGATTATAAACACAGACATGACCAAGTTGCCGCGATTATACACCAATACATAGCATATGACTCCAAACTTATTAAAGAAAAAACTGCATACTACAAATATCAACCTTCATCCATACTAGAAGACGAGCATTACAAAATCTACTGGGACAGATCTATAATTACCGATAAAACAATTCAATACAATAGACCTGACATAACCGTGCTTGACAAAATTAAAAAAGTTGTATATCTTATAGATATCGCCATACCCAACACTCATAATCTCACCAGCACACAAGCTACAAAGATAGCTAAATACACAGATCTTTCAATTGAAATTAAAGCCCAGTGGAAAGTAAAATCAGTTACAACGGTACCCATTATTGTTTCTACAACCGGCGTCATCCCTAAATCATTACACTCATACTTAAAAACAATACACTTACACCCATCCACATTTACACTACTGCAAAAGGCCGTTATTTTAAACACTTGCCGGATCGTCCGCAAATTCATGGGAAATTCATCATTATCATAATCATTCATTCATCACTATGCACTTGGCTTAGGCCCGTGCCGTAAAAGAACCTCCTAGGAGAGAAAAAATAAAGAAATCCATAATAATAATAAAGTAATAACTCGTGCATTTACTCACGGTAAGCATAATATTGTGATGCGGAACTGCTGATGAAGACCACATATGGCCACCAGAACTGCTCAATACTAGGTACGAATACAATGCGTGGCTGACGGGCAGGCAACGCATAGCCTAAACCGGTGGACTAATTATTAGAGCCATGAAACTTTATACAGAGGTTCCTTAGTAGCGTGGGGTAGCACTGAGATGTGATTTGACAAAATTAGGTCCCCAAGGGGGGGGGGGGGGGGATAAGGGGTTACAGTTTGTATTAAACTCAATCTAATCAAATAGGGTTTGTGCAGGTCGGTTTTTTCTAAAGTTTACTTTTTGTTTCAATTATTTGAAGTCGATTAAAAAGTATATCAATTTTGAACGTACCTACTTCTCAAGTTCTGTTAACATTAAAACCCAATTGGACATATGTATTTGCTTATTATTGCTCGTTTATGCTTCACAGTAAACACAGCCATGCCAGCCGAACTGCGACAGATCCTGACGAAGTGTGGACTGGAGCTGACAAAGTTCCTGATCACCAACGTCGATATGGAAAAAGTGAAGTAAGTAGAACTAAGTCAAAACTAAAATCAAATGGCTTAGTTTCTGTAGATATCAGAGACTATAATATCTAATTGACTGCGCCTGCGGGGGAATGCGGCTCGCCAAACGTTTGTTGTGTTCAACAAACGTTCGCATACGCAACCTATGTACGATGACGGGCCGCCAGACAGTTTCGCAGCTGACCAATCACAGCTCTCTTACCTCGTTCCCCGCCGCCCGTAAATTGCTGAGTTGTGTTCCAAAGGAAAATGTATCTATGCGCTCTTCACTGGATAAGTGCTCCATGGTGCCAGCTCAGCGGTCCTCTGCGCCCGTAGCATGCCTGCCAGGCGAGAGAGAGGAGGACAGAGCACACGCTTTATAGCCCGCGCCAGGAGTAATGAGCGGTGTCCTGAATGCGCAGTAGTCACTTTTCAGAGGTGATTGGCGCGGGGAAGTGAGGTGCGACGGGGGCGGTAGTCAGCGCCGCCGGCCGCCGGCACCTGACCTGACCTGATTCGTTGATCAGTCGCTTCCCGTTCCGCGCATTGAAAGCTCGTCTCAACGCTTCCTGAGTACAGTCGCATACGTGATCGTTCGTCGATCGAAGATGCCGAAAAATAAAGTAGTGACTAGGGGGTTATTTATCTCGTTATGTATCTAAGTTTCAACCTAACCAAAATTTAAATTTAGCCACAATAACCTACTCTAGCCAAAAAATATTGACAATAGAGAAAAGTTTATAAATTTGACATAAACTCCATTATTTACATGGATTAATATTTAGATACCTATCAACAAAATAACAAGCAGAGGTAAAAGGGAATTGAAGAAAGAGAAAGTCCTGAACACACATTTCTTCACACTAACCCTTATATCGCACTTCGGAATTACTCCGCGACTGTACACATGCGCAGTAATCCCCACCAGTTTCTCCGAGCGCTCTTTATTCCTGGCGCGAGCTATACATATACATGTCTTCTGTCCCTCACCTCCGCGACATGACCTGCGCCCGCGCTCGGCATGCTGCGGGTGTTCATAATACTTTTACTGTCGGTCTGATTGTAGACTGTTTTAGGTATATTTTTAGGGTTTGTAAAATTGTGGTTTACCTTTTTATTTATTTTTATTTATTTATTTATTTATTTATTCAGGTAATCAACAGCGTTACAAAACAGATGTATCCTTAAAAATTAACACCAATTACATAGCCAATAATAGATTACCCCAAAAGATCCATTTGTTATTAACATGGTTTTAGTACGGCAAAAAGAAGAAACGGACTAGTAGAAGCACAGCTGCTGTATTTTTTTTCTTTTTTCTTTTTCTTTCTTTATGTATGTTCATTCTATTACATTTATATATTATGTTTATATAAGTATATAATGTGAATACATATATATATATATACATGTATAAAAATAGATATGCAATAAATATATTTCTATATAATAATATAACATGTTGCTTAGTTTATTGTTCCGGTTGTGTAAAGTGTTTGAGAATGCAGTTTCTGAAGGAGGCCCTGGAGTTATTGAACGGGTCGATGTGTTGGAAGGTGTTATTGTAAGTACGTGTGATCCTGGTGAGCGGCTCGTTGGCGGCGTAGTTAGTGCGTCGCGCTGGCACACGCAGCAGCGGCGTGTGGCGCGTGTGATCCTGGTGAGCGGCTCGTTGGCGGCGTAGTTAGTGCGTCGCGCTGGCACTGGCTTTTTATTACCTCCTTAAGTAGATAGGTACCTATAATGTATTTTTTTAATTTTCAGGCAATCACCCCACTGGGTGTTAGAGGAATGCTCGATTTGCGTGGAGTTCATGAAGCAGGACCAATTCCTTCGAACCCTGACCTGTAAGCACCAGTTTCACGAAGCATGCATCAGCAGATGGCTGGAGAGGGACAACACTTGTCCCTACTGCCGACAACTAGTTAATGATGATTGATGACGCGACTTTAATCATTTGACGTACGTAGTAAGATCGATTCCTCAATCAAGCGACGCCGCAGCAATTACGCCATTTACACCCAGTTTCCTGGGCGCTGATTAAAGTTAACAGGTCGGTTAAATCATTTTCGGCCAATCAAGTTCCGCCATTTTGAATAATAGCGGTTCGTGATTGGCTGAAGCTGATTTAACCAACCTGTTAACTTTAATCAGCGCCCAGGAAACCGGGCATAAATGGCAAGAAAAATTCTGGCATAGGACCCTTTTATAGGTCCAATTCCCAGCAAATATGTCGGTACATAGGTTTTCTAGGAAGTAAGGGCTGTGCTTTACATCGCGTAGCTATTAAAGAAACCGAAATTTTTGCTGGAAATTGGAACTACACAAGCGTCCATTGGGGATGTTTGTGATAAGTTTGATAGACTTCTCTGTCTACTCGACAGCGCCAAATTAATGCAAGCCAGTAGCAATCGTTGGCTTTAGTCGGATCATACTGTTGTACTGAATTTAATTATAATTCGCTGGTCAATTATTTTTATTTTTTTTTTATTTTTATTTACTTTATATGGACAAACAACAGTAATAAACTTTACAAAACATAAATTACAAACACAAAATACAAAGTAAGCTTACTACCTTAAACGTTCATCACTAAAACATATATTTATAAAAAATAATGTGATACAAATCTTTTTTGGTAATTTTAAAAGACTTACAGCCGATCCCAATAACCTATCTCTATCCGTGATCTGCAGATTACGCGTTACATTTGACAGTTGCGCTATGAGATTTATGTCAAAATTGACACTAGCAATCTCAAATCTGCAGATTATGGATAGAAGATAGGTTATTAATTTCGGCCTTTAATCTACCTTAAACTCAAACCTATATGATTAGTTAGTTCTTTTTTAAAAGATTTTTTTTGCTCCTAAGTATGTCTATCGACAGGAACCTCTCATTATAGGTATGGCAAATTCGATGTATCGGCGCACGAAGACAGGAATTGGTGCGCGTTGGATTTACATAAAAAAGTTTACAAGGACGGCGTGGCGTTGCTGTATGTGGGGCAATTTATTTAATTTCTTCGACAAGCTCCGGACAATCATAGTGGTTGTTACATATGTTATATAAAAATAATTCGTCGGTTATTGTGCGTCTAGAGGCCAAATTAGGTACTTTATAGAGTGACATGAGGTTTTCGTAGCTTTATTCGTAGATTATGTTTATTTGACTTCATATAGTTATTTAGTACCTAGTCTTCACAAAAGGCCCGTTTTGACAGTTCACGCCCATGAAGTTTTAACCCCAAACGTCCTATACGTTATAGAAGCGGTTTTTAGGTGCAACTTGTACACTTTGCTTGTACGCACCAGTTGGCTTTTATTACCTACGCATTGGGGGTTAAAACTTCATGGGCGTGAACTTTCAGAACGAGCCTTTTTATTTTGTGAAGACTAGTTAGTTTTTATTGTTTGTACTTAGAGTGTAATTTCATAAAATAGGTTGGGCAGCATTGGGCTTGCCACATACAAGCTAAATGGCACCTTTTTATTGTCTCAAAAGGCCAGAAATGTAGTATACCTACTCCTCGGGATTAAAACTGTTTTCTTCTCGTTTGGGAGTTAAATCCGGACTGAGGATTGTGTTTCACACGCCGTGACATAAAACAGTGCATCGCATGCTCTCGGTGTGTATTCTATTATTATAAAATCTCAGCATCTAAAGTGTTATTGATAAATGATTGATAAGACATAAACGTGTACGATTGTACTAATAACTGTTGATTATTTTAATGTGTACTCTTTATGCTGTATTTCTGATATATTGTGGGACCGATATTATTATTATTTACGATTGCCTGCATATTAGTTCACATTTCACTGCAATTGTTTTATAAAATTAGATTGTTTCTGGGACAGTTTCCCTAAAAATCCAACAGAGGACTCTGAAAGTGAACAGATTTTTAGAATATCCTATACTCTGTGGTAATTGTCAAAGTCATCTCTCTAATTGTTTCACTGCTCTGTGGTTCTTGTAACAAGAACCACAAAGCAGTGAAACAATCAGAGTCGCGTTCTGTGTCACTGTTCTCCGTTTCACTGCTCTGTGGTTCTTGCTACAAGAACCACAGAGCAGTGGAACAATTAGAGAGCTGACTTTGACAATTACCACAGAGTTTAGGATATTCTAAAAATCTGTTCACTTTTAGAGTCCTCTGTTGGAATTTTAGGGAAACTGTCCCAGAAACAATCTAATTGACATGTCTATTTTAAAACTGTTCACGAAAGGCGCAAGTAATCATTATTTTAAAATAACAAAAAATAATTAATGGTGCTTTAAAAAAATATGTTGATATTATTTAGAATCAGTATATGTTTTATTCTTCCATAGAAATGTTTATCTCAGTTCACTGCCTAGTCCCAGCTTCCTTTGAAAACCAACACATCTCATTTTAAAGCACCTTGTATATGACATACTTCTGATATCCGCTAAACAAATCTTAGTAGAGCTCGTCTAAGCTGAAATGACGCGCCCCACTCCTTGGCTTTGTATTTACTTGTCATACAAAACCAAGGAGTGGGGCGCGTCATTTCAGCTTAGACGAGCTCTACTATATGGTTAAGCACCGTAGCATGGAACTATGGCAAGGTTTGTTACCTGCCAGCTGAGTTCTCACATAACATAGCCGTGTTATAGTCAATTTTATTCAGCAGCTGTCAGCAGTCTGGTGCAAGTCAACCTTAATTTGGTTATTATCTTCTACTTTTATTTTTAGGTTTAATTTCTTGTAATTTGAATTGATCTCTACTTTGTCAAGAAATGCTAGACAATAAATGATGGCAGCATTTGAAGACTACTGCGTTTTTTCTTTAATGTCATATTTGGTTTGACAATCAAAACGCGCAGTGGTGTCCAATATGTCACATATGTTGCCATTATTTATTGTCTAGCATTTCTTGACAAAGTATAACTAAAAAAGGTGCGTCAACCAGTGATGATTAATATTAAAAATATTCTTCATTGAAATAAAAAATATTAAAGCACGTGTATTTTTTTATGAATACCTTCCTATTCCTACAAATACGTTCAAGATTTTAAAAACTAGCACTTGCCATTGGATAAACATTTGACTGTCTTGGAGAAACTTTTACTGATAGTGAAAGGCGCTGAAAAAATGCTGAAACTACAGGTAAGTAACCTCGCCTATTGTAACTCAGGTTGATTAAAGATACCAAATTTTCAAGCGCATTTCATATTTTATACATAAGTAGATACGTAGTACAGGTATCTTTTCAAACGACTTATGGCCTACGCACACTGGGACGGTATGGCAAGGGGTATGCCTCGGCTTAATTTTAAACCATAGCAATTTATGTCTTATTTCTATATCGATACGATTGAATGTCTATTGGTAAAAACTTGCCATGCCGTCCCGGTCTGCTGCGTAGGCTTTTATTTGATTGAGATTGGATAAACTTTTGTGCGTCTCGGAACTTTTAATGATATTGGATAACAATGGAATATTTTTTCACTGTCTCAGGCCCGGATCACACTGGCAGGAGGCTAGCTTTGCGCCTAGAGTCTTGCATTTTTTTATTATTGTCTACCGGCCACACTGCGCGCATCAAGCGCGCAGTGTGGCCGGTCGCCAACTTTAAAGAACGTTGGTTTTACCTTGATACCTAGCTAGGCTCCAGGCGCTAAGCTAGACTCCTGCCAGTGAGATCCTGGACGTAAGAGTCAGGTAAGGCCACTTCACTTTTACTGATACTGGATAAACTTTCACTCTCTTGGATCAACTTTCACAGAGCATCACGCGACAAACTCAGCATCGAGGCCCCCGACTGTAGGCTCCTTGTTGTAAGTGTAGTAAGTGGTGTCCAACCCGCTGCCGGTGACGACCTGGTCGATCCAGGGCCGGAGGTAGGCGACGTCGACATACACCCCGGGGACGCCGTGCCGGCCGCAGTCCTTGCCCCACGCGACTATGCCGTGTTGAACAAACCGGTCCTTTTGTTGTTGTATCGGGCAGACGAGTGGCGCGCCACCGTCGCCGAAGCAGGTGTCTTCTGTGCCGCCGCCTGCGCACATGAAGGTCTCGTGCAGCAGGAAGTGAGGGCCCAGGTCGGTGTTGGCTCGCAGGAGACGCTGGCATTCGTCGTGGTTGACGTATTGCACGCTTACCTGCGAGGAAGTTATTAAAATAACATAACATGGTGTCACGCGTTTATTCCATACGGGGTGGCAGAGGCACAACTGTGCCCATTTTCAGCCAGTGATTGGATACTCCATTTTGCGTGGCAGGGGCCTAGCCCATCGCCGCAGCAATGGAGTAATGAAGGTTCCCTCGCGATGTTTTCCATCACCGTTAGAACGTCCGTATAACATACTTAATTTTATTTTATTAATGAACAAAGATATATATGAAATAATGAAAAAGATAAATGACTTATCTCATTATCACATGGTCAGCCCCGGTATTCGAAGCTGCATCTCCTGCGTGAGAGGAAACCCACTAGACCACGGACCACGGAGCTCTGTGACTCCGGACTCTTGAACTCTTGAGGAAGTTATTGTTCTATTAATATGCTCCGTGGATGTTAGGTTTCACGCTTGCTTCTCCCGCAGGACATGCAGGTTCGCATCCCGGTGGTGACGACCCATTAGATTATGTCATAAATGAGAGAGATCATTCCGTATAATGGGTTAATTAAATTTGTCGCACCTTCTTCAAGATATGTTGGTAGCGGCCATTCTTGCCATACCTATCCTTGCCCCAGCCGGTGCCGTGGCACTGTGCGTGCCGTGCCGGCGTGAGCGACGGCGCTGGCAGGCATGCGAACCCGACGTTCGGCGCCGGCGCCGCGGGTCGCTCCAGGAATAGTACCGCCACGTCGTATATGACCACTTCTGCATCACAAACAGATAGGTTACGATGGATGTACCTAACCTAGATTGCCGCTTGCCGCTAGAAATTTGCATGTTAAGCTTAGTTTCTTAGTTGTTGTACACATATGCATAGTCTAGCCCTGCTCAGCTATCAACCTAGGAAACAAACAAAAAAATCGTGTAGTTACCTACTACCATAGATACTATAATATTATACTAATACAGATAGACCACCTAGAACAAAATATGACACCGGCGTAAACTGAGATGTTACGAAAGCTTCTTTAGTTCCAGGCCATTAGCGCTTAGTGCAGCACCATCGAATAATTGCAAATACCACGAGATGGTGCTAAGATATATAGGATTTATTCTAAGATTAGCGCCACCTAGAAGTATGTCAACTGAAACCATGGCGTTTAATTTAAAGTACAAATCTGTCTCCTTACGCCATCTCTTTTTTACGAAGGGTTACTAATTCTAATTAGTATGGGTGGGATGAGCACCGTGTGGTACTACCTAGGAAACAAACAAAAAATAGTTTAAACGTTAATGCGGTTTGTGCGAAGCCCTTTTTGCGCGAGTCCGACTCGAATTTGGTCGGTTTATTAAACATTTGTCTGTAAGTGCAGCCATTTAATATCCCCACTGAGGGGTACAGGCCTTTACCCGGATCCGAGTAAGATTGAGCCATACTAGACTGATAATATTTGTGTCTCACCTTTCCTCCTAAAACTTTACATACATAACACACACATACAAACAACACTCAAACACTACACTCCACATTAGTTCTATTACACTTCACAACACTCTCACTGCTCCTTTTTAATGTTGAACTTTTATTTTTTATTTTTATTGTGTATCGATAATTTTCTTGTAGTTTTGTTATTATATAGTAGTAATATTGTTCAAAATTGCCTGTGTACCCTCTGGGAAGTAACTGTCTCCCATGATACAGGTTTTTTCTACTTTGGGAGGCAGGGACCTTAAATCTGTAAAATGTTACTATTTTGAACAATAAATTATTCTTATTCTTAATAAACTCCACCCCGCTGGCTCAGTGCGGGTTGGTAGAGGGGTTTCACGACTACTGTATACTAATAAGTTGTGAAAGTAGCCGTGACCTACAGCTCTGATAATACACTTAAGACAAAATTAGTTATCTCATAGGTACATGGTCAGCACCAGGATCCGAACCTGCATCTCCTGCGTGAGAAGCAAGGTGAAACCCACTAGACCACAGAGCTCGAATCAAATCACCGGAATAATAGATTTTTTCATTTACCTTCATTATACTCTTCGTGTATCTTCACATCCACGACTTCAATATCCTGATAGGGGTAGATCTCATCCGTGGTCTCCGAGTCCCATTCGCCGACTCTCACTAGCAGCTTCCGTTTCCGCCATATTGGCGCCACCTTGTGGGCGGCGGTCAAAACTGCGCTCGGGTGTATAAGTGAACCGCTGCCTTCGTAGCGATGCACTCTTTGTGTGCTCGTTTCTCTGAAACATTGAAAAAATCAATCAACTGGCATCAATTACAGCGAGGATTCCGTGCCACCATGCAAGAATACACGCAAAGAAAACGTGTCATTTGAAGGCCATGTAATTTTAACAACAAACTTTTAAATACGTTTTTCTTCCATGGCCGTAATCATAATACTTAAAAATAAAAAAGTGTTCTGTCATTTATTTACTCCGTGTAATAAAGAGTTTAGCTATGATGCTATGAACGTGTAAACAGTATTTTACACTAACCTAATTATCGCGACAACCCATGGATATTCTGCAAACTGTGACTCCCCGCGCACCGCGTTCGAGTAGCTGAACCCGACGCCATCGGGATTCGCCCAGCCACACCCAGATTTCTGGAAAAAAGAAACATTGCGTCACGAGTTTTCCCCATACGGGGATGCAGAGGCACTGCTGCGTCCACTTTTTACGATCGACGACGGCCGGGCCACGGTCACTCCCTTTTTAGAGTTCCGTACCTGAAGGGTACCAAACGGGACCCTATTACTGAGACTTCGCTGTCCGTCCGTCCGTCTGTCTGTCTGTCTGTCACCAGGCTGTATCTCATGAACCGTGGTAGCTAGACAGTTGAAATTTTCACAGATGATGTATTTCTGTTGCCGCTATAACAACAAATACTAAAAAACAAAAGAAATTTAATATGAAGGGGGGCTCCCACTCCCATACAACTAACGTGTTTGTTTTTTTTTTGCGTTTTTTTATAGATAACCCTTCGTGCGCGAGTCCGACTCGCACTTGGCTGGTTATTATTAATTATCATAATTATTTCATTTATTCATCAGCTGACCCGACAGACATTGTTCTGTGAAATTTTATTAGAAGGAGGAACTGAACCAAAGATAAACATTGTCTATTTTGGCCGCTGTTGTCTTGCTCCAATCAACTTTTCTCTGCAAGTACCTTCCCAAAACTTCAACGAATAGTTTTTTATAAAGTTGATCCAAATTTGACCAGAGATAAACATTTTCTATTAAGGCGGCTGTTCTCTTTGCTTTAATCAACTTTTTTTCTATATTTACCTTCCCAAAACTTCAACCATGGACCTATAAAAAACTTTTTTATAGGTCTTCAACTATTTTTTTTTAAAGTTGATCCAAATTGGACCAGTCGTTTTAAAGGTGCGAGCCGACTGTGAAAGCATCTGTAAGTGGTAGTAAACTTCCTCGTGATGTGTTCAGCCATGTTTTATTCAAATCGATTCTGCAGTTCGAAAATTATCAACCTAATCAGACTTTAATCCTTAATTAGGCATACTTATTATTATATATTTTATTTTGCATTTATTACCAAGCCATAAAGTTGAAAATCTGGTGGGATGTATGTATAATCCTCCAGTACAAAAGGGTTAACAAGGAAACAAGTCAGCTATTCGGACTTACAACGAATAGTTTAATAAAGTTGATCCAAACTAGTTCAACCGTTTTTGAGTTCAAGCAGGCAGACTGAAACCATGGTACTTATTATAGTCATGTTTTATTAAAATCGATTCAGTGGTTCAAAAGTACCTAATCATAATCAAGCTAATCTATGTCTTATACTTACCGCTGGAATCCCGTGGTCCGGACCTTCTTTGGTTGTGGTGCCGTTAATCACATCTGCATCAGAGCAGCACGTCCGGAGATAGCTGCAGTCCGACGGAGAATCATCTCCGAATCCACTTCTGTAATGTACAGAATTGGCTTTTAGAGACATGCATGGCATAGGGAACATAAAACCGTACCATATAACCGTTGAAAACGTCCACACTTAGGTATTTGGTGCTAACGAGCTGTGCAGTCTTTCATCGATATTTTGGTTCTTGAGTGGCGTTTACAGGGGTCGCCACTTTCACGCACCTAAAGCACAGAAGAGATAATAGTCTAAAGGTCAATCAAACCGCACTTCGGCGGCGCGGCGCGGAGAGGCGCAGCGCGGCAGGAAGCGGCCAAATATTATTTCTACTAATTACTATGATTCAAACCGCACCACAGCGGAGCGCGTACCGGCGCGGCGCGACAGGCTTGGGCCCAAGAGAATAGTGCCGCGCCTCTGTAGTGCGTTTAGAAGAGGTCGCGTCGCTCCGCTGCAGCGCCGCGCCGCGCCGCCAAAGTGCGTTTTGACCTTAAAGGTGCGAACGCACTAGGCGGAACTGCACTGTAGCGGAACTGCGCGACACGGTGCGTCATTTTTTGGTAAACCGCACTTGAATTGCAGCGACGCGACAGTTTCACCCGCCATTTGAACAAAGAACGAAAGAGATAGAAAGAGGAGAGAGGGGCGTGAGGTAGCGACACTTTTGCCTAGTTGCCCAACTTTGCCGCGCAGTTCCGCTGCAGTGCAGTTCCGTTGCCGCGTAGTGCGGTTTGCTCCATATGTTTGCCTTGAAAGAATATTTTGTCGCGTCGTGTCGCTCAGTTCCGCTGCGGTGCAGTTCCGCCTAGTGCGTTCGCACCTATAGAGAGACGCGTCTGCAGACGTCATCTGCCGATGCATCCGGCGATGTGAAATGGGGCTTGCGCGTATGTGGTAGGTAGGGTATTTATCGTCGGCAGATGCTTCCGCCTCGAATCCGCTTGTTGTCGGTTTTTTGGCTCGCATCCAAGGGTTTCGACGCGGACGTTCGGCGTGTGACCACAAATCGGCGGACGCAGGAGTTGCTTTTAAGCGAGTGCGAGTGCATGTTGCGTCTGTCGAGGACGAGGATGTACAAAGACTGATCGACCTACAGACGTCGTTGTCAGATGTGTGGACAGCTCGTGGAAATTCATATGCGGATTCATCTGACTTAGAGTCCGCAGAGCAGACGCATCTCTCTATGTGAAGTGGAGGCTAAAAGCGGCTTCCCACGGTGCGCGATATCGCGGACGGACGCGGACCAGCACGCACGACGCGTCGCGACGCACCGTGGGAAGGGTCTCTTCCGTGGTAACACAGGGGCGGTGCGCCCGTATCCGTCGCGAGGCGGTAACTTCAAAGGTGCGGTGCGACGCGATCCGAGCGCGTCCGTGGTAGCACTGACGACAGGTCAGAACTTGCTTGTTCGCTGACACGAGTAGTGGTGTTGTGTGCGTGCGCTGCCGTCCGTGGTCGTCGGCTGTGCGTGATGATCCGTAGAATCGCGGACCGTCAGAAAGAGCCCTGTCTGCGTGCGTTGCCGTCCGTGGTCGTCGGCTGCGCGTAATGATCCGTAGAATCGCGCACCGTGGGAAGCCGCTTTAATAAGGGTCGTATTCTAGAACGAATCTCTAATCTGAGATCTACTCAAGAGTAGTCTTAAGAGTACGCGCTTATTCTTAATTGATGCTTGAGACTAGTATCAAAAATCATAATTCATCTGAGTGATCTCAGATGTGAGTAGAGATTTTACTAATTCTTGAACAAGATTCAAATAAAAAAAAACTTTTTTGTACTACAGATGTCAAACTTTTGTTGAGATCCTCTCTTGACAGTGTTGTTGTGCTTGAGCGGTATCTCGACCACGCTTAAGAGTGATATTAGTACAAAAAATAATTTTAAAAAAAATGTGGCAAATAAACACTTCTTTCTTTCTTTCTCTCTTTCTCTTTCTCTTTTTTTTTCTCACTCTCTTTCTTTCTCTCTCTCTTTCTTTCTCTCTCTCTCTTTCTTTCTCTCACTATTTCTTTCTTTCTATCTCTCTCTCTTTCTTTCTTTCTCTCTCTCTTTCTTTCTTTCTCTTTCTTTCTCTCTTTCTTTCTCGCTCTCTCTTTCTTTCTCTCTCTTTCTTTCTCTCTCTCTTTTTTCTATCTCTTTCTTTCTCTCTCTTTCTTTATCTCTCTCTTTCTTTCTCTACCTCTCTTTCTTTCTCTCTCTTTCTTTCTTTCTCTTTCTTTCTTTCTCTTTCTTTCTTTCTCTCTCGCTCTCTATTTCTTTCTCTCTCTCTTTCTGTCTCTCTTTCTTTCTCTCTTTCTTTCTTTCTCTCTCTCTTTCTTTCTCTCTCTCTTTTTTCTCTCTGTCTTTCTTTCTCTCTCTTTCTTTCTCTCTCTCTCTCTTTCTTTCTCTCTCTCTCTTTCTTTCACTCTCTTTCTTTCTCTCTCTTTCTTTCTCTCTCTCTTTCTTATCTCTCTCTTTCTCTCTCTCTCTTTTTCTTTTTCTCTCTTTCTCTCCTTCTCTCTTTCTCCATCTCTCTCTCTCTCTCCCCCTCCCTCCCTTCCTCTCCCCCTCCCTCCCTTCCTCTCCCCCTCCCTCCCTCTCCCCGTCCCTCCCTCCCTCTCCCCCTCCCTCCCTCCCTCCCTCCCACCCTCCCTCCCTCCCACCCTCCCTCCCTCCCAATTGTAAATGAAAACAGGCCTAAAGTAGTTTATTACTCTGTGAATGTCTCAAGACTCGATTCACAGCGATGCACTCTTGAGTAAGGTTTCAGAATAAAGGAGATGCTTGAGAGTGAAACTCAAATTTGAGTCGGATTTACGTAATTTCAGCTTGAGACTGATCTTGAGATTCGTTCTAGAATACGACCCTAAGAAGCGCGACATAAACGCATACCTATATGTACTTAGCAGAGGGCGGAAACCAGCTCCCGATGACGATGATGGGAAAGTACTTACCGGGGGTCGATTTTGTGTCGTCCGTAGGGGTCTAAAGAGCTGTTGCTGCACATAGCCACAGCGACGCATCTCCCGGCGTCACCCGTGTCAGTTCTGCAGGTGCTGTCTGTAACTATGTAAGAGCAAGTTTTTTCGTTCTGCACTACAGGGTGTAACAGAAAGGTGTAGTCATATTTATGGGGGTTGTTAGGGATAACAACAACTTTTATTATGAAACCGGTTTGATCATAGTAACTTTATTTAACATTTACATCCTAAAACTTCTTCTCATACAAATCAGCAGCTGTTCGCCCGGTATAAAACGTAAGTAAAGTATACGTTTTCATAGTGAAAGAGTTTCACTTTCACTGAAAATTGTTGAGAATGATGTCCCTAACAACCCCCTAAAATATGATTACACCTTGCTGTTACAACCTGTGTTCACGCCGTCAAGTGACGTGACGACAGATTCAGAAGCCGAGCATTATCCTATATATAATGTATTCTGTGCCGAGCATCTCCGAACGGGTTACCTACTTGAGTAACCCCTCCGAAAGACGCGAGCGCGGGGCGCCTCGTCAATTTTCTCACCACATGGGGCGTCCGGAGACTCGACCAGAGCGGCCGCGCGCGCGTCGGCTCCCGAGTTCGCTGCGCACACACGTGTCTACCATCAGCTCCGAGTCCGAAGCTCATACATCAGCACATTTATCGCACAACCCAAAGGCAGCTAGCTCGCCTCCGTCGCGTTCGCGAGTGAAATATAGTGCACGTTTCCACCACAAACATTCAGCCCATATTTCCTGCTCATCGCCACGAGGCCAGGACCCAAGCGAGGGTCTGCCCGTGACTTCTACGTGCCATCCAGCTCAACGGCCGACGACGGAGGAGCCTCTGCCCAAGAAGCCACCAGGTACCCATTTCTCCGACATTCCTAACCTCTCATTGACCTACATTCCATTTTCTCGTCATCCGCTCATCTCAACATTCCATCAGCCCTTCATCGTGGAGCTTGCCTCCACAACCTGTATAATTTACTTCCGATGCACAGGGAGGGTGCTGCTCAAATAAAGTACCCCTTATATTATGTCTAACCCCCAGTTTCTGAGACGCTGATCACAGGTTACGATTAGCTAACAGAGCGATTAACTAATTTCAGTAATCGTGTGCCGCCATTTTGAATTAACCACCGATTAGTTAATCGTGACCAGCGTCTCGCAGAAACTGGGGGGTATCTAAGTCTTGCTGTCGGTCTCAGTTGATTCAATTTCTTGATGAATGGCATGAAACTCTATTTTCATTTTTAACCGACTTCCCAAAGGAGGAGGTTTACAATTCGTCCGGATATATTTTTTTTATGTCTGCACCCCGATAGAGCCTAAACGGATGGACCGATTTGGTTTTTTTTTTTTGAAAGGGTTTACCTTCCCATTGGTCCCATTGACACCAGGTCAGGATCTGATGATGGGATCCTGGAGAAATCAAGGGAACTCTTCAAATATTATAGGCAGACCTATAGTGATTTTTGCGTTTTTCATAATAACTCGTGCTACGTACTCGCGTGTTTTAATATGTAAGGGTGTTAAAAATGGCCAAACTTGCCAAGAGGTGTTGTTTAGGTTGTCGTCACGTAACTGTTCGCGTCCGTATAGGATGCGAGTTTGAGTATTTTATAAAATGGCAGAGTAATAGGGCTGCAAAGAGTTACAAAGTTACTGGTGCGGCTACTTTCATACTCCATGTATGTAACCGGGGTGCATTCTGAAGTTTGTATTTGGTATTGAAAGAAAATCGTCGGGCTATCGCCACCGAGTCATCATCAGATTTCCCATTTTGCTAGCGGAATTCAGGCCTAGTCAGTTAAACTGGTTAAACCAATCTCATTTATGCGTATCAGTGACCTAAAGTGACCTTTGCGAATACTTAAAAATGAAACTGTACCGTTTTTACCAGATAAGACTTCAGTTATAGGAATTAATTATTTTGTATAAAAGCAAGTGAACACGCGGTACGATAACCTCTTCATTGATAAGTGGTGACCTCAAAAGTTAAATCTTACTGGGATTTTTGAATGACTAATATTGAGGTCCATTTGCACCAAAAACACTAATTAATTACGATTAGCGCGTTAATCGCAATTAAGTTTGACATATTTCATACATTTTGGCAGCTTCTAAATATAATTTTCATCACATCTATTCAAAAAGATCTACTTTAGTACCGGCAAACAGGGACTAAAGTAGGTCATTTAGTCCCTAGGGACTAAAAGTAGCTTTTTAATATTGTTGCCAGTACAAAGGAAAAAAAATGCTGTCACTAATCAGTTTCACTACCACTCAGGCTGACAGACCCAATTAAAAGAGAGATCGATTCAAAACGCAGCCAATAAAAAAAAAAGTTCGTACTGAAATGCGTACTCGACAGAGATTAGATAATCCGATCGACCGAATCGATTGACACCGATTGGTGACAACAGAGAAACATCCTTACAGAATTGATATCGAAACACGGACCAAATAATTAAAAAGTTGTGGAAAAATTGTAAACAAAGCGCGCCAAATCTGAATGCTGTAATTATTTCAATTTCGTTTGCGGATATGAGTAAAGAATATGAGTGAAAGTGAGTGTCTAACTCCAGATGATAACAACAAACGCGAATGACAAATACAAGATCTGTTACCAATAAAATCACGAGAAATATAGGTAAGTATGTAAAATCCTGTAGAAAAATTCAAGAGGAACAAAGTGTTTATCTGAAAATGCTTTTGGAACCAATTTTCAAGATTTAGCCAAAACTAAACAAGCTTTAACTATGTGGAGGACATATTCGTAATTCGTAATTTCTTTATTTTACTAACACAAGAATGACATAAAGAAAACTTATAATAGATAACAAGAGATTTCTTCCAACAAACCATTACACACAACATATCACGACAATTGTGTAAATAAATATAGGGTGTAACAGAAAGGGGTGTACAAGCCGAAAGAAGGTTGTTACGGACATCATTTTGAACAACTTTCACTATGGGACCGACTTGATCAGAGCAACATTATTTTTCACTCCACCATACTGATCAGCGCTAGGCCCGAAATGTACTGAGTTAATATAAATAAAGTTGCTCTGATCAAGTCGGTCCCATAGTGAAAGTTGTTCAGAATGATGTCATTCTTTCCGCTTATACACCCCTTTCTGTTACACCCTGTATAGGGTATGTATGTTATTTTATTGACTTTTCTCATAGAGGGTGATGAAAAGTGAGGGTCCACCTCAGGAGTAAAAACTATTTTTGGCTCGAGTGATGTACTTTGAATCCCTCGCTCCCTCAGGATTCAAAAAACGCTCTCGCCCTAAAAATAGTTCTTTACTCCCTTGGTAAACAATCTACTATAAGACGCTAATCGTATATAATTAAGTTTTTGGTGCAAAGTATTTAACAAACAATCTTGTTTTAAAATACATACGTAGGTATATAATATAGGTACAGTCGAGTTAATTAATATATGAGCAAAACCAAGGCTTCAAATATATATGTAGTATGTCTCTTTTTAGAGATAAGCTCGCCTTTGCCTATTTACCTTTGTTTTAAGACTATGTATCACATTGTTTTCCGTGCAATAAAGAATTATGAATTATGTACAATGGAAGTGTACATAATGAGTTCTACAAGCAAAAAAATCCTCTAATTCAACGTGTGTTTAACACCGCCGCGGAATTAGTGATAGAATTTTTTCCGCCGAAGTCAAAGGAAAAATACAAACTTGCATACAAAAAGTTCGCGCAGTGGAAAATGGACAGAAAATGAAAGTCTTTAGTGGAAAACGCTTTTCTAGCCTGTTTTAGCAAACTTTCAAAGATATTGAAGCCCTAATCTCTCTAGAATACTGACTCCATGCTGAAGAGCACGGTTTGGTTTTAATGAAGCACAAACGGAATGGAATTTTAGTAACTGTACATTTACCAATTGTTTTTTTTATTAACCCTAGGGGTTATTACTAGTATTTTAAGCTGGTTTTATTTCATTAGCAAGTGTCTTTCATATTACAGCATTGTCTGAGTGAAGCACTCCACCAGCAGCGCGAACAGCAACGTCGTCGCCATTACAGACCGCGGCAGTAATGTACTATACATACCTAAGTAGGTACTATTATTACGCGCCGGTCGTGACGTGAGTGTCTATAGGTTCATAATGAAATTATTCTTTAGTTCACTGTGCAATAGAAAATGGTAAGTACTTTTAACGTAAGTATATGATTAATTTATCTTTTACCTTGAAGCCGTTGTTCGATATCTTCAGACTGTTTTGATTTTGGTGTTCCAAATATCAGTTTCAGCGTACTTGGGTCGACCAGTGGCCGCTCCGAGGCAAGTGCCAACCTGCAGCACAGGGCCAGGTAGACGAGTACCTTCATCTGCAACGGATGAAATGAGTTTTGTTGAATTGAAGTTTTTGCTCGGATATCCGGTGATTTTATTTAATCATCTCTAAGGTTCCGTACCTGAAGGGTGCCAAACGGGACCCTATTACTGAGACTTCACTGTCCGTCTGTCTGTCTGTACCTTTAAACGTATTTTTATGAGCTGGATTCGAAACCCGGGTGTGAAAAACGATTTAAAAAATATATTTGAATGCGTCTTTGTTTCTTTTTAAAAATAAAAGCATGCTTCCTGTAAATTGAGTTATCCTAAGGATTTAACCCGATGCATGATTTTTCCATATGTGAAGAAAAATGTCAGAAAGACTGGAAAAAATAAAAAATAAATATTACGATTGGTTTTCGTTAAAAAATAAAAACTGAAAACCCTGAAAATTTTAAAAGATTTTTTTTTGCTTATGATCAAAATAAAATAAAAACCGGCCTAGTGCGAGTCGGACTCGCGCACGAAGAAAGTCGTATTTCCGTTTTCCTATAAAAAACCGCAAAAAAATCACGTTAGTTGTATGGGAGCCCCCCTTAATAATATGAAATTTCTTTTGTTTTTTAGTATTTGTTGTTATGGCGGCACAAAAATACATCATCTGTCAAAATTTCAACTGTCTAGCTACACGGTTCATCAGATACACCTGGTGACAGATAGACAGACGGACGGACAGCGAAGTGTCAGTAATAGGGTCCCGTTTGGCGCCCTTCTTATTAGGTGTACCTACTTAACAAGTTTCATTTATTTAGAATTTAATAAATAAGTAAGTAATTAGAACAATGAATTAATGGGGGTTTAAAAAATAAATAAGAGAATAGGATCATTTTTCGACCTTAATTGTTATTTTTTTATTTTAATTTAATTTATTGATTTTTGAAGTTATGAAAAATATATTCTCATATTTTTTTCTGTTTTTAGGGTTCCGATCCTTAAAAGGTAAAAAGGAACCCTTATATGATCACTTTGTTGTCCGTCTGTCTGTCTGTCTGTCTGTCACGACTCCTTTTTTCAGGAACGCGTGGAGGTATCATGTTGAAATTAATATCGATTACTCAAGTCTATGGTCCCTTGGAGCTGTGAAAAAATTAAACTTCTAGGTCCACGCAATCAAAAGATACCGCGATATTATGTCATAATTTTGCTGACTTTGACTTGACTTTGCTGAATTTGTATGAACTCGCGTGGAACTCGCAAGGGAATCAAAACCTAGAGGGTACTTCCCGTTGACCTAGAAGGCACGAAGCAAGGTCATAGCACATGTAAAGGGAAAAATCTAAAAACTGCAAATTTCTGTCTTTCTAAAAAAATATTCAATTTGGTTTACATGGATGACATCACCCTTTAGTTTTTTATGTGGAAACCTAATTACACGGGTTACGCTCTCCAAGTGTGATCGGAACCCTTGGTGCGCGAGTCCTACTCGCACTTGGCCGGTTATTTCCATTTTAATATAAGTACAAGGGTAAGTAGGCATATAAAACAAAGCTTTAGGAGACATTTTTTTTTACATATTTTTAAATATTAGTTAACAAAAATGATAATGATAAACTATGCACCTATTGCCGGCTTTTCACTATACGAGGGATAAGCGAGTGCGAGCCGAGCGGACCGGGCTCCATATAAAAAAACTCTTTCTCAGTGGAAGGCTTCCAGAGTAACATAACTTACTGTAGAGTAACTTAACTTACTGTAGAGTAACTTATGATCACGATTGGTATCAACAACGACTTGCGACAAACTAAAATAACGCGTCTTCATGAGTTGTTTTTATAAACAAATGAGCCGATACCAGTTGATAACCTTATAGAGATGCCGAAAATAAGACGAACCTCATAGCGAATATCGAATATTCAAAGGTACAGGCTTTTACTGACTAATAAGTAGAAGATGAGACTTGAGGGGAGATGTGTGGGCAGCCAGCCAAGGTGTTTGATAGTCTGTACATCACGTCTGTATCGTTGGAAAGTTTTTTAAACTATAGTTGACAACCAAACAGCAAATCAGTGTTTGATATGTACCTACTTGGAGGCAGGAAGATTTAAACAAAGAGGTTCATTGATCTGAGGTTTGATACTGGCTCCGCGCATGCGCTGTGATATGCTGGGTTTTGGCGGCAACAAAACGTCAACCGGGTCAACGTGACGTGAACGTTTTGTTGTGTCTAATGAGAGTAGGATAAAGTAGTGTGTGAAACTGCACATAACTAGGTATTAAAACTCTCGTAGGATACTATTATAGTAGATTGTACAACAAGGGCATAAAATGGGTTTTATGTACGAGTTATACACTCTGCTTTTCACTTCGATTGTGAGGAAATTAAACAGAAATATTGCAAAAAAAAGAAGCAAATATTATGAAATAATTGCAAATTGAAATTACCGAGAAAAAATAAGGACTTCCCGCCATTAAACATTATTTTTTTGGACGTGCCTCCGCAGCCGGCTCTGGCCGCCGGCAGTGGCACTTAGCATAGGTGTATGTTGCTGTTTACCTGACGACCTTTGTCAGAGTCTGAGATTTAGACGAAGATTTTACTTTATGCTCTAGAACATAAAATTTGATTTTATGCTGGCTATACCCGACATAAAGGCGAACTTTACGAGCATGAGAAGTGAAAAATGTGCCCATCATTAAGCAACAGTTTCATAAACTACTATTATAACACCGGAATGCACATAACCTACACCTATGTTTCACAAATAAATGATTTGATTTGTTTTTTTAGTTTTTAACTTACCACTTATGCTATCAGTGATACGCGCACATCACAATATCACAACACAACAGACCCTATCATTCCGTATGGACGCAAATGAAAAACTTGGAACCCTAAAAGTCTTCTCAAAATAAAACGACTCAAGCGGTTGGTATTATTTATATGGACTTGTATGGAGACTTCATTTAATCATAACATTTATCTCCCATAAGTTACGAAGTTACCGCCATACAATAAAATCATGTACTTATTTAGAAAACCCTATTTACCCTTTCTATTAGTATAGGCACAGATACTATAATATTATACTAATACAGATAGACCACCTAGAACAAAATATGACACCGGCGTAAACTGAGATGCTGCGGAAGCTTCTTTAGTTCGAGGCCATTATCGCTTGGTGCAGCACCATCGAAAAATTGCAAATACTTACCACGAGATGTCGCAAAGATAGGATTTATTCAAATTAGCGCCACCACCTAGAAGTATGTTAACTGAAACCATGGCGTTTAAAGTAAAAAACTTACTCCTCACGCCATCTCTTTTTACGAAGGGTTACTAATTCTAATTTGTATGGGAAGAACACCCTGTGGTATGGGTCACTAGTTGCTACACGGGTGGGGACACTTTTACCCATTGTCCTTTCTGTCTTTCTGCAAAAATAATTTATCTCATACAAACAAACAAACAAACAAACAAACAAACAAACATAGCGTCACGCCTTTTCCCATACGGGGTTCCCATGTGCCCACTTTCAGCCAGTGATTCAATACAACATTTTGCGTGACAGGGGGCTAGCCCATTGCCGCACGCAGCTATGGAGTAATGAAGGTTTCCTCACGATGTTTTCCATTATACGAGGTAACAATCTCCAAGTGTGATCGGAACCCTTGGTCCGCGAGTCCTTCTCGCACTTGGCCGGTTATTTCTTTTATGGACCCTAAAAAGATCATTGGCGAATATTCGATATTCGCTATTCGCGTTTTCTCTCCCTCTCTTTATCGCTTCGTGTAAACTCCACTTTAATCACAAGTAAGTATACTTATTAGATAGATAGGTATAGTATATTTAGTTTGCTCACAGGCACAGGCCGGCACGTATTCTGTATTCTATATGCTTACGATATGCTTTGACACCAATCGTGATAAACAAGTGAGTTTTGATTTTAATAGTTCAAGTTAAAAAAAAAATATTGACCATAAAGTCATACAGATTACTTAGTCAACGTCAATATAATATTGATTAATGTTTTTGTATACTACCGCCCCCGCCCGCGCCCGTTCGGAAGTTGTGGGCTTAGGGATGGAGCAAAGAAGGGCAAGAAACTCCCCCGTACCTCTTTTAAAATGCAATGCTAATGCCCAGTTTCCTGGGCGCTGATTAAAGTTAACAGGTTGGTTAAATCAGCTTCGGCCAATCACGAACAACTATTATTCAAAATGACGGAACTTGATTGGCCGAAACTGATTTAACCAACCTGTTAACTTTAATCAGCGCCCAGGAAACTGGGTGTAAGTCTAAGGAAATACACCGAGGAGACGTACTGAGTCAGTACTACTGACTCAGTCCATCACCCCTCTTTAGATTTCTGTGCGCTGAGATGGTAAAGACCATGCAGTTTTGTCATCTAAATATTCTTTTACACTGTAATAATAAGACTTCTTCAAAAATCCGTTTTTGATATAGTTTTTTAATATATAAGTATACATGTACCTACTTAGGTACCACCTACTTACCCCAATGTTTTTCTTTCTATTGTTAACCGACTTCACAAAAGGAGGAGGTTTACAAATAATTCGTCGGTTTTTTTATGCGCCCCGATTGCGTCTAGACGGATGGACCGATTTGTTTTTTTTTAAGGATTTACCTTCTAATTGGTCCCATTGACACCAGGTCATGATCTGATGATGAAGGGATCCTGGAGAAATCGAGGGAACTCTTCAAATATTAAAGGCAGACCGATAGTGATTTTTGTGTTTTTCATAATAACTCATGGTAAGCATAATATTGTGATGCAGAACTGATGATGATGACCACACATGGCCACCAGAACTGATCAATACTAGGTAGAGCTCGTCTAAGCTGAAATGACGCGCCCCACTCCTTGGTTTTGTATGACAAGTAAATACAAAACCAAGGAGTGGGGCGCGTCATTTCAGCTTAGACGAGCTCTACAAATAGAATCTAATTACATCTTGGAGGAACGCGGAATTTACCGTGTTGCTTGAGGACTTACAATGCGTGGCTGACGGGCAACGCATAGCCTAAACCGGTGGACCTAGGGCCATGAAACTTTGTACAGGGGTTCCTTAGTAGCGTGGGGTAGGGTAGCACTGACATGGGATTTGAGGATCCCCAAGGGGGGGGGGGGGAATAAGGGGTTTCTGTTTATATTAAACTCAAAAATCACTTGACATTTTTATTTTTTGTTTCAATTATTCTATGTAAATACATACTTGCTAAAATTCTCTCAAAATCTGTACCTATCTATTTACCATTACACCTACAGATGACATTTGTGACGTTCCACATGTAAAAGCTTCCTAGGGAGCTATAAAGCGGTTTTTTTCTCGATTCGGACTGCCCTCTCGATTTACCTTTCGAACGGCTGAACCGATTTTAACAAAACCTAAGTATGTAAAAGTAAAAGTGGGTATCACTCAATTCGGTAATACACTGCTAATGTATGTGCCTGTATTTCAATGTTTATGTTTTATTAAGAGAGATTTTTTTGGGAACTGTCAAAACGTTAATTTATACAATTTTGAGATTGTCAAGCCATTTTGATCTTATTGCTTCAACATTATGTTCCTCGACCCAGGTTTTTCCTGACGTTATTCTTCAAAATCCAGCCGAGGGCTCTGAAAACATGAAATTTCTGTTTTTAATTTATAGTGAAGTAGGTACACATAACCATAACATTTAGTTAACGGAGTCTAATCAAAAGCAAATACCGGATTTTTTTATTTATTTATTACACACATACATGCTTGCGAGCGACATGACAGTTAAAACTAAATCGACACAAACAGACAATAAATTAAAGGACAAAGAAACAGGATATAAAAATACAAACGTTACTTATTTATAACATAAACAAAAAGTGGCGACCTTTGCGAATCCCGTCAAAGAACACTGGAGCAAGTCCACCTCAGTCCTCTCTGAAATATCATTGAAGAGAGCGAGCGCCCGCATCACCACCGGCGCGCCTCCCGCAGCATCTCCGTCCTCGCCAGAGGGATGTGGAACAGCTTGTGCTGTGCGTCCTCGCCCGGAGGTAGTTGTTCGGCACATACAGTCCCAGCCGCTCCAATACCTACACGAACGAACCTAACGAAGTTATCGGTATCCAAAAATCCAAAGCCAGGTTTTCTTCGTCTTTCTTTAAGTTAAGTTAAGTTAAGTTTTTGATCTGTGGCTTCTATCGTGTGTTGCCACAATAATTTCGCCAATGTCACGTGATGAGCCCTGCATAACTGGGGATCACTATAGCTCCAGTTTTATGTCGCATATCAAACCAATGACATATCAAACAAATAAACAAAGAACCATAAAACAGAGCAACAAAAAGCCTTCAATCATCACAGAGTTATACTTAAGTAGGTATATTAATTCCAAAACCTTCAGTCAGTATTCCAGTACTAAGTAAGTACATAATTGACAATATTGCAAAAAAAATAGCAGCTGGTTTTATTATCTCATACGAAAATAGATGGGAAACGATGGGACCCGTATTTTTTATTTTAGTGTTTATTCTTATTTTTAGGTTATAATTCAAGATTTTTAGAGTTACTCATTCTAAAAGGGCGTAAGTACAATGTCAGGATTATAAAACGTTGAACTTTTGCCCGTCATTGCATCAATAAAAAATTAAAATGTCATTATTCTGTCATAATATCACCCCCTGTTCCGAGTCACGTCAAAATCGATTACAGTCCGAGTCAGTTTTGGGCTATTGGCGATACAAAACGATGGCATCTTAGACGCTGTATTCGATTATGGCGCTGACGGCGATGTCGCGGAACGCACTGTCAATATGTGTAAATACTCTTTTGTTGTTGTGCAACTTCGTAACAAGTTGACAACCAGCAGTGACAAAATTTAGATCGTTTTATTTATTTAAATAAATAAATAAATAAATAAAATAAATAAATACTGCAAAAAAACGTGCAGGACTATGCCGTGTGAACCACGCCTTATGCAACTAG
>OY735282.1:2643575-2724575 GCA_963457715.1 Argyresthia albistria
AATTCTTTATTTTTTCGAGCATTTTCGGAGATTCCTGTAAAAGCGGTGTCGGGTGACGCGGCATCGGCATTTTGACGACGTTCTAAAAGAGACGTGTTACTTGACGAGGAAATTATTAGTTTGGAATGTTTGCGGCCGGAGACCAGTTTACGTTTAAAATAACATGACTGCACGCCTGGACAAAGTTAATAACGCTACGAAAACGAATAGAAACGGAAACTCAAAATGGTGACGCTAGCGTAAGTAAAAATAAATCTCATACATATTCTTAGCGTTTCGTGCGAACGATAATAGCGTTTTGCATCTTGTCTAGGGGGCAGGACTTCGTCGAACGTAAAAATATCGAATCTATTTAGCGTCACGCACTTTTTCATACGGGGTGGCTGTTAAAGAACAAAAGTATCACCGCAACCTTGCTTCGCGCAAATATCACGATTTTAGGTAAAGGAAAAATCCATGTTCTGTGGAAAAATCTGAAAACTTTAAAGTCGTGTTCCTTCACAAAAAAATAAAACGGTCAGAAGCGGAACCCTTGGAGCGCGAGTGCGATTCGTACTAGGCCGGTTCATAAAAAAAAAAACTAATACGCTGTGCTGTACCACAGGTTTTAAAGCTAAACCATCAAACCGTCTAAAACTAAAACAATAAAACCGTAAAAAGTCTTTCATCCGCGAAGTCTCTCAACTTTTTGTGTCAATCAGATTCTTTTCATTCGGTTTTTATCTTTATTAATTTGCCCCCTACTGCGTGAAGATGTGCAGAGGACTTTTATGAGTCAATTATAAATAAATTAAATGTTATGATTATTGAAAAGAAGAAAACTGGCAGTTTTATTACGAAGTCGTTGAAATATTCAGATGCTCAGGGCGTTTAATTTGTTGGTTTTTGTAGGTTTATTAGGTTTAATAATCATTTGAAAATACTTAGTTAATGTTGCATTTAGCGTAAACTAAGGGCAGTGCCCTAGGGCACCCACTTGGAAGAAATTCGGTCGGTAAGGTTGTTTACCGTGATAAACTTTTAAAATGATAAACACTGGCATTACCAAATTAGAGGAATAATAAAACCAAACCGAAAATGGAAATGGAACTTACAAAAAAATACTATAACTCCGCCGATAAAGGAGTCCATATTTTATTTCAGCTATCGAACTTTTTGCAGACGGTATAAAAAAGCAATGCTGGCAAGGGCTGCACTATCGCGCAGCCTACTCTTGACCGATTTTTTTTCTCTTTGTAGGTGGCTGGCTGTTGGGGTGGCGCTCGGTCGAAAATTAATTGGTCTGCACATGTGCCGTGACCACACAAGTGTTTTTTGTATTATTTTTTTGGTAAAGATTTGTGCATATTGTGAAAAACTTAATGAAATCGATTCTGTGAAATGGTGTTGGCTAACCGATTTTAGTACAGATTTCAAACGACGACTGGCGGTGACAGGTGGAAGAGGAACTAACGCTTTTTGATAAATTTGTTACGTAGAACTGGCGCCGCCTATAAACGTCACAAAATAATTTTATGAAATTGATTCAGTGAAATGATGTTGTCAAACAGATTTTTGCAATAACACGATATTTTGCACTCCCATACTCCCATATCGATTGTAGCACATGGAATTGAAACCAAACTATCGATAGGTACTACTCAAGAATATTGAGTAGGTAATTAGACAAAGTAGATGAACTATTCTATTTTAACGAGATTTTGGTGTCGCCATAAACACATTACGCTTTTTCGTAAACGGTCAAGAACCTAAAAAGGTCCCGTTCAACTTTATGGGTTATAGCCCAAATATTTCTCGTCGCATACATTTTTATGTCATCGGAATGAAAAAGATAGCTATCAGCCATCAAAGTATATGATAAACGTAAAATTTACATGTTCAACTGTTTGTTTTCTGATTTTTTATAGGGTTACCGACTATTAGACTGGGAATTCGATTGAATTGATATTTGTTTATGCATCTGATATGTTTTATGCATCCGATGGATAGGGCGATTGGTAATATTTAAATAAAAGATTCTTACTAAACTTGTCGACTTTCACAAGTGGCAAAATAAAACTTAGTAAACTTTTAACAGTTAAAAATCGTTATTCACAGCAAGTTACAGTATTGTCAAAAAATAATTTCGATGACCTTGGAGGATTTAGATGATTCTGATAAAATCGGAGCTTCATCTTATAAGTAGTACTGTTTGATTCCGAACTGGTCCAAAGGACATTGTCAAATGAATAGGAGGCCTATAGTCTATTCGTGATAAGAATGCAGTAAAGTCATCACCGTCCGGCGGCCTAGCCACGCCCCGTAACCAATCAAATCGTTTCCAATTATCAAGCCAAGTTCACAGTGACTGTCCTGTGAGTGTGTGTTAACATATTTAAATTTAGATTTCACTGCATTCTTATCACGGACCTAAACCCCAAAGAGTAAAATGCTTTGCTTTTCGTACTTAAACGTATTTGCAGGGCATGTAGTACTGTTTAGGTCTTACTCTTAGCTAAGAGTTGCTATTAGACCTCCAGGTGGTTACCACAGAAACCAATTGGGTGGAAAACTGTCAATTTCTCACGCTAGGTGGCGCATTCGCGATTGTACCTTAGTATGACACGGGAACTGTCAAATTGTATGTAGTATTTTGTAAAAAAAGTTTTGAAACTTTCCAACCTGAATGCAGTGCTTTCAAATGTAAAAGTAGAGAATACATTTATTACTAGGTATTATAAAGCGCTAGCGAACACAACGTCGAATTCTTTGCATGTTTACCTTCCAGCAGATGATCTTTTTACCAGTCATCATAACCTCCTCAACCTCGAATCCCGTCGAGTCAAGTTGGATATGCAACTCTTGTATAACGTATATCATGGTGTTGTTGATTGCCCAAATCTAGTCGTTTCTCTGCTCAGGCTAAATGCTCCGTCTACCCGTACTCGTCACACCACACTCTTCAACGTACCTTTGGCTCGTACAAACTATGCCGCTAACTCCATCGGCCACCGCCTGCCACGCACTTACAACAAATTGTTTTCTGAGTTGGACATCTTCCACCAATCACCGGGTCCGTTTAAAAGGCTCATGAAGAAAATGTTGACAGAAACCACCTATAATTTTAACAGTGTATTAGACAGATAGGCACTGAAACAGTTAGACTCTATCCTGACCAAAAGAGTTTGTTGGCAGGCTCAAGATACGTTTATTCAGGGTCGTGAGTCGAATATTGGTGATATCGTTGAAACACTGGGTAGCGACTCGCCGGGAATTTGTAGATAGTCTTCAGCTCCTTGGTAGACTCGTGACAAATCCAGCTGGTCCACTTCTCCAGACGTCAACAACAGATATGATTAGCGCCAGGAGGATTTTACGACTCGGCGTGGAACCCTGGAAAGAGACTAGTGTGAATAATAGGAAAACAAGAGCGCTACAGCAGCGCCCAGCTATCAGGCGACGACGGCTCCTCACACGGAGACTTCCGACGAGGGCCCTAGGGTAATTAGGATCTAAGAGTGCCGCAGTCCAATAAACACTCTATAGAAAAGGGAAATACACAGAGAATATAAAATACACGAAAATAAGAAAGACTAACTTCGAACAAATGCTTACCCAAAGGTTGGGGATTATAGAGATTATTTATAGCAACAACTGCTCTGTACAGCAACTCAAAATTCAGCTCCAATACAATACAAAAGGGACTAGCCCATCGCCGCAACTACAGGCGTGACTTAAAAAATTGTGCAGAAGATAGGTACGTCCTCACTTTTCAGAGCTCAAACCAGGACTGCGTCAAAAAAACAATCAGCTGCCAGACGAGATTCTAAACTCTCAATTTACAAATTTCTAAAGTCTTACTTTTAATCTGGCTAATACGCCAGTAGCCAATATGGTCAAAGAGGTAGTACGTTACAGCACTTTTCTCTCTATTTTCTCACAATTACATAACACCATAACACACACACACACACCCTCACACACACAAAATACACACTTTACAGTCAAAGGACATCCTCCCCTCATATTTCCCATTTTGTTGTACCTATTAATTTCTTAAGTTACCGCCTATTTTTAATAATTATTTTTACCCATTTTCATGATAAGGTCACAAAATAAGAGTCCTTAATTGGCCCATGTTCAATCATATTTTTAAGTTATAATAATGTATATCGTAATTCGTAATTTCGTAATTTCTTTATTGTACTCACATGACAGTAAAAATAGCTTAACATAGAAAAAATATGTACAAAGGCGAGCTTATCTCTAATAAGAGCTGTATACTCAGTTCCCAAATAAACAAATGAAATAAACAAATAAACTATGTAGCTACTGTCGCATTTCTCCTTCGAATCTCAGTTTGAAGCTCTCGCACGGTCATTAGAGAATACATTTTATGGTTTTTTATCGCAATAAAAAGCACAAATTTAATTATTAACCTCTCTCATCAGAACTTGGTTAGCTGGAAGAGATCTCTTTTTAGAGATAAGCTCGCCTTTGTACACATTTTTTATTTACTTTTGTTTTATTTCAACTAATTGTGTGCAATAAAGAAATTGAAAAATCGAAACCCTGTACTTGACACTGACGTAGGTACAGTCACCAAGGCGCCATCTGGGTTTTAGCTTTCAGGTTTCCTCTTAATTTAGCTTATGATTTTGAGCTTATCCGCAATATTTACCATGACCGTCTCAAAACAAGTCTTGTTATTAAACTGAAGCTTCATTTCAAAAAGGTTGCCATAGTGATGCTGATCTTGATAGAGACTAAAAATTTTTAAACGCGCGGTGACAGGTGGTACTAACGCTTGGTGACCAATGACAAATGAAATGTCTGGCGTAGAGCTGGCGCCCCCTGTAAACGTCACTCATCAACCAAAATATCGTTGGAATACTGTAGACTGAATCGGCAGAACGTCGTAGTAACCGTCTGTGTACAGTCACAGAAGAGATAATAGTACTCCGTACAGAACAGCCACTCCCTTCCCCGCGCTGATTCAGATACCGCACCCCAACCCTGGCGTCAAAGGATTGGTTAAAGGATCAATAGACAGGGCTGAACGCCGGACAAGTGACGACGCGTATACTTAATATCGCTGCATTTGCCGCGCAACCAGCCCTAGCAAAGTTTACGCACACATTTGCACGTCATACAATCATCATTTGGTTATGTAGTAGTAATAGGTGATTATTTTACGAGCGTTCTATGGAGTGTCCGAGGTGTGGTACAGTGCCACCAACTTGGCTGTTCAGTTGATAGCGGTCGCTAGTGTCAGTAGTCTTCATAATAGCGGACAAAGACCCGGCCCAGTCGCTTCTGGACAAAACAGTCCTTTGACTTTGACAGTGGGTACCAAGACGTCAATTTGATGTCAAGGGGATGAGAACTTTATTTCCCCTAATTTTAATGTAATTTTTTCTTCCTTTTCGGCCAGGTCTCTCGACTGAAAGGGTTAGTATTCTCTTTTATGGCGGGTGACAAGTCCGTAGTACCAATTTTTCCCACCTGAACAGCTAAGTTGGCGGTTCTGTAAATAAAGCTTTTCGGATCAACAGACCAAGACAGTCATCTGACGTTTATGACAAAATACGACCGAATCAAAATGGCGACTTGATCTTGGGTGTGGGTTCCGAATGCATTAATGCATTTTATTTTCTCTATATTTGTCTAAAACCGGGTCTCTCAAGAGACGGATACACAGTCAGATAACTTTTTTTACACGTTTTGTAAGTGAAATGTCAAAAGGCCCAGATAAACAGACAGATAAACGCTATCTGAGGAATGAGAGAACGGCACTGAAAGTAATAAGTATTTGATGGCGTGATAACTGGGAAGTGAATTAAATTGTAAATTGAATGGGCATGAACCTAAGTGAGACGTTGTGGTGGCTGAAAAGTCAAGTCAAGCCTTAAGGCTAACGTCATAAGTTTTATTTATAATTGAAAAAAAAAGTACATAAAAATTGTTTAAGTGACTTGTTTCTTTGTTAAACGGATCATCCGCTAGGATGCCACGGTCAGACATACAGACACACAAACAGACCCTACACATTTATATATAACCCCTCTGTGTCGCCGGGATTTAAAAATAAATCCATAAATCATTAGAAGAAACCAAGTCACACTTCACAGTAGGTACGTTCCGTGCACAGACTATAAGGGATACTATGTTCCGTGTATTCGTTGGTAAGGTACGTACAGTCAAGTTCTTATTTAGTTCGTTTATTTCATTTGTAAACCTTCAAGATTGAAATGCGCTTAATTCGTACTTTAATCATCCGCATGCATGCCCGGCAACTTGGTTTTGAGTCAAACTCATGACGCAGACCGTATTATGACGATGATATGGGTATAGTTTTCATTGACAATGTAGGTATTTGTTTTTATAAACACACACTACGATTGAAGGAAATAGATGTCTTTATAAGTAATATTTATTTTTCTGGGTCTGGGAAGTTTTTCCCTTTAGGAGAAATATCTTTTAAAAGATAGTCATTTGGCAACGTCGACTCGAGCTTAGCGATAATTAGTGTTCTAGTTAGTGGCCTTGCATCGTCATCATCCTTAGGAATTAATGAATTTTTTTTTTTATTATTCAGTTTCATGATATTTTCATTTTCATCTCGACTGTACCGAAATCACTATTGTGGCCAGATGTTGTGAAGTGAACGTGGCGTGGAAAGAATTATGTTTTGTTTTCGAGAGTCACAACATTTATTAGCTGGTAATTATCCGACGGTTGTTAGTACCTGGCAGGCTTACCAGTAGCAGGAATAACCGGCCAAGTGCGAGTCGGACTCGCGCACGAAGGGTTCCGTACCATTATCTATAAAAAAACCGCAAAAAAAAAATAACTTTTTGTACGGGAGCCCCCCTAAATATTAATTTAATTTTAATTTAATTATTTATTTTTTAAGTAAATAATATGCTCAATATATTGTGAACATTTTAAGCGTCTACCTGCTACCATTATCAATATCGAGCAAAAATGAGCAAAAAAATCACGTTCGTTGTATGGGAGCCCCCCTTAATATTAAATTTCTTTTGATTTTTAGTATTTGTTGTTATAGCGGCAACAGAAATACATCATCTGTGAAAATTTCAACTGTCTAGCTACCACGGTTCATGAGATACAGCCTGGTGACAGACAGACGGACGGACGGACGGACGGACGGACGGACAGCGAAGTCTCAGTAATAGGGTCCCGTTTGGCACCCTTCGGGTACGGAACCCTAAAAATTACGCATCGAAAAAGTATTCTAATTGAAATGTCGTGGCTCTTGTGTACAATTTCATCTAAACTCGAACACTTTTTCCTTCTGGTTAATATTTCTGCTTGAAGTTCAGCCCCCGTAGACAAGATGCAAAACGCTATTGTCGTTCGCACGAAACGCGTTACTTTTAACTTTGTCTAGCTAGGCCTACAGTTCATGGAAATGTACATACGCTTGCTTGCAATCTATTTACGATCTATTTGCGATTCTTTAGGAGCATATCAAATGACGCCATTTTGGGTGTTTTAGGAGCGGTAGCGTTCCAATATAAGTGCGTTTCTCAGAGCAGCATCGGGCCTCTGAGTATTTGTAATTTGTACCCTACTTTCGTCAAGGAGATCCCATTAAAAATAATTAATACTTAAACTGGATGTCCACCTTTCGGCACGCAACGCAGGCAGGCCACGGTAGAAATATTGGTACCCACATTTTGGTTGGTGCCTTGGTGCCACCTTAAATCGTAGCTTACATGCGTCAGAAGATTTGCATTATCTCGAATATCTTCCATTGTTTATTGTATGTTATACGTTTATTATGAAATAACATTCCTTACGACGAGCATCGTAAGTAAACTCCAAGTCAGACAAAAATAAACATCCACTTTTGGCCACTACCCCAACTAGATAAAGTCGATAAATGGACGAGAATGCTTTTTGGCAGAACTTACACCTCAAAACGTCAGTACGCCACTTTGTAAGAGCTATCACATAAAAGCAACTCAAAAGTTACTCACCGAGACTTCACAACAATAATCTTAAACTTATCCTTACATTATTTCGCGCGTTGCGTTACAACTTTACACAGGGTGTTACAGAAAGATGTTTTGACTCATATTTGGAGCGATAGCACACCTCGGACACTCCATAGAACGCTCGTAAAATAATCACATATTACTACTACATAACCAAATGATGTTTGTATACTTTACTTACTTTATACTTTATTGCACAGAATAACACATTTTACAATTGAAAGTGGACAACACATGACAAAGGCGAGCTTATCTCTATTAAGAGATTTCTTCCAGCAAACCTAGGATGGACAGGAAATAATTTAACAACAGGTAGACCCATGTGCACAACATTAAATAAGATAAAACAATATACTACTTGACAATACGTACATAAATACCAGACTTATAGATATAAATATGTTATGCAAATACACCTAAATGTTGGGTGACTACAACGCGCATCCTAATTCTTTGTTTGGAAAGGAGATGTTGTCTTTCTGTGAGGACCAATTGTGGTCCTGTGCGGATATCAATATTCTGGGTGCAGAATCTGGGACTCACACATACGTCAGTGAAGCACACGGAACTTGTAGATGGCTGGACCACTGTCTGACGACCGAGGCAGCGCGTGATACAGTCTTAAGAGTGAAAGTTGACTACGATGTATTATGGTCGGATCATTTTCCTATGTATATTGAATGTGATTTGGAATATGTTGTGGATAAAATTTTTACAAACGTAAATGACAATGTTGCTCTCAAAATAAAATGGGGCCAACGTGATACTGAACAAATAGAGTTGTACAACCAAATTTGCACTAAACAGTTATCGTTTTTACCAGATCCTAGTCAGCTATTGAACTGTGATATTGAAGTCAATAATAAACATGTTACTAATTTTATAGATAATTTATACTCGGGTTTTATTAGAGCGTTGCAAAAAGCTTCGATATCTAGTCATAGCTCTAAATGTAACTCTTCTGGTGCACGCAAGCACAAGAAACGACAGATCGTTGGTTGGAATCACCATGTCAAAGACCTACATGGACAAGCTAGACTATATTTTCAATACTGGCAACAGTGGGGCAAACCAACCGTGGGAGATATTTACAATGACATGGTCAATAGTCGCAAGCTCTTTAAAAATAAGTTGAAGTGGTGCCAGAATAATCAAGATAAAATCAAAATGGATATTTTGGCACTACACCAAAGAAGTAAGAACTTTGTTAAGTTTTGGAAGGCGACAAAGAAGCTTAACCATAAGCAAAGCATGCCAGTCAGTGTCAACGGTGCACATGATCCAAAGAAAATAGCTGACTTGTTCATGAACCACTTCAGGGTCAAGCCGCTTCAGGTCGTTGGGGGTGTGCTCGACACTGAGACCGTGGCCAGTCCTGACACTAACAAGATTCCCCTTCGTCAAATAAATATTACACCTAAGGATGTTTTTACCGCCATCAGGAAGATGACCCGTGGCAAGTCACCTGGCCATGACGGTCTCAGTGTGGAGCACCTACTGTACGCCGGGGATGCGGTTTTTACAGTCTTATCAACTTTATTTAATTTATGTTTAGAACATAGCTATTTACCAGAAGGTCTTATGAAAGCTATAGTAGTCCCTATTGTTAAAAATAGGACTGGCGATCTGTCGAGCTTGTCTAACTACAGACCCATATCTCTAGGGACAATAACGGGCAAGGTGCTTGAAAGGCTTTTGCAGCCCGAACTGATGAGAAATGTTAGAATAAGTGATGCGCAGTTTGGGTTTCGCCCCGGTCTCTCGACGGACTCTGCGATACTTTGTTTAAAAAACACCGTTAATTACTACAAGAACAGAAACACGTCGGTATACGCGTGTTTCTTAGACCTCAGTAAAGCTTTTGATCTAGTTAACTATAATATACTCTGGAACAAGATGTCAAAAGCCAAGGTACCGCAGAGTATCGTAGACTTGTTGAGATTCTGGTACGAGAACCAAACAAACAATGTAAGATGGGGCGACACAGAATCTAGTAAATATAGACTAGATTGTGGTGTTCGTCAAGGTGGGTTGACCTCTCCGGACCTCTTTAACCTATATGTTAATGGCTTGATCGAGGAGCTCAGGAGTGCAGGTGTCGGATGCTCGTTCAACGATGTATGTTTCAATAACCTTAGCTACGCTGACGACATGGTGCTCCTCTGCCCCTCGATCAAGGGATTAAGAAAACTACTCACCATATGTGAAGATTTTGCCAGGAAAAATGGTATGAAATATAATATCCTTAAAACAGAAATGTTAGTTTTTAAATCAGGGAAGGGTCCGGAGAAGGTGCCTCCAGTATATTTGTACGGCTCACCGGTTCGGGTTGTGCAGCAATTCAAGTACCTTGGTCATATCCTAGACGAGAATCTGTGTGATGACGCCGACATTGAAAGAGAGCGCAGGGCCATGGCTGTGCGGGCGAACATGCTCGCGCGTCGTTTCGGAAAGTGCTCTGAGGATGTTAAAATTACCTTATTTAGGGCATATTGCCTTTGCTTTTACACGTGCCATCTCTGGACTAGCTACTCCAGACAGTCATATAACATCCTCAGAGTACAATATAACAACGCCTTCCGTATACTGCTGCGTTTGCCACGTCACTGCAGTGCCTCGGGCATGTTCGCCGGCGCCAGGGTCCCTGACTACTTCGCAGTCATCAGGTCACGGATAGCCTCGTTCTGGGAGAGAGTAAGAGCTGCGAGTAACGAGCTCATCAAAGTTCTCTATGAGAACCCATATGAGAGTGAGGTCGTTAAACACTGGCTCCGCGTGCACCAGAAGAGCAATAGAAAGTAATATAATATTGTGTTATTATTACTTTTTGAATCTCCTTTCAATGTATAATTTTAATATCTAATTTTCGTCTACTTTTATTTTATTTTTATGGGTTTTTTAATGCCTGAAATAAACAAAATTATTATTATATTATTATTATTAAATAAAAGTACTTAAATTTAATACGGTAGAGAAAGATAGTGTTCTTTCAACCGACTTTTAAATATGTTGAGTGACGGACTGTCTCTAATACGTGCAAATGTGTGCGTAAACTTTGCTAGGGCTGGTGGCGCGGCAAATGCAGCGATATTTAGTATACGCGTCGTCACTCGTCAGTCGTTCAGCCCTGTCTATTGATCCTTTAACCAGTCCTTTGACGCCAGGGGTGGGGTGCGGTATCTGAATCAGCGCGGGGAAGGGAGTGGCCGTTCTGTACGGAGTACTATTATCTCTTCTGTGGCGATAGAGCCTTCTTTTGATGCTGGACGTACATTTACCGACACGGAAGGCAATTGTAGCATCAACGTCTTTATTTCGCGCAAAGCTTCCTAACCTGATTGATTCAAATCAGAAGACCGACTTTCGGTTAGGCGGGTTGTTAAACGTGTTCTACGATGCTAAAGTGAAATCGAAAGGATAAGCTATAGTCTATTCGTGATAAGAATGCAGTGGAGTCATCACTGTCCGGCGGCCTAGCCACGCCCCGTAACCAATCAAATCGTTTCCAATTATCAAGCCAAGTTCACAGTCACCAGTTGAAGGCAAACTTTCGAACGCGACGGCTTTGTCCTGTCCTGTGAGTATGTGCGTAACAGATTTAAATTTTAATTTTACTGCGTTCTTATCACGAATAGACTGTAGACAATTAATTTAAAATCGGTGTATAAAAACTGGCCAGAATTTTGGTGACTGATGCGATAAAACGGCTGCGACATCTTTAATTTTAAACAAACATCACAAAGCATTCGCCTTTCTGTTGCATCCTGTATAGTAGTAATAAAGTTCTCATCCCAGCTCGTACGCTTGCATACAGACAGACAGACAGACGGACACACACACAGAGCGCAAACAAGACAACAAATTATTAACTCTAGATCGTGCGTGGGCGCACAGCATAAACAGGCTTGTTAAGGAGACTCTCGCTCGCTACGATTATTGTCCGAGTTCGACAATTCTTATTCGATTGCGGTATATTTTTTACCAGAATATTTGGTTTTGATTTCTTAACAATACTGCTTATTTGGTTCAAAATGCGAATGATCCTTATTCATAAGATGTTAACATCTTTGTTGCAAATAAAAAGTTGTAAAGATATCATAAGCATTACGCAATTGGCACTCTGCAGTTGTGCCTTATATTCAGTTTACTTCATTGAAAAGATAATAAAAGTCTGAAAAAAACGTTTTTTTTTTGCCTAACACCATAAACAGTTAGAAGTACTTACCTAGTTTAAAAAGTTAAATCTTTCGAAATCGATTCGAGGTCTTATAATGATCCCAAGTCTGACACCATCAGAAGAGAATAGGACTTGTCACTAATGAGTCCAAACTATTTTCATCGTTCAAAAAGGACCATAAGACGGCGCCCTAGGCAAAAACAGCCTTTGGCAAAACACAAATCGCTCGGAATGACGAGTATTATTGCTGTACGTTTTTTCACTACCTTGTTTATCACGAGTGTCAGCGTGGCTTCGCTTTCCCATAAACGTTATTCTTAGGGTTCCGTACCCGAAGGGTGCCAATCCCTATTACTGAGACTTCGCTGTCTGTCCGTCCGTCCGTCCGTCCGTCCGTTTGTCTGTCACCAGACTGTATCTCATGAACCGTGGTAGCTAGACACAGACAGTTGAAATTTTCACAGATGATGTATTTCTGTTGCCGCTATAACAAAAAATACTAAAAATCCAAAGAAATTTAATATTAAGGGGGGCTCCCATACAACAAACGTGATTTTTTTGCTCATTTTTGCTCGATATTGATAATGGTAGCAGGTAGACGCTTAAAATGTTCACAATATATTGAGTATATTATTTACTTAAAAAATAAATAATTAAATTAAATTAATATTTAGGGGAGGCTCACATACAATTTTTTTTTTGCGTTTTTTATAGATAATTCTACGGAACCCTTCGTGGGCGAGTTCGACTCGCACTTGGCCGGTTATTATTTTAATTTTGCTCGATAGAAAAGTCTCCTGAAGTTGCCGGAGAATCTGTCTGTCACAATATTTTATTTTACAATTTTGCACCGCATCGGAATTTGTGTTCTTGTTATTTATCTAATCGTTATAAAAAATTCCGTTCCAACATTTGCCGCTCCGTGTTATTTAGTTACAACTCGACCTATTAAAAGCATTTTCCTCAGTTAGACTTATACTTTATACTTTATTGCACAGAAAACACAATACAAACACTTAATATTAGAAAAAACATGTACAAAGGCGAGCTTATATCTAATAAGAGATCTCTTCCAGAAAACCTAGGAAGGATAATTTAATACTTGCTTAGCTTGTTTAACCTCTTTTTATTATTATTTAATTTCCTCTAAAAATAAGTAAATGGTGAAATTCTAAGTTATTATTGCCTAGGGCCCGCCCTTAACAAGCCAGGAGTTAATGGTCCACATTTCTGTTTATGGCTTCATATCATACCCCTGTTCACTATACTAGCCGCATAGTATAGTTGTTTTTCTCATAAGAGACCCGGACCACACAAAGCCTTTACCTGGGTGCTGATTCTGCTGACGCAATGACCGCTCGTGGACGTGGACGGTTTGAGCGTTTTTTTTTGCCATTTTTAGGGTTCCGTACCCGAAGGGTGCCAAACGGGACCCTATTACTAATTTAAACCTCCGCTGTCCGTCTGGTCTTCACCAGGCTGTATCTCACGAACCGTGGTAGCTAGACAGTTGAATTTTTGACAGATGTTGTATGTCTGTTGCCGCTATAACAAAGAATTCTAAATAAACGGTCAAGTGCGAGTAGGACTCGCGGACCAAGGGTTCCGATCACACTTGGAGAGCGAAGCTCGTGTAATTGGGTTTCTACATAAAAAAATAAAGTATGATGTTATCCATGTAAACGAAATTGCATAGTTTTGCAGAAAGCTATTTTGCAGTTTTCAGATTTTTCTCTTTACTGTAGTCATTGTGGTATCAGAATCACGCCCGTGCCTGTTTGGAGGGATAAAGAAAGACATGAAAATAAACACGGAAGCTCAGGTGAAGTTGTGAGGTTGCACCGAGCTCGCTCCACAGACAGGAGAAGAAGGCCGGGACTCCACCAAAGCGGAGATGTGGAATATTTGTATGCGAGATGGAAATAGCTCACATCTCCGCTTCCATCCAAATTGAGTTTCCCACGATACAGGCATGCCTAGTGTGGGAATCATTGTTAATCTGTGCTGTAAATTGTTTTTGCAAATAAATATTTTTTCATTTTTTTTTTTCATTTTTCATCACTGACATGAAGAATGGAAACCTTTTTGCCAAAAAGCCAGACCATTTGGGTAGGTATAATCAATATTAACAAAATATTTAGATAGATTTAAGACGCCATTGCCATTATAAAAAATTAATCCATCGCGCCATACAAATATTCCACATCTCCGCACATCTCCGCTTTGGTGGAGTCCCGGCCGAAATATCGTTGCAGACAGTTTTTGTATTTTAGTAACATTTTCTTGAAAGATAAATTGAATCAAAAAGTGAATAAAAAACCACAAACCATTTGATAAGAAACCAATCTCAAGTGCTTTTTGAGTTTAATTCAAACTGTAACCTCCTATTTCGCATCCCCTCCCCCCTTGGGGAATTATTTTCTTCAAATCCCTTCTCAGTGCTACCCTACCTACGCTACATAAGGAACCCCTGTACAAAGTTTCATGGCTCTAGCTCCACCGGTTTAGGCTATGCGTTGCCTGCCCGTCAGCCACGCATTGTATTTGTACCCAGTATTGAGCAGTTCTGGTGGCCATGTGTGTTCTTTATTATCAGTTCCGCATCACAATATTATGCTTACCATGTGCATTTGCACGAGTTACTATGAAAAACACAAAAATCACTAGGTCTGCTTATAATATTTGAAGAGTTCCCTCAATTTCTCCAGGATCCCATCATCAGATCCTGACCTGGTGTCAATGGGACCAATGGGAAGGTAAACCCTTGCAAACAAAAAAATAATTTTCCAAATCGGTCCATCCGTCTAGTCGCAATCTGTGTACATACATAAAAAAAAAATATCCCGACGAACTGTAAACCTTCTCCTTTTGTGAAGTCGGTTAAAAATAGTAGCAAAAATAAAATTAAGTCAGTTTTCCATTTTCGTTCGATCCTGGCGCCCATTCTCTAACTCAAATAATAATATCGTCAACTGAAATGAAACGTAAAACCATACGCCAATTCTACTTTAACAATACGTTTTAAGTAAATCTAATTCTCGAGTCGATACGCCACCATTTGAAGTCGTAAGAACAATAATCTTCAAAAAGTCTCAACTCCGAAGAGAAAGATAAACAGTTTCCTGAAATCGGTCCTTTGAGCGATTTCCTCTGCGGTACAGCGGTGCTACGCAATTTTGCCGGTGAGTCGCAAATAATTCGATGTTACGACATTTACTGACAAGAGTTTGACAGGACATATGACATTCCTAGAGTCCTAAGAGCGAATTTTACCAACGAAAGAGTAACTTTTACATTTTGTCATACAGATCAGATCACCTCATTTTGAACTGTCATTGTCGTACAAATTATCCCCGGGGTAGTTATTCTCGTATTACTTTTTGTTAGTAAAATCCAGCCTATCTATATAAGAAGTATTTTTTTTACTAAAAATCCACCATCTTGATTTGGCGCAGAGCATTATTCATTTAATCTGAGTAGCAAGCATCCTATAAAAAAAAAACAAGCAGTTTACCAAGTTCTGTCTGTAGTACTTAACGTCCAAGTTACCGGGTTTCGGCTTACCGCGCAACCAATGGTGCCGCCTGAACAGACAGACTCCGGACTGGGCACGGTCGGTGCAACTACTTCTGACACAAGTGGGGTTGGAGAGATAGTTCTATGTGTAAGTGTGGGGTAGAAATACAGACCATGGAGCACATCGTTCAGCGCTGCCCTTTGACATCATACAGTGGACCCTCCCGAGATCTGTTTGACCTTCCCCCTGACGCAGCCAACTGGCTTAGTACATTAAATATTCCATTGTAGCCTATTCACTCGAGCCATACGATTAAATAAATAAATGGCAGATGCAAAATTATCCTGACTGAATTGTAAACTCAGAACAAACCAATCCACTGCCAAAGTAAACAGTCAGTTATAAACTTTAACTGTTGGGTGTAGAATGAATGATGGACTTGATTGATGTTCTGTTTTGCTTTCCGAACAACTTCGTTTAGACTAAATTATCAAAATATTGACAATAATTTTGCATTCAATGAAAAGAAATGAAGAAAAAAAAACACTTTGATGTAATAAGTAAAATCTCCAAAAAAATCTTAAAGATTTTGCTCACAGTCTATCTAATCTACAGCTAATCAACTTAAGACTGCTCAAAACCAAACATTGGGATATGCAATTTTACAAAAGTTAAAGGCTGTGCTAGAGGCAGCCTCGAGGCAGCATTAATTTTCTTTTTCACAACTGTCACATCTTCATTATAAAAAACCCGAAAAAATTACAACCTCCTTGCCAACGACTTCCCATGAGAAACCTCTTTGTGAGCGCTTATTCCGTCTTCTTCAACGCTAATCAAGTTAACCGCGCGGTTAGTGAGCGCCGGTTAAATGAGTGCTAACTTAGTGCTAATGACAGTTGTGAAGAACTCACACAAGACCGACGGTTTTTTAAACTGGATGTTTTCGAGCAACGGATCCCAACTTCTGGATGGGAAAATGGTGACATTTTCATGCCAGCGTCAAGTATTTCGTACCTTGACATTCATTAGGCGTTCATTTTGAATCTGAAGAATCAAATAACTGAAATAGTTTTCCCTTTTGAATTAGGCAGAATCAAAATAACCGGCCAAGTGCGAGTCGGACTCGCGCACGAAGGGTTCCGTACCATTATCTATAAAGAACCGCAAACAAAAATTTTTTGTATGGGAGCCCCCCCTAAATATTAATTTAATTATTTATTTTTTAAGTAAAGAATATACTCAATATATTGTGAATATTTTAAGCGTCTACCTGCTACCATTTATCAATATCGAGCAAAAATGAGCAAAGAAATCACGTTTGTTGTATGGGAGCCCCCCTTAATATTAAATTTCTTTTGATTTTTAGTATTTGTTGTTATAGCGGCAACAGAAATACATCATCTGTGAAAATTTCAACTGTCTAGCTAGCACGGTTCATGAGATACAGCCTGGTGACAGACGGACGGCCGGACGGACAGCGAAGTCTCAGTAATAGGGTCCCGTTTGGCCCCTTCGGGTACGGAACCCTAAAAACCCCAGGTCTTGCTGGAACCATTTCGTAAACCACGCTTATCAAACAGATACCATACTTTCATATTCAACTACCAGTCCAACAAATAAAGATTTTAACCGAAAACAGATAAGACTAATCTCCCCACTTAACCAACACACATTGACGTTTTGACAGCGGACAGTTTGACATGTTTGACAGGTGGTCGTTAGCTGATAGACCGGGTTTGACATGTTTACTAACCGATAAGTATGTTTTGGTGATAAAGAAACAATGAGGTCAATGTACGTACAGTCAAAAATTATTAAAACTTATTCTTAGCAAAAAAAAAGTAAACTCTGACTACTAGATTTTGACGTTTATGTAAGTATTATTTTATACTGGCCATTGTTTACCATTGTGCTACGTGATAAGTAAAAATTCGAGTTTTACATACAAAAAAACATAATCATACGGTATGATTCCTAACATTCTATTTTACAATTCCTACATTTCAATGAGCTCGCATCTTTATTCTAAAATGCGCAAAGCTTAGCAAAATCTCTGGTTTCCAAGGGGAAAAACCTCTGGTTTACCTTTCATAAACATATCATATTGCGTATTTCGATATTTGGCAATAAATTATTTTCTTTCTTTCTTTTCTTTCTTTCATATTTTTTTGACTCATACCTTTATAATAGATCGTATATTTTACTTCATTTGCTTTACAAATAATCGAAACCAATACCAATCCTCGTAAAACATAAATATCTTTAACGTTTACTTACAAGATGATGCCCTCATATCAAAACTTTTTTTTGTTGCAACTGTTCCTATCTTTTCGTCCTAATTTAAAACCTTGTTCAATTTGTTTTCTTTTTTTTACCGAGCCGAGCATTGTTTAAAATCATAGATAACATCAGAAGGGTCGACATACAAGCAGGCAGGTAGGTTTGACGTACGAGTCCCAATGGGATATCGCTATGCAGGGCTATTTCGACCCCTTCTGTCCGAAATCGCCGTAGTTTTCCTTTATTATTAGGAAGTGTACGCTAAATTGAAAAAAAATAATAATGGCCAAGCGCGAGTCCGACTCGCCATTGAAGGGTTCCGAGTAGCACCGGTGTATTTAGATGCAGTACTTACTGCATCATACACTAGTGGCTCTGTGAACTGTAGACCTCGCGAGTATGTCGCTGAACTGCTAACACAACACATAAAAAAAATAACCCAAATAATTTTCTTTCAATAACACATACAAACTTATGAATGTACCTGGTTACGTACATGCAGTATGAAAGTAGCCGCACCAATAACTTTGTAAACTACATTTCGCGATCTTTAATACAACCTATTGACTTTTTACTAAAATTATATAGTCTGTTTCACTCTCATGGTCTTTACGAATCCAACGACACCTCATTTGTTAATATCCATCGAGCCGTTTGGGTTGTAGCGATTTTTTTACATTTTAAAACCCCATATCTCCGCCATTTTGAAAAAAATCTAAAAACTGGCTCGAGTAAAAAATTCTATTTATTTTTCCAACCTGCTCACAAAATTTCACGAGAATCGGTTCATAAATGCGACCTGTAGAGGAGAACAACCGGACATACGAAAGCATTTTTGCCCAAACCTGAAACGGAGACGCTTCGCTCGCTCGGTCAATAATCTTAATACACCTGATCGACCTAGCCCAAATACAATACACAATTTTTTCCACTTTGGAAGGGTCTGCCTCTTTAACGATTTACTTTGAGGAAAAATGGTTTAAAAAACTTCAACGTCATTTTTAAAGACCTATCTATAAACACCCCACACATATTAGGTTTGATGAAAAAAAAATTTTTTGGTTTCAGTTCCATGTAAGTATACAGGGTGTAACAGAAAGGTGTAGTCATATTTTAGGGGGTTGTTAGAGACATCATTCTGAGCAACTTTCACTATGAAACCGATTTGATCAGAGCAACTTTCATTTTCACTTCTCTATACAAATCAGCTGACCGCCCGGAGCAAAACATATGGAACAATGAAAAATAAAGTTGCTCTGATCAAATCGGTTTCATAGTAAAAGTTGCTCAGAATGGTCTCCCTAACAATCCCCTAAAATATGACTACACCCTTCCGTTACACCCTGTAGAGAGCCCCTCCTTAATATTTTTTTTTTTTTTGTATGAAAATCGTAAAGCGGTTCACAGAATACATCTACATACTAAGTTATGTAAATCTACATACTAAGTTTCAACTGTATAGTTCTAATAATTTCGGAATAAAGTTGCTGTCACATACGGACGAACGGACGGACAGACGGTTAGACAGACAGACTTGAAGTAACTATAAGGGTTCCTTGTTTATCTACGGAACCCTAAGAACTTGCGGTATTGAGTTTGTAGTGTATCGAGTTACGGAACCCTTGATGCGCGAGTCCTACTCGCACTTGGCCGGTTATTTTCATTTACGAACATATTTTTATTGTGTAAAGTTGTTCATAAGGTATTCATGTAGTACCCCAAAATATGGTCAGCTAATTAAATATCTATACTATACATATATAGTATACAACACGTGTAAATGAATTAACACGTAATGAGAGACTACTTTGTTAGGGACATATGAGCTGAGCAACTTTCATTATGAAAAAGATTTGATCGGAGCAACTTTATTTTTCATTTCCCTGTACATTTTGGCCTGAGTGGGTCAGCTGATTTGTGAAAGAAGTGAAAAATAAAGTTGCTCTCATGTAGATGTCTAAATAACATCATTATCTCTCTCTATCATAAATATAGAAGGTATTTTAATATGTATTAGTTTATTTATGTTAGATTTATATATTTTTATTTTATGTAATATTCATGTACTTCTTTATGTAGTATATTCAGTTGATTAGTAATATTATGATTTATTTATGTTTCATTTTTCTCTTAACTGAGCACATAGGCCTACCTGGAGGGTTACCACAATCTTTTTTAAGTCAGACCAAATCTCACTCAATCCAAACTACAACACTAATTTGATCTGCCAAATTTCGTACCATGACCGCCTTAACTGAAGATTGCTTTTGATCCGGGGAGTGAGTGAATGATGAATAAAAAACAAAATTGTCTCTGGTCCGGAATCGGAAAAAGGGATTTTCTCTGAACAAAAACCGACAAATACCCGAAAACGACATTCAGAAGTTGTATTAATCTTTCTACATAAACTACAATAAAGGTGTTTTATTTACTATACTATATTTTCTTGCTACATTTTACACTATACCAATCTTATATCATAATGTTCCGTGGTTTTCATACAAGTTTTCGTGGTTTTGAAAGAAATTTTAATTTTCAGCAGCATGACAACATTCGTTTCATCACGTATTCTGAACGTACGTTTATTGTGGCTGAGTTTGACATTTGATGATATTTGTCCCCCCGTTCCGAGTCACGCCAAAATCGATTACAGCGGCTACGAAGCCGTTCCGAGTCAGTTTTGGCGATACAAAACGATGGCATTGTAGATACGCGTAATCGATTGTGGCGCTGACGGCGATGTCACGGAACACTACTTGTATTTGTTTTTGTAGACAGACTCGATAGAAACTATGAAATTGTTGTGATGTCCAGATAAAAGTGCAAAAAGCTAAAAATCTGCAGCAATTACTATGTCGTAAGTACCCTATAGTAATATAATCTGAAAAAATAATTCAGGAACAAAAGATAACAAGATCGCTATCTCAGCTAGTCAACAATAGTTTTCCAACGTATTTCTTCGATTTTTCAGTGAAGGGCAGCGTCGTAAGGTGACCCACAGGCAACTAGAGAGTATGTGGAAAAACTTCATTCAAAATATAAACATGGCTAAAGGTTATAAATAACAAGGATTCCCAAACAAGCAAGATCTAAAAGCTTTTGGCATAACATAGAGATGGTGCAGTCAAGGACTTCCAGTCTTGATGATGAGCCTGGTAAAATGTAAGTTAAACGTGTTACATACACTGAACGTCAAAAATTTCGCACCTTTTTGAAATTCTACTCTGAACAAGAGTACGGAATATGAAGAATCTGAATAAAACATGTGTAGGTACAAATTTAGACATAAGTATTGTATAGGAGAGATGGGAGGTGACTGTCGCCCTCACACTAGCTCTGGTTATACGCAGGTGACAAATGCTAACGTTACAATGTGTGATATACTTACCCTAACCGCTAACCTATTCATGAAATAAAATGCAGTTTTTAAACTACCTATTTTTTATTTCAGGCTTCCCTTGCCAGCTAAAGATGATTGAATCAAACCCAGCTTGATAAAATACTCTTCAGCAACCCCAACCAACCTGAAGAAGATCAAGAACTGCAACTCGTGCCGCATCATTGTTATTAATTATGCTGTGCACTATTTCACAAGAATTACACAGACAGATGCAGCCACCTTGTGTCGGTAGTGCAGCACTCGATGAGAGAGAAGGCAGCAAGTCTTGCTTATAAATAAAAAGCCATTGTCCTTTCAATTGTGCAACGAGTCTTCATGTGCATCTTCATGTATTTTTTTCTGGAGTTCCCATTGCTGCAAGAGTTCTGTGGTCTAGTGGGGTTTACGCTTGCTTCTCTCGCAAGAGATGCCGGTTCAAATCCTGGTGCTGACAATGTACCTTTAGATACCTAAATATGTGAGCAAAATTAATGGAAACTAGACCTAAGTACCTATTTATTTGTTATGTGTCTTAATTAGATAATATTTAAAATATATTCACATTTCTGTGGGCCGCTTTGAGTTTCTCTCCTCTTCTCTCATATTAGCAGACCCCACATACCAAAAATGACTAAGGTTTTAACGGTGATGGCAAACATTGCGAGGTAGCTGGGCTAGCCCCAGCTGCAAAATAGAGTACCTATTGAATTTAACTAGCTAAACTTATTGTGCCTCTGCCATCCCATATTGGCAATATAGTGAGGTGCTGAGTTATGTATTGTCAACCGGGTATACCCCTGGTAGATCTGCAAATCATCGCCTTGAAAGGACGCCGAACGCCTTTTAGGTTAATTTGTAAATCTCAAAAACTTTGTTGATCACTAGGAGTAAGCCGCACACCATATTACAATGGACTGTGTAGGTCACCATAGCATTGTAAATTACCGTGTTAGATTCATAATTTCTTTATTGCACAAAATTAATTGCAAGGACCAAAAGTAAATAAAAGCAGTTGTCAAAGGCGAGCTGGATCTCTAAAAAGAGATCTCTTCCAGCAAACCAAGTTCCGATGAGTCTCGTAAGTATAATTCTAAATTCTTATAGCCTAGTTAAGGAGCGAGGCTCTCGCCGCTTAACCATGTCAATTAAGTTAATGATTGATAAAATAAAGTGTTTCGTTCGATTTAACCTGTGTTTTGCTCTAAATTATAGGATAGATAGATAGATCTTTCATTGAGAGATTGCTGCGCCCAAAGGTCTTGGACAACCGCTGAGCTAGTCCGAATGATGTCCCGAAACACGGCTAGAAATTTAGTTAAGTGATTGATGCTGTAAGAAAGCTGAAACCACGAAAACTAAAGTAAAACTAATATTAACACTAAAAAAGACGCATACCGAGGAACTTATTTTGATCTGGTTTTTTTGACGTTTGGTCAATGCAAATCGAATTTCTTTGCTGTCAAATGGCACCTTGAGGGTTACCACAATCTTTTTTAAGTCAGACCAAATCTCACTCAATCCAAACTACAACACTAATTTGATCTGCCAAATTTCGTACCATGACCGCCTTAACTGAAGATTGCTTTTGATCCGGGGAGTGAGTGAATGATGAATAAAAAACAAAATTGTCTCTGGTCCGGAATCGGAAAAAGGGATTTTCTCTGAACAAAAACCGAGAAATACCCGAAAACGACATTCAGAAGTTGTATTAATCTTTCTACATAAACTACAATAAAGGTGTTTTATTTACTATACTATATTTTCTTGCTACATTTTACACTATACCAATCTTATATCATAATGTTCCGTGGTTTTCATACAAGTTTTCGTGGTTTTGAAAGAAATTTTAATTTTCAGCAGCATGACAACATTCGTTTCATCACGTATTCTGAACGTACGTTTATTGTGGCTGAGTTTGACATTTGATGATATTTGTCCCCCCGTTCCGAGTCACGCCAAAATCGATTACAGCGGCTACGAAGCCGTTCCGAGTCAGTTTTGGCGATACAAAACGATGGCATAGTAGATACGCGTAATCGATTGTGGCGCTGACGGCGATGTCACGGAATACGACTTGTATTTGTTTGTGTAGACAGACTCGATAGAAACTATGAAATTGTTGTGATGTCCAGATAAAAGTGCAAAAAGCTAAAAATCTGCAGCAATTACTATGTCGTAAGTACCCTATAGTAATATAATCTGAAAAAATAATTCAGGAACAAAAGATAACAAGATCGCTATCTCAGCTAGTCAACAATAGTTTTCCAACGTATTTCTTCGATTTTTCAGTGAAGGGCAGCGTCGTAAGGTGACCCACAGGGAACTAGAGAGTATGTGGAAAAACTTCATTCAAAATATAAGCCTGGCTAAAGGTTATAAATAACAAGGATTCCCAAACAAGCAAGATCTAAAAGCTTTTGGCATAACATAGAGATGGTGCAGTCAAGGACTTCCAGTCTTGATGATGAGCCTGGTAAAATGTAAGTTAAACGTGTTACATACACTGAACTTCAAAAATTTCGCACCTTTTTGAAATTCTACTCTGAACAAGAGTACGGAATATGAAGAATCTGAATAAAACATGTGTAGGTACAAATTTAGACATAAGTATTGTATAGGAGAGATGGGAGGTGACTGGCGCCCTCACACTAGCTCTGGTTATACGCAGGTGACAAATGCTAACGTTACAATGTGTGATATACTTACCCTAACCGCTAAACTATTCATGAAATAAAATGCAGTTTTTAAACTACCTATTTTTTATTTCAGGCTTCCCTTGCCAGCTAAAGAAGATTGAATCAAACCCAGCTTGATAAAATACTCTTCAGCAACCCCAACCAACCTGAAGAAGATCAAGAACTGCAACTCGTGCCGCATCATTTCTTCAGACAACAGAACATTCTATCAATGTATCCTGTCCATCCTGGGTTTGCTGGAAGAAATCTCTTTTTAGAGATAAGCTTGCCTTTGTTCATGCATTTTCTGTATTGTTTGTTTTTTTCTGATATGTGCAATAAATATATACGAAATATACGAAACATTATTGTTATTAATGATGCTGTGCACTAATTCACAACAATTATAAATAAAAAGCCATTGTCCTTTCAATTGTGCAACGAGTCTTCATGTGCATCTTCATGTATTTTTTTCTGGAGTGCCCATTGCTGCAAGAGTTCTGTGGTCTAGTGGGGTTTACGCTTGCTTCTCTCGCAAGAGATGCCGGTTCGAATCCTGGTGCTGACAATGTCCCTTTAGATACCTAAATATGTGAGCAAAATTAATGGAAACTAGACCAGCGCATTCAAGACCTAAGTACCTATTTATTTGTTATGTGTCTTAATTAGATAATATATAAAATATATTAACATTTATGTGGGCCGCTTTGAGTTTCTCTCCTCTTCTCTCATATTAGCAGACCCCACATACCAAAAATGACTAAGGTTTTAACGATGATGGCAAACATTGCGAGGTAACCTATTTGTCTATAGCTGGGCTAGCCCCAGCTGCAAAATAGGGTATTGAATTTAACTAGCTAAACTTATTGTGCCTCTGCCATTCCATATTGGCAATATAGTGAGGCGCTGAGTTATGTATTGTCAACCGGGTATACCCCTGGTAGATCTGCAAATCATCGCCTTGAAAGGACGTCGAACGCCTTTTAGGTTAATTTGTAAATCTCAAAACCTTTGTTGATCACTAGGAGTAAGCCGCACACCATATTACAATGGACTGTGTAGGTCACCATAGCATTGGAAATTACCATGTTAGATTCATAATTTCTTTATTGTACAAAATTAATTGCAAGGACCAAAAGTAAATAAAAGCAGTTGTCAAAGGCGAGCTGGATCTCTAAAAAGAGATCTCTTCCAGCAAACCAAATTCCGATGAGTCTCGTAAGTATAATTCTAAATTCTTATAGCCTAGTTAAGGAGCGAGGCTCTCGCCGCCTAACCATGTCAATTAAGTTAATGGTTGATAAAATAAAAGTGTTTCGTTCGATTTAACCTGTGTTTTGCTCTAAATTATAGGATAGCTAGATAGATCTTTCATTGAGAGATTGCTGCGCCCAAAGGTCTTGGACAACCGCTGAGCTAGTCCGAATGATGTCCCGAAACACGGCTAGAAATTTAGTTAAGTGATTGATGCTGTAAGAAAGCACAGAAACCACGAAAACTAAAGTAAAACTAATATTAACACTAAAAAAGACGCATACCGAGGAACTTATTTTGATCTGGTTTTTTTGACGTTTGGTCAATGCAAATCGAATTTCTTTGCTGTCAAATGGCACCTTGTGGTACGAATTGAATGAATGTTTTCAGCTGATCCGTCAGATCAAACTCAAGATTAACTCAAGATTAATTAGGACGGTTGGAGTACGAAAAAACGTTATGGTATTGATTCAACCTTGAGTTTGACTTAACTTAAGAGATTGGAGTAACCCCCCTTGTGGTACGAATTGAATGAATGTTTTCAGCTGATCCGTCAGATCAAACTCAAGATTAACTCAAGATTAATTAGGACGGTTGGAGTACGAAAAAACGTTATGGTATTGATTCAACCTTGAGTTTGACTTAACTTAAGAGATTGGAGTAACCCCCCTGGAGGGTTACCACAATCTTTTTTAAGTCAGACCAAATCTCACTCAATCCAAACTACAACACTAATTTGATCTGCCAAATTTCGTACCATGACCGCCTTAACTGAAGATTGCTTTTGATCCGGGGAGTGAGTGAATGATGAATAAAAAACAAAATTGTCTCTGGTCCGGAATCGGAAAAAGGGATTTTCTCTGAACAAAAACCGAGAAATACCCGAAAACGACATTCAGAAGTTGTATTAATCTTTCTACATAAACTACAATAAAGGTGTTTTATTTACTATACTATATTTTCTTGCTACATTTTACACTATACCAATCTTATATCATAATGTTCCGTGGTTTTCATACAAGTTTTCGTGGTTTTGAAAGAAATTTTAATTTTCAGCAGCATGACAACATTCGTTTCATCACGTATTCTGAACGTACGTTAATTGTGGCTGAGTTTGACATTTGATGATATTTGTCCCCCCGTTCCGAGTCACGCCAAAATCGATTACAGCGGCTACGAAGCCGTTCCGAGTCAGTTTTGGCGATACAAAACGATGGCATTGTAGATACGCGTAATCGATTGTGGCGCTGACGGTGATGTCACGGAACACGACTTGTATTTGTTTGTGTAGACAGACTCGATAGAAACTATGAAATTGTTGTGATGTCCAGATAAAAGTGCAAAAAGCTAAAAATCTGCAGCAATTACTATGTCGTAAGTACCCTATAGTAATATAAACTGAAAAAATAATTCAGGAACAAAAGATAACAAGATCGCTATCTCAGCTAGTCAACAATAGTTTTCCAACGTATTTCTTCGATTTTTCAGTGAAGGGCAGCGTCGTAAGGTGACCCACAGGCAACTAGAGAGTATGTGGAAAAACTTCATTCAAAATATAAGCAAAAGGTTATAAATAACAAGGATTCCCAAACAAGCAAGATCTAAAAGCTTTTGGCATAACATAGAGATGGTGCAGTCAAGGACTTCCAGTCTTGATGATGAGCCTGGTAAAATGTAAGTTAAACGTGTTACATACACTGAACGTCAAAAATTTCGCACCTTTTTGAAATTCTACTCTGAACAAGAGTACGGAATATGAAGAATCTGAATAAAACATGTGTAGGTACAAATTTAGACATAAGTATTGTATAGGAGAGATGGGAGGTGACTGGCGCCCTCACACTAGCTCTGGTTATACGCAGGTGACAAATGCTAACGTTACAATGTGTGATATACTTACCCTAACCGCTAACCTATTCATGAAATAAAATGCAGTTTTTAAACTACCTATTTTTTATTTCAGGCTTCCCTTGCCAGCTAAAGATGATTGAATCAAACCCAGCTTGATAAAATACTCTTCAGCAACCCCAACCAACCTGAAGAAGATCAAGAACTGCAACTCGTGCCGCATCATTTCTTCAGACAACAGAACATTATTGTTATTAATGATGCTGTGCACTATTTCACAAGAATTACACAGACAGATGCAGCCACTTTGTGTCGGTAGTGCAGCACTCGATGAGAGAGAAGGCAGCAAGTCTTGCTTATAAATAAAAAGCCATTGTCCTTTCAATTGTGCAACGAGTCTTCATGTGCATCTTCATGTATTTTTTTCTGGAGTTCCCATTGCTGCAAGAGTTCTGTGGTCTAGTGGGGTTTACGCTTGCTTCTCTCGCAAGAGATGCCGGTTCAAATCCTGGTGCTGACAATGTACCTTTAGATACCTAAATATGTGAGCAAAATTAATGGAAACTAGACCTAAGTACCTATTTATTTGTTATGTGTCTTAATTAGATAATATTTAAAATATATTCACATTTCTGTGGGCCGCTTTGAGTTTCTCTCCTCTTCTCTCATATTAGCAGACCCCACATACCAAAAATGACTAAGGTTTTAACGGTGATGGCAAACATTGCGAGGTAACCTATTTGTCTATAGCTGGCCTAGCCCCAGCTGCAAAATAGAGTGAATATTGAATTTAACTAGCTAAACTTATTGTGCCTCTGCCATCCCATATTGGCAATATAGTGAGGCGCTGAGTTATGTATTGTCAACCGGTTATACCCCTGGTAGATCTGCAAATCATCGCCTTGAAAGGACGCCGAACGCCTTTTAGGTTAATTTGTAAATCTCAAAAACTTTGTTGATCACTAGGAGTAAGCCGCACACCATATTACAATGGACTGTGTAGGTCACCATAGCATTGTAAATTACCGTGTTAGATTCATAATTTCTTTATTGCACAAAATTAATTGCAAGGACCAAAAGTAAATAAAAGCAGTTGTCAAAGGCGAGCTGGATCTCTAAAAAGAGATCTCTTCCAGCAAACCAAGTTCCGATGAGTCTCGTAAGTATAATTCTAAATTCTTATAGCCTAGTTAAGGAGCGAGGCTCTCGCCGCTTAACCATGTCAATTAAGTTAATGATTGATAAAATAAAGTGTTTCGTTCGATTTAACCTGTGTTTTGCTCTAAATTATAGGATAGCTAGATAGATCTTTCATTGAGAGATTGCTGCGCCCAAAGGTCTTGGACAACCGCTGAGCTAGTCTAGTCTAGTCCGAATGATGTCCCGAAACACGGCTAGAAATTTAGTTAAGTGATTGATGCTGTAAGAAAGCACAGAAACCACGAAAACTAAAGTAAAACTAATATTAACACTAAAAAAGACGCATACCGAGGAACTTATTTTGATCTGGTTTTTTTGACGTTTGGTCAATGCAAATCGAATTTCTTTGCTGTCAAATGGCACCTTGTGGTACGAATTGAATGAATGTTTTCAGCTGATCCGTCAGATCAAACTCAAGATTAACTCAAGATTAATTAGGACGGTTGGAGTACGAAAAAACGTTATGGTATTGATTCAACCTTGAGTTTGACTTAACTTAAGAGATTGGAGTAACCCCCCAGGAGGGTTACCACAATCTTTTTTAAGTCAGACCAAATCTCACTCAATCCAAACTACAACACTAATTTGATCTGCCAAATTTCGTACCATGACCGCCTTAACTGAAGATTGCTTTTGATCCGGGGAGTGAGTGAATGATGAATAAAAAACAAAATTGTCTCTGGTCCGGAATTGGAAAAAGGGATTTTCTCTGAACAAAAACCGAGAAATAACCGAAAACGACATTCAGAAGTTGTATTAATCTTTCTACATAAACTACAATAAAGGTGTTTTATTTACTATACTATATTTTCTTGCTACATTTTACACTATAACAATCTTATATCATAATGTTCCGTGGTTTTCATACAAGTTTTCGTGGTTTTGAAAGAAATTTTAATTTTCAGCAGCATGACAACATTAGTTTCATCACGTATTCTGAACGTACGTCTATTGAGGCTGAGTTTGACATTTGATGATATTTGTCCCCCCGTTCCGAGTCACGCCAAAATCCATTACAGCGGCTACGAAGCCGTCCCGAGTTAGTTTTGGCGATACAAAACGATGGCATAGTAGACGCTGTAATCGATTGGGGCGCTGACGGCGATGTCACGGAACACGACTTGTATTTGTTTGTGTAGACAGACTCGATAAAAACTATGAAATTGTTGTGATGTCCAGATAAAACTGCAAAAAGCTAAAAATCTGCAGCAATTACTATGTCGTAAGTACCCTATAGTAATATAATCTGAAAAAATAATTCAGGAACAAAAGATAACAAGATCGCTATCTTAGCTAGTCAACAATAGTTTTCTAACGTATTTCTTCGATTTTTCAGTGAAGGGCAGCGTCGTAAGGTGACCCACAGGCAACTAGAGAGTATGTGGCAAAACTTCATTCAAAATATAAGCCTGGCTAAAGGTTATAAATAACAAGGATTCCCAAACAAGCAAGATCTAAAAGCTTTTGGCATAACATAGAGATGGCGCAGTCAAGGGACTTCCAGTCTTGATGATGAGGCTAGTAAAATGTAAGTTAAACGTGTTACATACACTGAACGTCAAAAATTTCGCACCTTTTTGAAATTCTACTCTGAACAAGAGTACGGAATATGAAGAATCTGAATAATACATGTGTGGGTACAAATTTAGACATAAGTATTGTATAGGAGAGATGGGAGGTGACTGGCGCCCTCACACTAGCTCCTGGTTATACGTAGGTGACAAATGCTAACGTTACAATGTGTGATATACTTACCCTAACCGCTAACCTATTTATGAAATAAAATGCAGTTTTTAAACTACATTTTTTTATTTCAGGCTTCCCTTGCCAGCTAAAGATGATTGAATCAAACCCGGCTTGATAAAATACAGCAACCCCAACCTCCGATAGGAGATGGCATCCTGAAGAAGATCAAGAACTGCAACTCGTGCCGCATCATTTCATCAGACAACAGAACATTATTGTTATTAATGATGCTGTGCACTATTTCACAAGAATTACACAGACAGATGCAGCCACCTCGTGTCTGTAGTGCAGCACTCGATGAGAGAGAAGGCAGCAAGTCTTGCTTATAAATAAAAAGCCATTGTCCTTTCAATTGTGCAACGAGTCTTCATGTGCATCTTCATATTTTTTTTCTGGAGTGCCCATTGCAGCAAGAGTTCTGTGGTCTAGTGGGTTTTACGCTTGCTTCTCTCGCAAGAGATGCCGGTTCAAATCCTGGTGCTGACAATGTACCTTTAGATACCTACCTAAATATGTGAGCAAAATTAATGGCAACTAGACCAGCGCATTCAAGACCTAAGTACCTACCTATTTATTTGTTATGTGTCTTAATTAGATAATGTTTAATATATATTCATATTTCTGTTGGCCGCTTTGAGTTTCTCTCCTCTTCTCTCATATTAGCAGACCCCATATACCAAAAATTACTAAGGTTTTAACGGTGATGGCAAACATTGCGAGGTAACCTATTTCTCTATAGCTGGGCTAGCCTCAGCTGCGAAATAGAGTATTGAATTTAACTAGCTAATCTTATTGTGCCTCTGCCATCCCGTATTGGCAATATAGTGAGGCGCTGAGTTATGTATTGTCAACCGGGTATACCCCTGGTAGATCTGCAAATTATCGCCTTGAAAGGACGCCGAACGCCTTTTAGGTTAATTTGAAAACCTCAAAAACTTTGTTGATCACTAGGAGTAAGCCGCACACCATATTACAATGGACTGTGTAGGTCACCATAGCATTGTAAATTACCGTGTTAGATTCATAATTCCTTTATTGCACAAAATTAATTGCAAGGACGAAAAGTAAATAAAAGCAGTTTTCAAAGGCGAGGGATCTCTAAAAAGAGATCTCTTCCAGCAAACCAAGTTCCGATGAGTCTCGTAAGTATAATTCTAAATTTTTATAGCCTAGTTAAGGAGCGAGGCTCTCGCCGCTCAACCAAGTCAATTAAGTTAATGATTGATAAAATAAAGTGTTTCGTTCGATTTAACCTGTGTTTTGCCCTAAATTATAGGATAGCTAGATAGATCTTTCATTGAGATATTGCTGCGCCCAAAGGTCTTGGACAACCGCTGAGCTAGTCCGAATGATGTCCCGAAACACGGCTAGAAATTTAGTTATGTGATTGATGCTGTAAGAAGGCACAGAAACCACGAAAACTAAAGTAAAACTAATATTAACACTAAAAAAGACGCATACCGAGGAACTTATTTTGATCTGGTTTTTTTGACGTTTGGTCAATGCAAATCGAATTTCTTTGCTGTCAAATGGCACCTTGTGGTACGAATTGAATGAATGTTTTCAGCTGATCCGTCAGATCAAATTCAAGATTGACTCAAGATTAATTAGGAAGGTTGGAGTACGAAAACACGTTATGGTATTGATTCAACCTTGAGTTAGCCTTAACATAAAAGATTGGAGTAACCCCCCTGTTCTGTATTTTATTTTTCTCTGTCCATCCTGGGTTTGCTGGAAGAGATCTCTCTTTAGAGACAAGCTTACCTTTGTAAATTAATTACTTCTCTGTATTTTCTGTTTTTTTGTCTTTTATGTGCAATAAATATATACGAAATATATACGAAACACCATTTACGATGTCTAATTAACACCTCTCCAATTCACTCACGGGTCGAAATGACCCCCAAAATCGCATCTAACCAACACGTGTTTCAACTTAAGATCTGTAACAAAGCTTTTATCCTTACATGCCATCACATTAAATTGCTACCGTTGTACAGCCCGCCCCCTTTGTAAGCGAGCGTGAACATATTTGCATTTTGCTCTTTTTGGGGGTGGACTACCCCCCGGTGGAGGTTCGACCCCTCGGATAGCTGAGTCAATCGATATCTAAGTTTTAGTTTCTAAGTTATATCTAAGATTTGATACATGTTTTTAAGTTCCACTAACTAGTAGAGTGGTAGGTAGTTAACTCGAGTAAAGACAATACCTAAGAAAAGCCACTGTGGCACAGCGGTTGCGAAAGGTCCCGGGTTCGAATCGATGTTTACATGTTTGTGATGTCGCTGTTTCTGGTTCCCACGAAACAAGGTATCCTAGTGTGGGGCCAGAAGCAATGTGCCTGTATGTAAAAAATAACAATGGAAAACAAAACATTTTTATTTACTTTTTGTCATTGCAATTAATTGTGTGCAAGAAATTATGAATTATGGGTCAAAGTTTTTACTGTATTTAAGTTATTTCACGTCACAATCACAACATCATATTATTAATATTATTATAATTCACAAAGTTAAAAACTTAAATAACCGGCCAAGTGCGAGTTGGACTCGCGCACGAAGGGTTCCGTGCCATTATCTATAAAAAACCGCAAAAAAAATAATGTATGGGAGGCCCCACTAAATATTAATTTAATAATTTATTTATTTATTTTTTAAGTAAATAATATACTCAATATATTGTGAACATTTTAAGCGTCTACCTGCTACCATTATCAATATCGAGCAAAAATGAGCAAAAAAAAACACGTGTGTTGTATGGGAGCCCCCCTTAATATTAAATTTCTTTTGTATTTTTAGTATTTGTTGTTATAGCGGCAACGGAAACACATCATCTGTGAAAATTTCAACTGTCTAGCTACCACGGTTCATGAGATACAGCCTGGTGACAGACAGACGGACGGACGGACGGACGGACGGACAGACAGCGAAGTCTCAGAAATAGGATCCCGTTTGGCATCCTTCGGCTACGGAACCCTAAAAACCGACTTCATGACCTATCAATCCCTTAGTCCTCCACGCCTGGTATACCAATAATTGAAACAAAAAGTAAACTTTAGAAAAAACCGACTTCCACAAACCCTATTTGATTAGATTGAGTTTAATACAAACTGTAACCCCTTATCCCCCCCCCCCCTTGGGGAATAAATTTTGTCAAATCCCATATCAGTGCTACCCCACGCTACTAAGGAACCCCTGTACAAAGTTTCATGGCTCTAGGTGCACCGGTTTAGGCTATGCGTTGCCTGCCCGTCAGCCACGCATTGTATTTGTACCTAGTATTGAGCAGATCTGGTGGCCATATGTGGTCTTCATCAGCAGTTCCACATCACAATATTATGCTTAACATGTGCATTTGCACGAGTTATTATGAAAAACACAAAAATCACTATATGTCTGCCTATAATATTTGAAGAGTTCCCTTGATTTCTCCAGGATCCCATCATCAGATCCTGACCTGGTGTCAATGGGACCAATGGGAAGGTAAACCCTTTCAAACAAAAAAATAATTTTCTAAATCGGTCCATCCGTTTAGGCGCTATCGGGGGATAGACATAAAAAAAAAAAAACATCCGGACGAATTGTAAACCTCCTCCTTTGGGAAGTCGGTTAAAAACGGGTACGAAATCTAAGAGCCAGAATTTAATCGCACCAGAACAAATTCCGTCACTCGTAGATATCGCACAATGGGCTACCCCCCCTTCGTTATAGCGTGAGCATATTTGCACATGTCCAGCGCCCTTCGCGTTTGCGTAGGGCGTTAAGGGTCACGGGATTAGGTATATGACCACAGGGCTGCTGACCTCTTGGGCTGCATTATCTTGAATGTAATGCGGATAAGCCGACGAGCGACGTTTAGACGAAACGAAAAACTGTAATGCATCCAGAAATATTCATACTTTGTTTAGTAGTTATGTCATTCATTGTAATGCAAGCACAAAATACATAATTTCAACTCGCCACCCCAAAGTACGATATTTCACACTAGCAATACAGCTGTCAAGTGAGCTATCATTCGAACTTAACCTAGCGACGCGCACGCACCCGCGATCCGTTCCGCATTGTGCCACTGCCAAGCCACACGGGAAAACACTTCCAGCCAACGAACCAGTCCAGTTCCTGTGAAGAAAGGGGATCCCCGAACGAGACACAGGAGCAAATCAAGTGAGTGCTGATTTATCGTACTATTTCCTACATAACTTCATGGTCCTTCGAGCCGGATTTCTGGCATTTCCAAGTGATTTTGTGCGAGCATTGCAGTGTACAGTGTATTGTTCATAGTTCCAAAGATCCTAGTTCAAGTTTTCCTCAAAAATCGTTGTGAAAACTGCGTCAAGTACGACGCCATTGTTGCCACGCCGCGCCGCCGTCCGCTGGTTATTTTCGTTTCAATTTGTGTTATTGTACAATAATACAGTTAGTTCAGGCTGTACAGCCTAACTAAAGTTCAAATAAGTTCAGTTCAGTTCAGTTCATGAAAAATAAGTTACATTTTTCAATACTTTTGTGAGTTTAGTAGTGCGAGCCACGTAAATAGTGAAAAATTGTAGGTAGACTAAAAATCTTTCTAATCAACCTTTGTTCCGCGCCTGGACGCATTTTGTGATCTCACAGTTCGTGATATTTTATTGTTCGATTCTGCACATTCAAGTTACACATCTCACATACTTACAAGTTACAAGTTTACAAATTTACAATGGAGGCCGAGTTATATGAGAGAGACATTCTTATGCATACTCTGGAGAAAATGGTCGAAGCCAGCGGTTCCCAATCGGTTGAATTTCGTTGTCGTGCACAAGAATTACCAAAAATAAAAACCGCATTCCTGAAGGTCCAAAGCAAGATTGAGAAGTCATACATTAAAAACAAAACGTTTGATAAAGACGAACAATTGGCCGTTAGGGAAAGGTTCGATCATTTGTACTATCAAGTTCAAGTAGCAGCTGACTTGATGAAAGACGCTGAACGGCGTAGCTCTGTTACAGGACAGACACGGTCTTCTTCCCACACATGTCCTAACAAAATTAAACTACCGGCTCTTACTCTGCCACAATTTGATGGCCGCATTACCGAGTGGAACTCATTTTATGATATTTACAGATCATTGATCGATGACAATAGTGCCTTGTCGTGCGTTGAGAAGTTTAGGTATTTAACGCTGTCCCTAAAAGGGGAACCCTTTAACCTTATAAAATCTATCCCAATCACGGAAGACAACTATCGAATTGCATTGCAAACTCTTATCAATAGGTACGAAAATAAGCGGGTGATCTCCACAAAACATGTCGATAACATTATTGACTTGAATCCTATGTCCGAAAAAACAAATGAGCAGGAGTTGCGTCATTTGCTAAACGTCTATAATGAAAATCTTACCGCTTTAGAAACAATGAACTTTCCAGTTTCCGAGTGGAGTTTTTTGTTGCTAAATATCCTTTTACGTAAAATAAACAAAGACGTTCGTACACGTTTTGAGTTGTCCTTGAGGTCCCCGATTGAGATTCCACAAATAAGTGTACTTCTGGAGTTTCTCGACAAAGAGTTAGCAACGTTCGAAGTGATGTCAGCATCAAGCACTCGTGCCCCTGCACAGCTGATCGACGCGCCGCCGCCGCCGCCGTCGTCGGCACGCGCATTCCGTTCTAATACTGCGAGTGTAGGTACCCACGAGTCGTCATGGCGAAAGATAGGTCGCGCGAATTCGGTTGCAACCTCGTCTTCGCATGCACCGGTCACTCTTGCAAGAAGCATGAGTGTACACAACCCAGTTCAAAGTACAGTGAGGTGTTTTTACTGCCAAAGTGGTCACCTCTTAAGTAAATGCGACAAATTTACTTCACTGTCAATGAGTGAACGCAATAAGTTTTTGCATAATAATAACATTTGTGTTAATTGCCTTTGCAGTGGGCACTCAGTAAAAGATTGTCAGTCAAAGTATACGTGTAGAACGTGTTCAAAACGTCATCACACATCATTACATGAGAATGTTCAACATGTTACTCTGACAAACTTTTCCCAGTTGGAGTGTTCAACTGTCAATGCGTCCCCCCCAACACCTAAGTCCGGTACGGGGCATCAAGTTCAAATCAGTCAGGCCATAGCGCCACCAATCTCTGGTACGGAGAATATTGTTCAGAATATTGTTCAGATCGAACCGGCCGTAGCGCCAATCTCCGGTACGGAGAAAAAAGTTCAGATCGAGTCCTCGACTCTTAGAGCGGCCCGAATGCCCGAGTTCCCTACAGGGAAGGTTGTTCGACCTTCTTTGTCAAACGACTCTGCTAGTAAGGAGAATTGTACGGTTCTACTTACGACTGCGCTGGTGATGGTACGTCCCACGCAGGCAGGTCCTTATAAGCCGCAGATCGCGCGCGCTCTTGTTGATCAAGGTTCGCAGGTTACGCTTATCTCTGAGACGTGTGTCCAACGTCTTGGCCTACCACGAAAACATGCCAATCCTAACATGACTATTACGGGAGTAGGGGATAAAACCGAGAAACCTCGCGGCTTAGTTTTATGTGAGGTGACGCCCCACAACAAGCCGGAACCTAAACTGTTCATTGAAGCTATAATTTTACCAAAAATTACTAGTTACATCCCACATGTTCCAAATTCATTTGATCAAATTGCTCATTTGCAAAACATTCCCTTAGCCGACCCAGACTTACGATCTGAGCGTCCAATTGACATCTTACTTGGTTCGGACTATACAGATGCTATCTTGTTACATAATAACATAATAGGCCCGCAAGGTACTCCTGTAGCTATAAATAGTAAGTATCTTTGGATATTTACTAAATGGTAAGATTTCGGGTTGTGGCAAAGTGAATGTGTGCTCTAACTTAAGTACATATCAACTTGATATCGATGTTCAAAAGTTCTGGGAATTGGAGTCAGTACCTGACACCAGACCTCTCACTCAAGAAGAAATTTTGTGTGAATCTATGTTCGTAGGTACACACAAACGCGGCGACAATGGCCAATACATTGTTGCACTACCGTTCAAAGAGAATGTACCTAGTTTGGGTCATTCCCGAGACATCGCTCTCGCGCGTTTAATCAAACTGGAGAATCGATTGTCCCGTAACTCTGATCTACGTTCAAATTATAATAAATGTCTCCAAGAGTACATAGACTTGGGGCATATGGAGTTAGTGACAGATCCTGATGACTGTCATACCGACGTTCCGTATTACATTCCTCATCATGCGGTCATAAAAATGTCAAGTACAACCACTAAAACACGAGTCGTGTTTGATGCATCTTGCACGACTACTAGTGGTCGGTCACTAAATGATAATCTGTTAATTGGTGAAAAGTTACACCAAGATATAGTTCAAGTTCTTTTAAAATATAGACTTCATAACATTGTTTTTACCGCTGACATAAAAATGATGTACCGTTATATTTCTGTTCGACCGCAGGACCGCGACTTTCAACGAATTTTATGGAGATTTTCACCTATTGACCCTGTGCAAGAATATCGTTTGTGCACCGTCACGTTCGGCGTCGCGTCTGCACCATTCTTAGCTCTGCGCACTATTCGCCAGTTAGCTGTTGACGAAGCGCACAAATTTCCGCTTGCTTCGCAAGTACTTTCTCATGATATATTTGTCGACGACATTATATCGGGTGCTGCCTCTGTCGAGGAGGCCCTAGTAGTTCAAAAGGAGCTTACCTCCATTTGCCGGGCGGGCACCTTCGAGCTACGTAAGTGGACGAGTAATAACGCAGAATTTCTTTCGAGCATCAAGAACGATGACTCATCATCTTCAAATGATGACACTCTAGTGATTTCTGATCTTGATGGTGAATCATCTGTTAAGATATTAGGCCTGCAGTGGCATCCAAAGTCCGATACGTTCAGCTTTAAGAGTGACGCCTCCGTAGGTAAATGTACCAAACGATTTATTCTATCCGAAATTTCAAAAATTTATGATCCTTTAGGGTTCCTTTGTCCTATAACAATTCTTGTCAAACATTTAATCCAACTACTTTGGATATCAGGTACAGGTTGGGACGTAGTACCGCCCCAATCTATTTGCGATGTATGGACGGCCTTTGTGGCAGAGTTGCCGCTGTTGACAGATATACATCTGCCTCGTCATGTGCTTCCACTGACGAATGAGGACGTGCAAATACATGCGTTCGCGGATGCGTCGGAGAAGGCGTTCGCCGCGAGCGTGTATATGCGCGTGGTGGACGCGCGGGGCGTGGTTCGTGTGTATCTGCTAATAGCAAAAACGAAGGTCGCCCCTTTAAAACGCATTTCTCTGCCTCGCTTAGAGTTATGTGCAGCAGTACTGCTGGCTAAACTAGTTCAAAAGGTTCTTGTCACCTACGGTGATTTTGTTTCCATTTCAAATATCTTTGCATGGAGCGATTCGTCAATCACTCTAGCATGGATCCGTTCTCCTTCACACGAGTGGAAGACATTCGTGTCGAATCGTATCAACGAAGTAACAAGTCGAGTTCCGGCGTCCAACTGGCGCCATGTTCGTTCTGAAGACAACCCCGCCGACCCGGCGTCGCGTGGTGTTCTTCCATCTCAACTTGATCACGACTTGTGGTTTTCTGGCCCAAGCTGGCTCAAGAAGCCTCAGATTGATTGGCCTGTGTCAAATATAGATGCTGCTACCGACGAAGAACGTCGTAAAACCGTACATATCTCACAATGTACTAACTCTATGGACTTACAATTCATAGAACGATACTCATCCCTTCCGAAACTACTACGGGTGATGTCGTACGTGTACAGGTTCATTAATAAATGTCGTAAGGCTAAATCTGATGTCAATGATGTACAAATTTCCGTTCCCGAGATAAATCAAACACTAAAAAATCTGATCTGTCTAGTTCAAAACAATGAGTTCGCCGATGATATATCGCGACTCAAATCAAATAAAAATTGTTCACCGCGATTACAAAAGCTCAAGCCTTTCATTGACGATTCTGGGCTTGTCAGGGTCGGCGGCCGCATACAGCGTGCTAATATTGCTTATGATGCTAAGCATCAAATCATTTTACCAAAAAGACATCCACTTACGGTGTTAATAATTGATCATTTTCATATTGTGAATTTACACGTTGGCCCACAACAGTTACAATTTTTGCTCTCCCAGTCATACTGGATTTTATCCGCTCGCGATGCAGTTCGCATGCGCACGCGGCGATGCGTCCGATGCTTCCGCGCGCGACCCGCAGCGATGCAACCGCCTATGGCACCGCTGCCGGCCGCTCGTGTGAAATCGATGCGTCCATTTCTTCACGTAGGAATCGACTTTGCTGGTCACTTCAATTTGAAGACAAATCACTTGCGAAGTGCGCGATACTATAAGGCATACATTTGTGTCTTCATCTGTATGTCAACAAAGGCCGTTCATTTGGAGTTAGTTCCCAGTTTATCAACGGAAGACTTTACAAACGCGTTCAGACGTTTTACCTCGAGACGTGGTAAATGTTCAGATGTTTATACAGATTGTGGCAGGAACTTTTTGGGTTGTGATAACTACCTAAAGGAACTTTTTTCATTCTTACAAAATGAATCAAGTGAACTTCAGCGGAGTTTAACCGATCTGGGAATAACTTGGCATTTTCAACCGGCGTATGCAAGTCATTTTGGAGGGCTTTGGGAAGCCGCAGTAAAGAGTATGAAAAATCATCTCTACAGAGTTCTAGGTACACAGAAGTTAACATATGACGAGTTCAATACACTCATATGTCAAATTGAAGCGATTCTCAACTCGAGACCGCTTTGTTCACAGAGTGGCGATCCATCTGATCCGCTACCTCTCACACCTGCACATTTTCTTATTGGGCAACCATTAACCTCATTACCTGAGTACGATTACTCATCAGATCAAACTAGCCGTCTAGTGCGATGGCAAATCATACAACAATCAGTTCAGCATTTCTGGAAGCGCTGGAGTGTGGAGTACCTCCACCAGCTCCAACAAAGAGGAAAATGGTTCCGTGATAGCAGTAGCTACACACCCCTATCCGAGGGTTCAGTAGTTATAATTTTAGATAATAATTTACCGCCTTTACAATGGCGCTTGGCTCGCGTTCACAAGTTGCATCCAGGCGTTGATGGCGTTGTTAGAGTAGTTACAGTACAGATAGGAAATAATTATTCAGAGAGGTCTGTAGTAAAGATCTGTCCTTTGCCTATCGAATAGATACATTAGTTTTAGTTATTATGTAACATTAGTTATAGCAACTAGTTTAGTTCTTAGTTCTTACTTAGTGCAGTTCATTAAAATAACTTAGTTATTTTAGGTCGGCGGCATGTTTAGTAGTTATGTCATTCATTGTAATGCAAGCACAAAATACATAATTTCAACTCGCCACCCCAAAGTACGATATTTCACACTAGCAATACAGCTGTCAAGTGACAGCTATCATTCGAACTTAACCTAGCGACGCGCACGCACCCGCGATCCGTTCCGCATTGTGCCACTGCCAAGCCACACGGGAAAACACTTCCAGCCAACGAACCAGTCCAGTTCCTGTGAAGAAAGGGGATCCCCGAACGAGACACAGGAGCAAATCAAGTGAGTGCTGATTTATCGTACTATTTCCTACATACTTTATTCTGTTTTATTTTGTTTCAGGTATGTATGTATTGAAGATTGTCCTGCCTGTCTGCTCAACGTGCAATACAAGGTGTAAATGAATTAACGCAAAATGAGAAACTACTTTGTTAGGAACATTATTCTGAGCAACTTTTATTATTAAACTGTTGATCGGAGCATCTTTATTTCTAGGGTTCCGTACCCGAAGGGTGCCAAACGGAACCCTATTACTGAGACTTCGCTGTTCGTCTGTCCGTCCGTCCGTCCGTCTGTCACCAGGGTGTATCTCATGAACCGTGGTAGCTAGACAGTTGAAATTTTCACAGATGATGTATTTCTGTTGCCGCTATAACAACAAATACTAAAAATCAAAAGAAATTTAATATTAAGGGGGGCTCCCATACAACAAACGTGATTTTTTTGCTCATTTTTGCTCGATATTGATAATGGTAGCAGGTAGACGCTTAAAATGTTCACAATATATTGAGTATATTATTTACTTAAAAAATAAATAATTAAATTAAAATTAAATTAATATTTAGGGGGGGCTCCCATACATTTTTTTTGCGGTTTTTTATAGATAATGGCACGGAACCCTTCGTGCGCGAGTCCGACTCGCACTTGGCCGGTTATTTACTTCCCAGTACATTTTGGCTTGAGTGGGTCAGCTGATTTGTATGGAGAGTTGAAAAATATCCGTCTAAAATATCACCCAAAAAAGGCTTAGAATGTCCCTGTCTTGATTATTATCTTCACACACCACAGGGCACTAGTATCAGATATCATCCATCAATTTTAGTAGGCGCCTGTTAGACTCTGTGGGGCAATCATTTTTGAACCCCCGACGCATTGTATGTGCGGCGACGAAGGAGATATTTACTTCATAAAATCCACTTTTTAAAGACTAGGGATGTTACCAAAACAATCGGAAAGGATCGAAATTTACTGTTTATTTTAGTTGAACCACAGGGTGCTCGTCCCATGCAAATTAGAATTAGTAACCCTTCGTAAAAAAGAGATGGCTTGCGGAGTGAGATTTGTACTTCAAACGCCATGGTTTCAGATAACATACTTCTAAGTGGCGCTAATCTTACAGTAAATCCTATATAACTTAGCGCCATCTCGTGGTATTTGAAATTTATCGATGGTGCTGCACCAAGCGATAATGGCCTCGAACTAAAGAAGCTTCCGTAGCATCTCAGTTTACGCCGGGGTCATATTTTGTTCTAGGTGGTCTATCTGTATTAGTATAATATTATAGTATCGGTGGTTGAACTAACAGAAGAGGTTGTCATCGTCATCACTGTTATCCGCACTTAGGGATATAATTAACCGAGCGAGCGAAGCGAGCGAAGCGTCTCCGTTTCAGGTTTGGGCAAAAATGCTTTCGTATGTCTGTCCGGTTGTTCTCCTCTACAGGTCGCATTTATGAACCGATTCTCGTTAAATTTTGTGAGCAGGTTGGAAAAATAAATAGAATTTTTTACTCGAGCCAGTTTTTAGATTTTTTTCAAAATGGCGGAGATATGGGGTTTTACAATGTAAAAAAATCGCTACAACCCAAACGGCTCGATGGATATTAACAAATGAGGTGTCGTTGGATTCGTAAAGACCATGAGAGTGAAACAGACTATATAATTTTAGTAAAAAGTCAATAGGTTGTATTAAAGATCGCGAAATGTAGTTTACAAAGTTATTGGTGCGGCTACTTTCATACTGCATGTACGTAACCAGGTACATTCATAAGTTTGTATGTGTTATTGAAAGAAAATTATTTGGGTTATTTTTTTTATGTGTGTTAGCAGTTCAGCTTTCCCACCGACATACTCGCGAGGTCTACAGCTCACAGAGCCACTAGTAAAATTATTCCCGATTCACAAATGTTTAAAGGGTGTATCGATTCTTTTGATTAATCGATTTTTATGAGCAATATCACCTTACTAACAGGCTAAGATTGACATCTGTCAAGTTGCCTGTTATATTAAACATAAACATAAACATTTGCTCAATGTGATACATAGATACATCCCTCATTTTACATACATTTACTCAGGTAGCTGTTTAATATTTCCCTCGTCCTCTCAATCTAAACTTTCTTCTTTCCCTTACTCATCCATCATCTGTAAACTTACTAAACAAATTTATATCTACTAACAATACTAGATTATAGTCTCAGCTTAGCTTAGAGTCGTTTTAATAACTGTACCACGTGATCCCCAGTTGTGCAGGGTTCATCACGTGACATTGGCGAAATTATTGTGGCAACACACGATAGAAGCCACAGATCAAAAACTTAACTTAAATTAAATACCAACCTAGTAGTGTTTTTGGTAAAATAAAATTTAAATATTTTATTTAGTATAAGTATAAATAAGTATTATTTTTTTAGATAGTGGCTTATCGAGAGTGCAAAAAACCTAAATATAAAAAAAAACTAGAATTTGTGATTGTGTGCTGTATGTAACTACATTTAGTTTGAAACATTGTGCTAGCCCTTCAGCATAGCGATACAAGACTTTACATCCGTAAAGAAGACCCCATAATCCAATAACCTGAGTCCCATGGGCGTTCCATTGTCTCTGGCGCCCCCTCGCCCCACAGTCGTGATGATGTGACGGCATCCGAAGTTATTAAGTTTATTAAAATAGGGTCACTGCCCTGCACCGTGAAGACGCCTACTATTGGATTTGTTATTTTACCTATCTGTTGTTAGATGTTGGGGCTATGTTTTGAAGTTACAATTCTACACGTGCATAACTTAAAAATGTTCTTTGTCGGTTATTCTAAATGTATTTTCGTCCCTTTTTAACCACTCGCACTTTTTAGGGTTCCGTACCCGAAGGGTGCCAAACGGGACCCTATTACTGAGACTTCGCTGTCTGTCCGTCCGTCCGTCCGTCCGTCCGTCTGTCTGTCACCAGGCTGTATCTCATGAACCGTGGTAGCTAGACAGTTGAAATTTTCACAGATGATGTATTTCTGTTGCCGCTATAACAAAAAATACTAAAAATCAACAGAAATTTAATATCAAGGGGGGCTCCCATACAACAAACGTGATTTTTTTGCTCATTTTTGCTCGATATTGATAATGGTAGCAGGTAGACGCTTAAAATGTTCACAATATATTGAATATATTATGTACTTAAAAAATAAATAATTAAATTGAAATTAAATTAATATTTAGTGGGGGGGCATACATATTTACATATTTTTTGCGGTTTTTTATAGATAATGGTACGGAACGGAACCCTTCGTGCGCGAGTCCGACTCGCACTTGGTCGGTTATTTCTGTTTACAACATTACGTAAAGGTCACCTCTTCCCGCTTCCCATCGTTTCTATTGACGCACTTATCTCTGAGCCTTACTTAGTCTTAACGCTCCACGCTGACAGAACAAGTCCAACAAGATAAATAAAATAAACCCACCAAATTGTCACCTCTCACACAAACCGGCCAGCCTTTCAATCCGTTTGAAAATGGAACAAAAAGGAACGCCCCGTTTGGAATTCAAATTCAAAAGCTGATGGAATCCTGGCCGCGCACGCGCGTTTGCAGTAAATCATTTTGTGTTAGGGATGTCTTAAGTCGATATCTTTTTGTCTTTTATGTCCTCTTTTGATGGATTGTTGAAAGAAACGAGATGTAAATTCTTAATTCGTTTAGTGATTGATGGAGTGCCAGTCTTTTATTGAGATGTGCTTGTTAGACTGTCGAAACATCCTTTAGACATCACCTTTACTGCCTAATTTGATAACGAATATAAATCCAGTTAATACAACAGTCTAGTTCGATTCCTATAAAAGTAGGGGAACAAAAAATTATCGAATTCTACAAAGATTAATAACACAGTTTTTTTTTTCACAAAAGCTTTATGGAAAATCAAATCCGACCCATCTTCTTCTTCTTCTTCTGTCAGGGGGATGTTGTGCCTGCACCTGGCCCACGAGAGCGGGGCCTTTGTGCATGTCCCCTGCACCTGCACTCTAGTTCAGCCATCCCAACTCCAGCACAAACTGGAGTAGGAGGCCTGGATGTTCGAGGAGGGTCGACGCTCTGCTCTTTTCTCCCAGAATCGCGATTCTGGTCTCTATGGTGGACGGGCATGCGACCCATCTTTATTTTTACACAGCTTCGTGGTCTATTGGGTTTCACCTTGCTTCTCACGCAGGAGATGCAGGTTCGAATCCCGGTGCTGAACATGTACCAGTGAGATACCTAATTAATTTGTCTTATGTACATTATCGGACGCTCCGTGTTTCGGATGGCACGTAAGCTGTAGGTCCCGCCTACTATCACTACTTGGTACTCTTGGTAGTATGTAATTGTAGTAGTCGTAAAAACCCCTCCACCAACCCGCACTGAGCCAGCGCGGTGGATTATGGCTTAATATTACTCGGATCCGGGTGTAAAGGCCTGTGCCCCTCGGTGGGGACATTAAATTGCTAGGTACATTTACCTTGATGTTTTTATTTTATTTTATCAAAAAAAAAACTCGTAATAAAGCAATAATTTCCCTTCAACCCTATTTAACGCACCGTAAAATTGGTTTACAAAAGGGGCATTCCATAGTGACTGGTGGGACATTTTTCTCCGGAATTCAACCAATCATGAGCTATAATTGTGTTATAGAATCTTACATAATAGTAAGATGTATCTTATAACATAGAAAAATAATGAGTTTACAAGATCCCTTAATTAAAATCCCCAGATACTTTCAGAATCTCTTGTGATTATTATTTGAATGAGTGTGACTGGTGGGACAAGTAAAATCCTTCTCTCTTACCGCCAAGTACTTGAAGACCAATTTTAGTTCGACCACTAGACAACTTTCAAGAGAGATTTTCTTCTTATCGTATAGTATATCTTATATTATTTCATTTTCATTAATAATTAGACTGATTACCTTTCGCAGAATTAAAAAAAAAAATTTTTTTGTTGTGACTGGTGGGACATGCATCCGAAACAGCATTTATTTCTCGATGTAATTTATTAGGATTAAAGTTTCCAGCAAAAAAATATCGATTTTTTATTGATTTAAAATATTTTTCTTTGCAAGTTAGTGCAAATGCGGACTTTCAACTCAATCAGCTATAATAATTAGAAATAATTTGAGAAATTCGAAATTTGAGGTATTTTCCTCTTTCTCATGGAATGACCCAAAAACAATTCTAAACAAAAAATACTGAATAAAAATTCCTCTCACAAAACGCTTCAACCGCGATAAAAGGATTTCAAGACAAAAGACGGATTTAAACTTGAAACATAATTTTGTAACCTTTTGCTGCGCGTGAGTTGGTAAATCACTTAGCTTTTTATAGTGATGGGGTGGGTTTATGTCGATAACTTTACGTCTTTACTTAGTTTTACGGTAACTCCACAGCTGCGGCGATGGCCTAACCCCCTGTCACGTTAATTGAGTAGGTAGGAGGTACCTATTGAATATCTTGCTAAAAGTGGGCACTATTGTGCCTCTGCCACGCCGTACGGGAAAATGCGTGACGTTAAAAAAATGCTTACCTACAAAGTAGGTACGTCATTTGTCATTGCAGAAAAAAAGGGGCTTAGAACAAACATCGCAAAGCGCGGCAAATTAAAAAAATCTAATGCTTGTAACACCGTATATATGTCACCGGATCCGGATATACGTATATGTTACCAGCAAAAAAAATAATCTATCATTCTACAGTGTTACTGGTCAGTTTACCTACAGATGTATCCCACAGAATGACGGTTCTCATACTTTGACGGTCACATATACATCAATGTCACGATGACCAAAGAGAATATAAACAGAGTGTGGCCGATATCTGCTATAGAAAAGCACTCGTCCAAGTTAGATTAAGGGGAGGCAGTCGCTCACGTCCGAAGGAATTACTTATTTATTTATTTATTTATTTTGACTTGGAACCCACAGCCCTTCACGTCCTTCCCGGGTAGTGCTAACGAGCGACAAATCATCATCATCATAGTCATCAAATCATCTCAAGACATTATAATTTCCAGGTTCTCAAATGAGAACCTGACCACTTGACACTGGCAAGATTAACCTCAAAAGAGGTTAGGACGCCATTAATAAAAAGAAGAAAAAGAAGTTAGATTAACTGACAATCTGTTCAATACCTATATTTTTTCTGAACGGATTCAAAAACCACATTCTATTTTGGTAGCAATGTCGATGTCGTCGCCGAACACCGATGACTATAAAAATACCTAAATAATAAAATAAAATAGAAGTGTAAATATAAATAAAATACACTAAACAGCCGCAATGACTGTCGGATGCCAGTCAGCGAGATGCTATCAAGAGATTCAAGAGTTGGGTTACGCCAGGGGATAACAACCTTTCTACTAATACATAACTTTTTACTATCATAAAATCAAAAACTTGTGTAAAAACCATCAATTTTCTTATCAAAACATGATTATATTATGTCAACGGAAAGACTGTATATTAAAGGTTTTGGCTCCCTTGCGAGCGAGTATCAAGCAAATTCAGCTGTTCGATTATTTCACAATTACAAGGAACCACAGATATGAGTAATTGATACTAATTTCAAAATGATTCCTCAACGCGTTCTTCAGAAAATGGGTCTTGTCTTGACAGACGGACAACGAAGCTGATGCTATATATGTCCATTTTCTTTAAAAAAAAGTTTGCAAGGTAGGTAGTATTTTGTTGAGGTTAGGTTACAGGTCCTAGAGCTGTGCCCAGTCCACCTCATTAAACGAGATCCCGTCGACTTGAGGTATCTCTTGATAGAGCTCGCCTTTTACACGTGAAGTATTTTCCATTTTCCGTAGTATGTACTGTTTTGTGTGCAATAAAGTATTTGAATAAATTCAGAACGGCCATTCTGATCGCATCACTGACCACCTACTCTGTATAACTTCTTTGGTCCACCGTTTTCTTTGTGCCAGACTAAATTCATAAATAATTTCTTTATTGCACACAAAAAAAAAGTTAACAAAACTAAATATAACTATAGCGTAGTTATCAGCCTAAGGCCGGGACTCCACCAAAGCGGAGATGTGGAATATTTGTATGCGAGATGGAAACAGCTCACATCTCCGCTTCCATCGCGCCATACAAATATTCCACATCTCCGCACATCTCCGCTTTGGTGGAGTCCCGGCCGTGTCAGCAGAGGCACAGGTATGCCTAAATTAAAAATGTTAGCTCCCCGGAAATGTTGGCTGCCCCAGCAAGATGGTAGATCGAGATGATCTAGGCATGCCCCGGCGTTCGTTAGTCGAAGTTTTGATCCGACCCCCAGTAACTACTGGTAGTGCGAGAGACAGTAAGTAAACTATACAAATACAATACAATACAAAATCCTTTATTTACTAAAAAGTTTTTTACATATTTTATGGTTACTTATGGTCTCCACACTAGGTGAAACCTGTGTCGTGGAGGCCATACATTCTAGACATTACAAGTTGAGACAAACAGTGGAGCTATCTGTAGCAGGGATTTCATTATATAATGAGCAAAGATTATTTAGAATTAATCAAAAAACTACCCTTATCCAAAGACCTTTTACTATGTGTATTGTGTACTTCCCTTACCAAGTAACAAAGACATACACTTAAGTTTCTTGACAGAAAAATAGGATAATTTCAACGGCAGGAAAGTGACATAATTTATTTATTCTGGAGATGATGTACGCATGATTCGTTAGTGACATAATTATATCAGTCTATTATTGAACCAACCAACATGACAGCAAGGAAGCTGATAGCCATAAATTTAGAGAAAACCACATTAAAATCCGTCGACCTATTTGAGCGTTATAGAGTGCTACAGACAGATACACATACTTACAGACAGTCGCTTCTTATCACCGCTCATTTTCTTCGTTGAGATTTAAAAAGTGAAGTAGATTGTTGCTTGCTTTACAATTTGCCTCCCACACTATGATGACGACGACTGTACACAGATAGCTTTGTTACATTGTGCTCGACTGTACTTGGCCGTCACGTGATCAAGTGTTTGATGCTGATTGAATCACAGCGGTATTTAAATAGACAAGTGTAATATTTCATCTGATGGGGCAAAACATTTGGTTTTGACTGTATCAGATTCAGGACCTGTTGTCAAGGCCCGAGGCATATTGAATTGAATGTCATAAATATTGTATGTAAACCCAAACTCAAACTCAAATGTTTACTGTTTACTCAAACATTATATGTAGGAACTTATGACTTAGAACCCTTTTCGGGTATTGCACAGGTAATAATCTCACATACATGTGAATCTTATATAATAGGCTATCCTATATAAAAAAATCTCTTAAATATTATATAACAAGAACATGCATGCATTATATATATTATGCAGACTTATATGTATATATTGGGCAGACTTTCAAATGAATAATCTTAAACCCACTGTTATTTATACTATGAAAGGAATTCGTCCATGGAGTAAAAGCATACATGTAAACTGTCAGGTGAATTTGTCCCAAAGTCATAAACAGCATCGATCAGTCAGGAATTGGAATTGAAATAACCGGCCAAGTGCGAGTCGGACTCGCGCACGAAGGGTTCCGTACAATTATCTATAAAAAACCGCAAAAATAATAATTGTATGGGAGCCCCCCCCTTAATATTAAATTTCTTTTGATTTTTAGTATTTGTTGTTATAGCGGCAACAGAAATACATCATCTGTGAAAATTTCTACTCTCTAGCTACCACGGTTCATGAGATACAGCCTGGTGACAGACAGATGGACGGACGGACGGACGGATAAACAGACAGCGAAGTCTCAGTAATAGGGTCCCGTTTGGCACCCTTCGGGTACGGAACCCTAAAAATGGACTAAATTATTACTTTTCACGCGCTACTTTTCACTCTATCTCACTTGTGGGAGTGAGATAGAGTGAAACTAGCGCGGGACAGACAGGGACATATACATGTGTCAGGCAGGATCGCATTCTCTCAGCGGTCAGAATATAATGTAGGTACCTACGTAACTTCTATTAGACTATACCCTATCCAATATAACAGGCAACTTGACAGCTAACCTAAAACTTCATAAAATCCAAATAATAATTTATTTATGTGCTGATAGCAGTGATGGCGACGACAACTCTTCTGTTAGTTCAACTGAATAAACAATTTCGATTCTTTCCGATTGTTTCGGTAACAAACATCCCTAGTGTTTAAATTTTTATGAATCTTTAGGTTAGCTGTCAAGTTACCTGTTATATTGGATAGGGGATAGGGTATAACTTCACTCTCGAACCAAGGAGGCTGTAATTGTAATTTTCTTTTTGTGTTCCTGATACTGCTCGGCCATTATTAAACTGCCCGCGTCAATAGGGAAATGTGAATAAAACTGCATTATTAATAACTTTGCCCTGTCACTATGAATAATGCCTACTATATCTTGGGCAAAATAATAAAACAGATGCATTGTAGTGTTTTCGTGCATTTAATCAAAGCTACGCTCGCTTCGCTCGCTCTGCTGGTTGCACTTAAAAAGTCTAACCTAACCTAACCTACCTAAACCTATAACTAGTGGCTCTGCGAGCTGTAGACCTCGCGAGTATGTCGGTGGGAAAGCTGAACTGCTAACACACAAATTTATGAATGCACTTGGTTAGCTCTATGCACATGGAGTGAAGCCGTACCAAAAACTTTGAAAACTCGTTTTTTTTTTTACATTTTCAACAATGAATGTACCTGGTTACGTACATGGAGTATATGAAAGTAGCCGAGCCGCACCAATAACTTTGTCAACTACATTTTGCGATCTAAAATACAACATATTAACTTTTTACCAAAATAATAATTTTCTTTCAATAACACATACAAACTTATGAATGTACCTGGTTACGTACATGCAGTATGAAAGTAGCCGCACCAATAACTTTGTAAACTACATTTTGCGATCTAAAATACAACCTGTTGACTTTTTACTAAAATTATATAGTCTGTTTCACTCTCATGGTCTTTACGAATCCAACGACACCTCATTTGTTAATATCCATCGAGCCGTTTGGGTTGTAGCGATTTTTTTACATTTTAAAACCCCATATCACCGCCATTTTGAAAAAAATCCAAAAACTGGCTCGACAAAAGAAATCTATTTAATTTTCAACCTACTCACAAAATTTCACGCGAATCGGTTGAGAAATGCGCCCTGTAGAGGAGAACAGGAAAACAAACAAACATACGAAAGCATTTTTGGCCAATCCTGAAACGGAGACGCTTCGCTCGCTCGGTCAAAAAGTGGAACTTAACCTACTCAAAATTTCGCTTCGCTCACCCCACCACCACCACTTCGTCCTGTTAATATTTCGCGTGTAGTTTAGAAATTTCCAAAATTGTTGATAGCGTGCGTGAGAACTTTCGCACGCATTCACTACGAAGTATACACGAGTAGTTCACGAAATTCTTGTATATTTCGTAGGTAGTTGCAGATTTTGTGAGTATCAGCATTCCGAAATGTGCACCAACAGGAGCGTCTTGTATACTACGGAAATAAGCGTTCCGCGCGCCGTTTACTGTAAAACAACTTATTACTGGCCAGCACTCTGTGAGTCCTACGAAGAAGTTTCAATACCATCACCACGGAAAGGAGGTCTACTTTTCGCGCCATTTCCGAACCAAGTCCAAGATTGAGCAGCAAACAGCCTCGAATCAAATCCACATCCGGCCTCATTTCTCTAAAGCCCATAAGATACAATCACGCAAAGTTTCGTGACGTGTTAATACGATAAGATGGCGCATGTCGCAAGAGTCGCTGATTATGATGGATTATTGTGATGCAGTGTGGAATGGGGGCAAAGGGGGGGATATAATAATGGTGGTGTTCTTTGTTGTTAGAAAGACAGTCTTTTTGGGGACTTCTTTAATTTACATGAACTTTAGATAGATAGAGAGGTAGATCTATCCATTTATCCACGAGAATTAAAATTGGGAAATGCAAAAGCAAAAGATGCAAGATGTCTTACATCTTTGCGAGCCTCCATAACACTTATCTAATAGGTAATAACTTTATTAAAACAAAGAAACTTACGCACTTTTTTGGGTGGCATCATTATTATAAGGTGTACTTACCTATTTTTTTGTGGATATCCTTAATACGTAATTATACTATATAATTATTTGCATAATTAAAGGTTCAAAATTATATACCAGACTTAATTATTACAGAGCATTTGTGTCAGACAAAACAGAAATCATCTGAACCTGAGCTAGGATTAACCTGTATTTCAGATTCAGCGCTCTTCCTAGTTACATGATACGTGTTGGTGATATATATATATGATATAATAGAGTAGATATATGTAGATTCATTTATCTTCATTTTATTTATTGTGCACTAGGACTATTCTCTCAGAACAATCTGTCCTATCTTGCCTAGGTTTGCTGGAAGAAATCTCTTTTTTAGAGATAAGCTCGCCTTTGTCTATTTACCTTTGTTTTAAGACTATGTATCACATTGTTTTCCGTGCAATAAAGAAATTATGAATAAAGAAATTATATTACTCGTCTAATATGAATTCATCACAGCAGCTTTATTTTTCACTTCTCAATTTTACGGACAATGAATTTTGTGAAACTGTGATTGTTAATTCTCGTAGGTATTCAACCTATCCACTATACTGTCTAGTGGTTTGTAAAAACCGTAAAAACAACCTGTATTATGTAGGACTTCCTTTCTCAGTCAACAGTTCATGACCCGTTCAAAAACCCATTCTAACCAAGCACGCCTGACATGACATCGTCGATTTTTCACCGATTCACTCAGCGGCCATTACGAACGCGTTACTAATCGGTCGATTAATAAAATTGTAGAGGGCAGTGCCTTGGTCGATCGATGGTGCCTTGCGAGCCCCTTAGTAAAATGGAATATTTGTTTTTAGGGTTCCGTACCCGGAGGGTGCCAAGCGGGACCCTATTACTGAGACTTCGCTGTCCGTCCGTCTGTCTGTCTATCTGTCTGTCTGTCACCAGGCTGTATCTCATGAACCGTGGTAGCTAGACAGTTGAAATTTTCACAGATGATGTATTTCTGTTGCCGCTGTAACAGCAAATACTAAAAAACAAAAGAAATTTAATATTATGGGGGGCTCCCATACAACTAACGTGTTTTTATTTTTTGCGGTCTTTTATAGATACGGGGTTCCGTTCGTTCGTGCACGAGTCCGACTCGCACTTGGCCGGTTATTTTATTTTTGAGTTTTGTCTTTTATGTGCAATGAATATATGCGAAATATATGAATATCGAATTTTTTGTCCAAAAGTGGGCATAGTTGTACCTCTGCCGCCCCGTGTGGCAAAAGGCGTGACGTGTTCTGGAAACGCACTGAGAAGAAATGTTGGCAAAGTGCGATATGGACTGAATTTTAACTATACCTTTCATAATTCATAATAATTTCCTTATTGCACACAAAAAAAAAGTTAACAAAGCACGGTAGGTAATACAAAGTGTACAATGGCGAGCTTATCTCTAAAAAGAGATCTCTTCCAGCAAACCAAGTTTTGATGAGATAGGTTGATAGCTGAGCGGGGGTAAACCCATGTTCAGTTCATTTCAGTTCAAAATTTTTATTGACCATAAAATCATACATATTACTTAGTCAACGTCAATATAATATTAATATTTTTGTATACTACCGCCCGTTCGGAAGTTGTGGGCTTAGGGATGGAGCAAAGAAGGGCAAGAAACCTCCCCCGTACCTCTTTTAAAATATCAGAGCCTTAAAAATACAATGTTATGTATTTCTACTTAAGTCTAAGGAAATACACCGAGGAGAGACGTACTGACTCAGTCCATCGCCCCTCTTTGGATTTCTGTGCGCTGAGATGGTAAAGACCATGCAGTTTTGTCATCTAAATATTCTTTTACACTGTAATATGACTTCTTCAATAGGCCGTTTTTGACATAGTTTTTGAACCTCCTTTCTGGTAGGTCCGTTGCTTCATTAGGTATTTTATTATAAAAAACAAACATACGGACGAATTGTAAACCTCCTCCTTTGGGAAGTCGGTTAAAAACTAACGCATACTCCCATAAAAGAGTGAGCAACCTTACTGAGTCTGAACGCGGGCATAGCAATCTTATTTCTATTTCTAGTGCCAATACTATGATTATGACCTAAAGTCTTAAATAAACCTATGTTTTTTCTGGTATACATGATATTTTCATAAATGTATTGACAGGTAACAGTAAGTATATTGATATTTTTGAATTTGTCCCTTAGTGATTGCCTAGCATCTAGTTGATAGATAGCCCGAATGGCCCTTTTTTGTAAGACAAATATTGTGTTTATATCTGCCGCTCTCCCCCAAAGCAGTATTCCGTAAGACATAATACTATGGAAATAACTAAAGTAAACCAATCTGGCAGTTCCTACATCTGTGATGTGTCTGATTTGTACAATTGTACATGTGTACAATAATAAAATTAAAAGGTTGCATAGGTACATAATTATATAATATGCATTGTAAAATTTACTTATATCCTAGACATAAAGACTAAAATAATATAAATATGATAGATACCTATATAACATAATACTTTTAAATAAATACAAAAATATATTATATGTATATATATAAATTCTTATAATATATATATTCTTTGCAAATGTTTCCTCATTGCAGCAAATAATAATAATAATGTTTTTCGACACACCGGGAGCGATTAATTGCAAAACGTCGTATTGTAGAACTAACAATCCCCCAAACAGTGCCTCCCAGAGACTATATATCCAATTGACTGCGCCTGCGGGGGAATGCGGCTCGCCAAACGTTTGTTGTATTCAACAAACGTTCGCATACGCAACCTATGTACGATGACGGGCCGCGAGACAGTTTCGCAGCGGCTGACCGATCACAGCTCTCTTACCTCGTCTCCCGCCGTAAATTGGTGAGATGTGTTTCAAAGGAAAATATATCTATGCGCTCTCCACTAGATAAGTGCTCCCTGGTGCCTCCCAATAAAAAGACGTCCCTTCTAATAGTATAGAACCTACAAAAACCGTACTTTAGAGAAGCTGCTATTAGTACAGGAATTATGAATGAAGCAATGTCGTGTGATCGCATATTGTCAAATATTTAACTACGGAACTGGGTTAACTCCGGGCACGTAGTGACGGGCACGTAGGTACAGTCGCTGGCGAAAGTGTTAAATTGAAAAAAATATGTACAGTCGCATTCCGCCTCCTATTTATTTAAAAACCGGCCAAGTGCGAGTCGGACTCGCGCACGAAGGGTTCCGTACCATTATCTATAAAAACCGCAAAACAATAATGTCTGTTGTATAAGAGTCCCCATTAATATTTATTATAATCTTTTTTTAGTATTTGTTGGCCAGTTTTTGGTGGCCGATAGAAGGAAAGAGAAACGTGGGCGACCGGGCAGCCAGATGGGTCGATGACATTACGCATGTTGCGGGGAAGAACTGGATCCGACTGGCGCATGACCAGGATAAGTTGGCTCAAAACTGAAGATGAGGAGGCTTTATATACCCAGCAATAGGCGGAACTAAGCTGCCGATGATGATGATGAAGCCAGTTTTACACATAGTTGTTGTTCAGTTGCGTTGATAAAAAAAAGATTCTCAACTTATCAAGCAATTCTCATTATACTTACATGAAACGTCGAAACAAATACTTAAAAATAAATAAATGTAGCCCGTTAAAACCCCCACTAGGCACAGGCCTAAAATCACACAGGCTAAAAATTCATCGGAAAAATTACCATTCAGCAAATCAAATGAAATCAAATCAAATATTTTTATTTGTCAAACATAGGTACTTTAGGATGTTAGAGTATAGTAAACATTGGATCACTATGTTTCGCCATAAGGCATACAAATATTTCATAAATCTAGGCAGCAACGTCTTGGCTTGTGCTCGCGACTGTACCATCTTGTGTGAGAGCAACTGACCAAACAAAATGGTCTCTCACGTCTCGAGAGAGGCGTTATTGAGTGACGAACACACACACACATACATAAGTACATTACACAGAGTGCCACAGACATTTTGGGGCTGTTTTTTCTCCACCAATCGTATTTCTCAACCGATTCTCGTGAAAGGACATTGGGAACTTTACTATGGAAAATTACCCACGGCGGCGTAAGTACAGGCTTTCGATTCTCGCGCTATTGAGATCTCCCCTGTCGAGATATCGGTTTTGGTACCGCCTAAATCCGTCGAAAACGATCTCGATTTATATTTATTCCGATCGAAAATCGATGCTAGTCGCATGAATAGCTTTTTCTTGTTTTCATACAAATTTCGGTATCTCTAAATCGATATTTCGACCATGGACATGATCTCGCTAGCGCCAGAATTTCCCGCCAGATCAGATATGAATTATGGCTTATCTTATTATTATACAGCCTAAGACATCTATTTGTAATGGACTAAATCGCATTATTGTGGGTAATGGGAATCTTGGGATATAATGGCCTAACCGTTTCATACAAAACGTATCAGAATATACTAGTTTAGCTTTCAAAAATCATCACATAAACGTAATTTTTTCAACATTTCAATGAGATACGAAAAAAAAGCACCATTTTAAAGGACGTTAAATGATCTTATAACTACCATAGGTTTTATTGGTGACCGCAAAAATTAATGTGTTTGGGTCATTTACTATGGAAAATTTACCTCAGCATTCCCATGATAGACAAATAAATAAACGGTCAAGTGCGAGTAGGACTCACGCACCAAGGGTTCCGATCACACTTAATTACACGTAACACGTGTAATTAAGTTTCCACATTAAAAAAAAATTAAGTATAATGTCATCCATGTAAACCAAATTGAATATTTTTGTCGAACCACTAGGTCAACGCAATCGAACGCTACGACCGTTTATGCTAGAAAATTGTTGGATTTTTATAGTAATCGCAATGGACACAAAGCCTAAAGGGTACTTACTTCCCGTAGGCCTACAATCATGAAATTTGGCACAAAGCAAGGTAACAAGAAAAATCTGAAAACTGCACATGGATGACATGCATAAGTTTTTTTATGTGGAAACCTATTTTTATGTTGTTAACTTTTTAGATTCAGTGTTTGTTTTTTTTTTCAAAATGGCGAACATGTAGTTTTACACAGTTTACGGTGCAGCCACTTTCATGTGCATTCATATGAATCTTGTGCCTATGTGGTATTGGTAAAAGTGCAGTAATCCAGGTTTGTATTTATAATACCTCCACTTGGTTGATCCAACGCCCACAAGGTCTACTTAGTGCCGATCTTTCCATCCTCAGGTAGCGTTTATCTGCCTGTTTTTAGGGTTCCGTACCCGAAGGGTGCCAAACGGGACCCTATTACTGAGACTTCGCTGTCCGTCTGTCCGTCCGTCCGTCCGTCTGTCACCAGGCTGTATCTCATGAACCGTGGTAGCTAGACAGTTGAAATTTTCACAGATGATGTATTTCTGTTGCCGCTATAACAACAAATACTAAAAATTAAAAGAAATTTAATATTAAGGGGGGCTCCCATACAACAAACGTGATTTTTTTGTTTTTGCTCGATATTGATAATGGTAGCAGGTAGACGCTTAAAATGTTCACAATATATTGAGATTATTATTTACTTAAAAAATAAATAATTAAATTAAAATTAAATTAATATTTAGGGGGGGCCCCCATACATTTTTTTTTTGCGGTTTTTTATAGATAATGGCACGGAACCCTTCGTGCGCGAGTCTGACTCGCACTTGGCCGGTTATTTATTTATCTGAGGCATTCGACATTTCATAAGTACATGAAGTGTCAAATAAAGTTATCTAACTGTGTATCCATCTCTTGAGAGACCGGGCCTTAGTGATATTGATTATTAACATTTCTGCAGCATCTCTACGCATCTGTGAAGCCATCAAGGCTCCGACGCCCCAGGCATTGAACTCGTAAAATTTGATTAATACAAGAAGTTCCAATTGATCGTCGTGACCTGTTTGACTCCAATAAGTTACGCTACATACAACATGTGGGGAATGGAGGTCTAACTTTTTATTATCATCGCTTTTATTAAGATGTCATTTGTGGACCAAGAACAATTTAAAAGTGTACCCACCCTTACTGTAGCAACTACTGGCATATACCCTTAGAAAGTTCTCTCGAAATACTCAATTTTATTTTATGAAGGTAACTTCGTAACTTGTGGGAGAAAAAAGTTATAGTGAACAGAATGATGTTAAAGATTTACAAATGGCACGAAACAAAATGAATACCGCTATAATTGAAACAAAAAGTAAACTTTAGAAAAAACCGACTTCCACAAACCCTATTTGATTAGATTGAGTTTAATACAAACTGTAACCCCTTATCCCCCCCCCCCCTCTTGAGGAATTAATTTTGTCAAACCCATATCAGTGCTACCCCACGCTACTAAGGAACCCCTGTACAAAGTTTCATGGCTCTAGGTCCACCGGTTTAGGCTATGCGTTGCCTGCCCGTCAGCCACGCATTGTATTTGTACCTAGTATTGAGCAGATCTGGTGGCCAAATGTGGTTTTAATCAGCAGTTCCGCATCACAATATCATGCTTACCATGTGCATTTGCACGAGTTATTATGAAAAACACAAAAATCACTATAGGTCTGCCATAATATTTGAAGAGTTCCCTCGATTTCTCCAGGATCCCATCATCAGATCCTGACCTGGTGTCAATGGGACCAATGGGAAGGTAAACCCTTTCAAACAAAAAAATAATTTTCCAAATTGGTCCACCCGTTTAGGCGCTATCGGGGAACATACATAAAAAAAAAACAAACATCCGGACGAATTGGAAACCTCCTCCTTTGGGAAGTCGGTTAAAAATGGACTCGCTCGCAGCTCGACTGTCTCCTCCACTTCCATGCAACCTGCATAGGGGGCTGTCGGTTGCACCTGTAATTGTCAAGTGTTTGTTTAGTGTACAAAGGCCTGTTATAAGGCCTGTTCTAGAAGTCATATTTAAACAGTCCCAAAACGGAAGCCCTTTATTGACCAATCAGAACCCTTTCACTTAATAATTCGAGCCTACGAGTAGATAACATAAAAATCTATTAGTTTAAAATTTTAATCCAAAAAGTACCCATAACACGAGCCGTAAAGAAAGTGATACAACACAGCCTTACTTTAGTCATATAAGAGCTCTTGAGATAAGCCTTGGCCGGGAATTGAACCTGGGTCCGGCTGTTAGAACTCCTACCACACATGTGGGTTGATTAAAATGATCGCCCCTTTCGAAGTCTGGAATTGAAATCATCAACGGTAAGAACATTATCGTTACGCCATTTGCCTTACGAGGTAGTAGATATATTTTGAGTCTTGACTTGACATTGTTCTTTCTGTCAAATGTTTGTATGATGTAAAGTAGGCCCTTTTTCAAATTGTTCTCGATTAGTCTTATTGAACAGATAAATAAAATTAATTTTATAAGTAAAATAGCAGATTATTAACAATAGGACTTATCGAGAACAACTGAAATAAGGCCTAAGACTATATTTACTGATCCATCTGTCACGCAAAAAGGGTATCAGACTACTAAGTGTTGCCATAATAAAAAAACATTTAAAAATATCGCTTGATGTACCTAAGATAAAGATAAAGATTAAGAGCCTTTATTGTCTCATAAAAAATAATAATTATGTGTACAATTCATTCCATGCATATATCTTATCAATTTTAAATTGTAATGACCAGTGATCGGAGTAGGCAGAGCTATTTAGGTTCATTGACCGCAAACATTGATATTATTATGGATAATCCATGGTATTGGGACTGATACTCCGGGGTTTTAATAAATATAATTGTTTTTATCAATAAGTATAAAACATGGTTTATGTAAGGCAATAAGCGCATGAGCGACATTGTAAATTTTATATCAGCAACACGTTGCCAAACTTTTTTCCTAACGTGCGACGTTGCCGCTTTGTTGAAACTCGTCGTGATATCGCCAAACAAAAACAATAGCGGGGTGTTCCTCGAAACGAAACGAAAACAAGAGTGACCCACCTGTTTTTGTCTCTTTCTGCACCACTAGAATTCAATTCAAATCCTGAGATTCGGGGAGTATCCATATTATTCTTACATATGGCAAGTACATAAAATAGCTCTGCCTACTCCGATCACTGGTAATGACATTTGATGTACCTACTGACGTAATAAGTAACTGTCAAAAGTCAACTAAAACATTTAAATAAACAAGTGGGAGAAATTCACCTTCAATTACGCATATAATATGGTAAAGATGTGACCATACGTAGTGTGTGTAGATTAGAACAATTCACGTAGCGACTAGTAAAATTTTCAGCTGAATGTTTGATGCAGAGTTTTGTGCTGTAACTTTTATTCATATTCTAACTAAGACAAATTTTTGACCTAGGTTAGTTGTAGGCAGTTTAGTTTTTTTACGTATAGTTTAGTTATAATTATTAATTTGTTATTGTTTAAAAACTGTTATGTGAAAGTCACTACGACATAATTTCTGCATTATCACAGAATTTCTGCATGGAATCAATTATCAAAAATCTACCTAAAAATCAACTTCTCAGGCACATTACCTATATCCTATCTATCTTAGTGCAAATTAAATTTAACTGTATTTTCTATCTTTGTCTGTATGTTTTATATGTTATTTTGTTTAGCGCTAAGTATCTTCTATGTTTTATTTATGTTGTGTGTGTGTGTGCGCGCTGATGCAAATAAATAGATAAATAAATACTTCAAATCACAGTGGGGTAAGAATACCTGCAGCAGCAGCCCAGTCCAAAACTGCACTTAGGCATATCTTTACGCTGAGCCGTAATGGGGCGGACTGGTTTCATAATGTTTCAGATCTATTGCATTTCACTCGCAGTATAATTTGACCCTCTTAGCTCGGAGCTAAAAATACACGCGAACGTAACTAATTGACCGAGCGAGCGAAGCGTCTCCGTTTCAGGATTGGCCAAAAATGCTTTCGTATGTTTGTTTGTTTTCCTGTTCTCCTCTACAGGGCGCATTTCTCAACCGATTCGCGTGAAATTTTGCGAGTAGGTTGAACAATTAAATAGTTTTTTTTTTGTCTTTCGGGTTTTTGGATATTTTTCAAAATGGCGGTGATATGAGGTTTTAAAATGTAAAAAAATCGCTATAACCCAAACAGCTCGATGGATATTAACAAATGAGATGTCGTTGGATTCGTAAAGACCATGAGAGTGAAACAGACTATATAATTTTAGTAAAAAGTCAATAGGTTGTATTTTAGATCGCAAAATGTAGTTTACAAAGTTATTGGTGCGGCTACTTTCATACTGCTTGTAGGTAACCAGGTACATTCATAAGTTTGTATGCGTAATTGAAAGCTTTCCCACCGACATACTCGCGAGGTCTACAGCTCACAGAGCCACTAGTAATAATTAGGTAAGTACTTATACCGATTAAATTAGTTAAGTGACAACTTAAATTTCAAAATATGACACCTGCGTAAACTGAGATGCTACGGAAGCTTCTTCAGTTCGAGGCCATTATCGCTTGGTGCAGCACCATGGAAAAATTGCAAATACCACGAGATGGCGCTAAGATATAAGGATTTATTCTAATCTTAGAAAGGTCAGCATCGACCCAGGAGCTCCTTGTACACCCAGGCCTCCTGCTCCAGCTTGTGCAGGAGTTGGGTTGGCTGAAATAAGAGAGCGGGAGAAGGGGACATGCACAAACCCTTCGTCAAAAAGAGATGGCGGAGGAGTAAGATTTGTACTTTAAACGCCATGGTTTTAGTTAACATACTTCTAGGTGGCGATAATCTTATCGCCACCTAGAAGTATGTTAACTAAAACCATGGCGTTTAAAGTACAAATCTTACTCCTCCGCCATCTCTTTTTGACGAAGGGTTTGTGCATGTCCCCTTCTCCCGCTCTCTTATTTCAGCCAACCCAACTCCTGCACAAGCTGGAGCAGGAGGCCTGGGTGTACAAGGAGCTCCTGGGTCGATGATGCTTCTCCCAGAATCGCCAATCTGGTTTCAATTGTGGATGGACATGCCAGCATGCGAGTTCGGTCGTTCGAGCGGTGTGCTTCTGAGAGAGAAGGGGTTAAGTAATATTTGTATATTGTATTGAAAGGACTTTGTCCATTTTGTATGGCGTTTTGGCTAAATTCGAACAGGCAAGGCAATTTGCTCAGCGCATACTTAGCTCTCTCACTTAATGCCTATTTACCGTTCATTTTCAGAGATTAAAAGGGCTCATTGGATTGATATGACAGCCACGACAGTCGATAGGAAGGAAGCAAGAAAAAAGTCGTCAAAAATCTTATTAAATTGAATTAATTTTACGGGCTGATTTTAATTTAAAAATAGTGTTTGTATTAATAATGATCATTGAATACTTTGCATATATTATTGAACATGCTGTTCAGTCTTAGCCGAGATTAGACATAGTCCTTTCAATTTAAAACACGGTGATGTAACGTTAAAAACACACCAATATTGTCAAATGCTGGCCATTTTTACACAAAAGTATGCTGAAACTGCCGATTCTAATATTTTTATTCATTGGCTTCAACCTCCGACATGAGTTATGGCACGTCGTCGACGTTAAAAACCGACTTCCACAAACCCTATTTGATTTGATTGAGTTTAATACAAACTGTTACCCCTTATCCCCCCCCCCCCTTTGGGGAATAAACTTTGTCAAATTCCATCTCGGTGCTACCCCACGCTACTAAGGAACCTCTGTACAAAGTTTCATGGCTCTAAGTCCACCGGTTTAGGCTATGCGTTGCCTGCCCGTCAGCCACGCATTGTATTTGTACCTAGCTACCTAGTATTGAGCAGTTCTGGTGGCCATATGTGGTCTTCATCAGCAGTTCCGCATCACAATATTATGCTTACCGTGAGTAAATGCACGAGTTATTACTAAAAACACAAAAATCACTATAGGTCTGCCTATAATGTTTGAAGAGTTCCCTCTATTTTTTCAGGATCCCATCATCAGATCTTGACCTGGTGTCAATGGGACAAATGGGAAGGTAAACCCTTTCAAACATCGGGCGCTATCGGGGCACATACATAAAAAAAAACATCCGGACGAATTGTAAACCTCCTCCTTTGGGAAGTCGGTTAAAAATGGGTAAAACTATGCCTGGTGGTCAGCATTTAGTCATTTGGCATTATCAAAATGTCATTATTTCAAAATGTCTGCCAAATGTCATAATGGTCACGTTGTCAGGTTTTGCCTCAATGGTGATCGATTTCGGTACGTATGGCTCATAGAATAAGTACGTTTTAAAGTCTAGAAGGTGCTATCTACCAGATCGTGAGATCTTTGCATAGATTGCAGCGCCCCCACCCAATAAAGTAAATTGCAAGCCATGTTTGTAGCTCTGTGTAGTCGGACCAAAACAAACCATTAGCAAACTCAATAAACTAAGACATAATTATTTGAAGTTATAAAACATTCTAGCTTAGACCACCTGGTTAACTGTCCCGTTTTCGATTTGCACACGGAAACATAAAATATCCACCTTTTTAAAACTGTCCCTAATTTAATTAAAACATTGAATAATTTCCCACGCTAATTAATTATTACACTCATTCAAGCCACGCATAATTAAATCGACCATTAAAAAATCAAACTAACCAGGCATCATAAATCATGCCAGTGCCTCGGGCGGCTGAGAAAAAATAAAAGTCTAACCAGCCAGCTTCCTAAACGCCACTTGAAAAAAAAACCATTGAGCTGTCAAAATCGGCATTGTTGGTGCCCGAAGTTGAATTCACACCTCGAACTCTTTTGTGCATTCCATTTTTGAATCGGACGTGCTCTGTTGGGGTTCCTTTGGCAATTTGTGAAAGCGGTTGACGTTTCAATTTCGGACTTTTCTCGGAAGCTTGATTGTTTTGAGACAATATGGTGTCTTTTCTAAGGATGTGGGTCAAGGAATTGCAAGTCCTTTATCTTTTTGTGGACCACCGAAATTGTGTTGTTTGTGGGTGCAGTTGGCATGGCAGTGTAGGTCAATATTGTCAGCGGTTGCTAGTGTTCTGTTATTTCCAATTTAAGCTGTCAATATTTAATTGATTTAGTTTCTAGAACTATGCGTTAGTTCACTGGTTAGTGTAACAGCCATAACTATTTGTTGAACAACTATTATTGCATACATTGATAGGTAGTTTAGTTATTGAAACATAGTGATTCAATAGCGAGACAGTAAGTAATTGGCGAGTGACTTTGTCCTTAGATGGCTGCCCTATACCAAATTTCAGGAAAATACATCAAATACAATCAAATAATCAAGCAGCGTTATCGAAAATTGTGCTTGATCCTCAAAAAAGGTACGGAACCACGTCAGTATTTTTTTTATCCCGCAAAGGCCACAAAACAAATTGGAAACGCGCCCTTTGACGCCTCTCGCAAAAAAAAAGAAAAAGTATTAAACCATAGAGTTTTAATTCCTTTTTTATTCAACAACACTTCAAGTGCTTTTGATCAAAATGCTTCTACGCCACAAATGGTAGGGGTACAGGGTTTCCTAGGGTTTGGTTTCACTAAACTTACACTTAAAGATAATTTGGCGTTATTTATATTGTAAATGGCCAGACAGACATAATCTACTAAACTAAATACCTAGATAAATGGTGTGAGAATGAGATGTGCCTTTAAAATTGGAATTGGATTTGAATTTGAAGATGCCTCTAAAAAGAAAAGGCACAACCACAGACATCGATGGGCGCAACTGTTAATTTATAATTTTTGTTGAATAAAAAAAACTCAAAACAACGCTATCAAATCGATTAATAAATCTGATATCTGGCTAGACTGTGACGGACGACATTTGAAATATATATTTTTTTAGTAATTACGTAGAGGTACAGAAGTAAAACTCTAAATTGAAATATCTGAAAAGTAACGAAATAGGATTGGGTCCAACTAGACAGTAGGTAGAAAATACATGTTATATACAATTAGCGTCGAACGTCGCATCTACGGCAATCAGTGTCCAGGGACAATTGTGTTAGCGAACTGTGATGTAGAGACAGCAAAATTGATAGCTTAAAACTAGTGGCTCTGTGAGCTGTAGACCTCGCGAGTATGTCGGTGGGAAAGCTGAACTGCTAACACACATAAAAAAAATAACCCAAATAATTTTCTTTCAATAACACATACAAACTTATGAATGTACCTGGTTACGTACATACAGTATGAAAGTAGCCGCACCAATAACTTTGTAAACTACATTTCGCGACCTTTAATACAACCTATTGACTTTTTACTAAAATTATATAGTCTGTTTCACTCTCATGGTCTTTACGAATCCAACGACACCTCATTTGTTAATATCCATCAAGCCGTTTGGGTTGTAGCGATTTTTTTACATTTTAAAACCCCATATCTCCGCCATTTAGAAAAAAATCAAAAAACTGGCTCGAGTAAAAAATTCTATTTATTTTTCCAACCTGCTCACAAAATTTCACGAGAATCGATTCATAAATGCGACCTGTAGAGGAGAACAACCGGACATACGAAAGCATTTTTGCCCAAACCTGAAACGGAGACGCTTCGCTCGCTTCGCTCGCTCGGTCAATAATCGACCGTCATGTAAAAATTTAAATAATTTAATAAATAATTAAAATCGGTTTGCTCGCGTTAAGTTAAGACACACCGGGCCAAACTAACAATAGTGAATAATTGTAGTAGTTAAACGTTCTTGATTCAAATTTATTTCTATCGAAAAAGGATCGAGATATCTTGCTTGGTTGTAATCGTAAGGCGGGCCGTGACAATGGCTTTCATTTAGTTTCGATGGAGATATTCGGTATCTCGAATCGATATTTCGACTATGGAGATGATATTGATAGCGCGAGAATTGCCCTCCTGGCATACTACTACTTCAAGTGTAATCCAGAACGGAAGTGCCACAAACGCTCCACTGTTTCTGCGCACCGTACTTTCTCAACAGCAGCGCGTGTTCTCCGTCCATCTCACTTAGAGCACCCCAGACAATTAGTGTGCCAATTGTTGGTGCACTCACTGTACTCGTAGTGGAGGTTCCCCCGCCAATTTGGTAGCATCACTGTATGCAGATGACGAACCGAAGAGTGGTTTATTTTGTATTTAATGTTTAGAAACTTAAATTTAGATTGATGATTTATTATGTTTATTTTATCATCATCCTGCCTGGGTGCATGAAGGTCAGCACAGCATTAGAACTTAGATTTCTTTACCTTAGCTAGATAATGTAATTTACCTCAGTTAGATAATTCCTAATAGGTACCCATATTTCATAAGTACTCACTCACATAAGTCCTACCTATCCTTTTGACATCTGACCACTAAGAGTAGGCACTGTTTTGGGGTAACAAAATGTATTTGCCTTTTTTATGTCTCATCTCCTTTTCCAACCAGCGGTATGATTCTCGCACATTCGAATATTATGTACGGATAATCGATACCTATATCGAGTGAATCCCATACAAAATCATTCGATATAGATGTTGATATCGGTATATCGTCGAATGCGTGAGAATAGATAGAGATACCCCTTGGGTCGATTCTCACGCCTTCGATAAACGAGACCAATATTGACAGATTCCCATACGAAATCACTCGATATAGGTGTAGATATCGTACATCGAATGCGCGAGAATCATGCTCCTGAGCTGTGCAAGGAAAGGAGATCAATATTACCAATACGTCTTTGTAAAAACTTCAATTGACAAACTTTATCTTTATTTTCAGGTAAAATGACTTAACCAACGATGCTTCCGACCTAACCTCAAAGTGGACTCAACAAAAATTTCCGCGAAAAAGCGCGCCATTGCCGTAACGTGCGCCATTCTCTCCAAGATGGCGTCGCGCGGTGTGATTCGCGCGGTTTTCCTGTGCATAGTGGTGTTGTTCATGACAAGTGTGAGAGAGAGCGTCGCTCAGTGTCCGTGGTCGTGTACGTGTCAGAGTGAGACGGTGGATTGCTCTCACAGAGGATTGTTTCAAGTGCCGAAGCACTTGCCGGCGGATGCTGAAAGAATGTGAGTATTTTATTTTCTTGAAAAACACAGTTGCGTCTTCATCTTTCGGCAGGAGCTATGAAAAATGATGATTGGTGTTCGATATTTAACTCGAACGCTAACTAATATAGACCTCAATAAAAAGTCAACACAAAAATGTATGGTCTTCCAATGTATATTTTGGCGCGTGAGTGACGTTTACAGTAGGGTTGTAACGGAGCTCCGCCTCCGCCTCCGAAAGTTCGGAACTTCCGAAAGAAATCATACCTCCGACTCCGAATCCGCCTCCGCCATTTTTGAACGGAGGCTTAACGGAGTTAATTTACGTTCAAAAATATACACGCAATGTGACAGTAGCGACGCTAGGCATCACGGCCGCTCGGCTGAGTATTGATATGAGAACGCAACTGAATGAAGTGAAGATTGTTTGTGCGAATGGAACGCGCGGGCGGTGGGTAGGTATGTTGACAGGAATCAACCTGTCGACTTTTTCACTAGATTGCGTTTCACCGAATAGTTCCTTTATCGAAGTCTTTATTGTCAAAGGTCAAGAACGAAAATGCTTTGATCCAGGGGAATTTAAACTTGAAACAGACTCTAGCTCGCAGTTGTAAATACATAGTTGTGTTGTTACTGAACTTCGATTGTTTTGAATGATATAGTACCTAAATTGCCTCTTCTTAACTATTAATACCGTTAAAAATTATTGTTAAAGTGTAATGTGTAAGTATGTCCTATAGCTTTTGAATAAATAGGTACTTTTCCGAAATAAATCAAAAATACATATTTTTTCTATCTCCGCCTCCGCCTCCGTTAACCTCCGACTCCGCGGAGGCGAAGCTCTTCACCTCCGCCTCCGACTCCGCCTCCGATAAGACGCCTCCGTTACAACCCTAGTTTACAGGGGAGCACCACTTCCACGCAACTTAATGCAAAAAACGTGTCAAAAAGCGTTAGTTCCATCTGTCACCCACTACCCTACACATACACCCACCAAATCCCTATTTTTAGGGGACACATTATTTCCTTTTAGGGGCCACCTACCGGTTGTTGGTATCTAGGCTGCTAGAGGACCCCCTAAATTTAAGAGGCCGGCCTCCGAAACAGTCGTTTAACATCTAAGAAAGAGAGCTAAGTGACCCCTAACTGTTGGTGAAAACCCGTTTTCTATTTTATTACTTGCCTAAAGCTGGATTTTACAAACAAAAAAATATACCGAGAATAACTATCCCGGGGATAATTTGTATGGCAAATGACAGTTCCAAATGAGGATCTGATCTAGGTGTCACTGGTGTCTATGAAAAAGTAGAAGATACTCTCGAGTAACAGTTACTCTTTCGTTGGTAAAATCCGTCTAACTATACTAAATAGTCGAGTAAAATTAACACACACATGCTTACACCCAGTTTCCTGGGCGCTGATTAAAGTTAACAGGTTGGTTAAATCAGTTTCGGCCAATCAAGTTCCGTCATTTTGAATAATAGCGGTTCGTGATTGGCTGAAGCTGAGTTAACCAACCTGTTAACTTTAATCAGCGCCCAAGAAACCGGGCATTAGTCGTTTACTCGACAGCTCCTAGATAATTTACAGCTTGGTTTCAGGTTTTATGTCATGTCAAGGCATCCTCAAAGAATACAATTAGAATTCAATTTTTGACAACCATTTCTTAATATAGGATGGGGGATCTTGTAGGGTTGGCGGTTGAAATGAGAATTAAGCATGTTCCAGACGGATTCCTTTCATGAGGTATCCACAGTTCTTTTGTAAACTTTTTCGCAAAATTGGCGCCATATTGGCAAGAAAAGGCGCGAAACACAAACCATTTCCGGTTGAACGCTCTGTGAAAGCGCGCGAAAATTTTCTATTTTCCATTCTCCTTCGAAGTTGCATTATGTTTTATGTGTGGGGAGAATACAGAGCAGGCCAAGTGTACAGATAGGAGGGGAACATATTGAAAGGAAAGAATGTATACAGGGTGTAACAGAAAGGGGTGTACAAGCCGAAAGAGGGCTGTTAGGGACATCATTCTGAACAACTTTCACCATGGGACCGACTTGATCAGAGCAACTTTATTTTTCACTCCACCATACAGATCACCTGAGCGCTAGGCCCGAAATGTACTGAGTTAATAAAAATAAAGTTTCTCTGATCAAGTCGGTCCCATAGTGAAAGTTGTTCAGAATGATGTCCCTAACCACCCTCTTTTGGCTTCTATACCCCTTTCTGTTACACCCTGTATATTTTCACAGAATCGTTAATGTATTACAAAGACTTTTATTGGTAAGCAGTGTATGCTGGAGTCTCAGGTTAGGAGTCAGGGAGCACTTATCCAGTGGAGAGCGCATAGATACATTTTCCTTTGAAACACAACTCACCAATATACGGGCGGCGGGGGACGAGGTAAGAGAGCTGTGATTGGTCAGCCGCTGCGAAACTGTCTGGCGGCCCGTCATGGTACATAGGTTGCATACGTTGAATACAACTAATGTTTGGCGAGCCGCATTCCCCCGCAGGCGCAGTCAACTGGATATAATATAGTCTCCGTTAGGAGTAGAAGGTCGTGGTAAAGAAGAGCAGTAGCGAGTCTAAATTAGGGCTAATTGATTGTTTTTTAATATTTTAAAACACACGATGTACCCAGCGAATAGTGAAGCGCAAAAAATTCTCCTATAGGTAGGTACTTACTTGTTTCGTTTATAACTTTTGAACAACTAAACATGATTCGATATTAATAAACATCGCAGTGAATTCCACCACAATTTACAGAAAACCGCATTAAAATCCGTCCATCCGTCAAAACGCTCGCTCAAAGAGTGAAACTTTACAGACAGACACTGACACTCTCCGAACATATGAGCATAGAATAAATTATACAGGTGTAAATTAATTAACGGAAAATGAAAAACTACTTTTTAGGGACATCATTCTGAGCAACTTTTATTATGAAACCGATTTGATCGGAGAAACTTTATTTTTCATTTCTTCATACAAATCAGCAGGCCAAAATGTACTGGGAAGTAAAAAAATAAAGTTACTCTGATCAAATCGGTTTCATAATGAAAGTTACCCAGAATGATGTCCACAAAGAAGTTTCTCATTTTGCGTTAATTCATTTACACCTTGTATAGGACCTTTTTGTCGTCGGAGGTTGAAAAAGACTGAGTGAACCTCATTTCCCTACTCTGTGTCACACACGCCCCACAAAATAGTGTATTTTTCTACCGTTTGTAATAAAATAACTTGCCAATCTTGGTACAGTTACATTGAAAGGTTCTTATGTATTATTGCTCCATAGCTGCAGCGATGCGCTAGCCCCCTGTCACGCAAAATGGAGTATTGAATCACTGGCTAAAAGTGGGCACAGTTGTGCCTCTGCCACCCCGTATGGGAAAAGGCGTGACGCTATTTTTCGAGAACTAAGTATATCCCTAGTAACTATATAACTAAAGTGGGACTGGGCTGGCCGAGTTGCTCGAATGCTGCCGAATAGCTGGGCTAAGAGAGCCACAGACTGGCTCCCGGAACATGCAAAGAGAGCCACAGACTGGCTCCCGGAACATGCAAAGAGAGCCACAGACTGGCTCCCGGAACATGCAAAGAGAGCCACAGACTGGCTCCCGGAACATGCAAAGAGAGCCACAGACTGGCTCCCGGAACATGCAAAGAGAGCCACAGACTGGCTCCCGGAACATGCAAAGAGAGCCACAGACTGGCTCCCGGAACATGCAAAGAGAGCCACAGACTGGCTCCCGGAACTTGCAAAGAGAAAGCGTGGCCGACCCAGGAAGAGACGGAGTGATGAGTTGGGTCTATGGGACAAGGAGTGGAGGGAGACCGCTCAGGATAGGATAGAGTGGAAGAGGGAGAGAGGCCTTTGCACAGCAGTGGGACATGGTGGGCTCGTAATAAATAAATAAAAATATATCCCTAGACAAACATACATACGCTAGGTACTTAAAAGTACTCAGTATAAGATGCTAATAAAATGTATGCGTGCAAAGTATCACGGTGTGCGTAATTTTGCTCGGAAAAAGTCAAAATGCATACATTTTCTTTGCGTCCTATTTAGCGAGTGAAAAGTTAGCGAATGCATGTTGTCTGTGGGCCTAGAATCTAAACATCACTTAACTTTACCAAACACTCCGATTTAAATTAACAAAAATTTATAATATAAAGTACCTACTTATAAGAAATAATAATATTACATTACATTTCATTATCTTGATTGCACAGAAAACATATGTAATACAGACACTCAATATAATGTTTCTTACAAATAAATATGAAACCTGACTAAGAAAGAACCTAATATAATACTTATTGCGGCCTTTTATAAAAAGATCTTAAATTCTTACACTTCTCTCCATGACAGTACCAACACTGTACGGGTGGGTTCATATTAGCATCATATTGGTTAGAGGGGTGGCATATTTTCCATCATACCGACAATATACAAATAACGTTGATCTTTCCCTCTAAGCTATGAGTTAGGTATACTATTTTTTGTGTATTAGGGTACCGTACCCGAAGGGTACCAAACGGAACCCTATTACTAAGGCTCCGCTGTCCGTCCGTCCGTCCGTCAGCGGGTCCTAGATCACGAATCGTAATAGCTAGAAAGTTGAAATTTTCACAGAATGTGTATATCTGTTGCCGCAACAACAACAAATACTGAAATACGAGAGATATTACAAATTATAGGGGTCCCCATACAAGAGACTTGTTCCCACGCATTTCAATATGATGGTATATTTCGCGTCAACCCACATCGTTGTGGTAGCTCAGCCGGTACCTATGTTGTATGTAGGCCCTCAATCATGAGGTCATGAGTTCAAATAATCGTGAGGGCATAATTTTTTAAAATATTCTTTTTCTTCTTGTTTTATTGTTTTGAGTGCTAAAGCACAGATTACTAAATAGTTTAAGTTTTGTTGCACGATGGAACGGTACCCTTCGTGTGCGATTCTACTTCTACTTCTACTTTATACTTTATTGCACACAAATCAATACATTATGACAATTAAAAATGGAAATGACATGTACAAAGGCGAGCTTATCTCTATCGAGAGATTTCTTCCAGCAAACCCAGGATGGAAAGGATAAATAAATCAACAATAGGTAGATCCAAGTGTACAACATCAAATACTTAAGTATTCCGACCCGTACTTGACCGATTTTTTTTTCATATTTATTAAATAAGTAATTTGATGGGGAGATGGACTAGCCCCGGAATGGAGTATGGAGTAACTGGCTAAATGTGGGCATAACTTTGCCTCTCTCATACATATTGTATGGGAAAAGGCATGACGCCATGTTATGTATTGATATATGAGAGATATGCAGAGGCTCTACAGCATTGGAAAAAAATTGAAATTTTTCTTCGTCATATTTTCAATCCTATATGGAATTCATTCATAGAAATGTAAGAGGTAAGACTACTTTACAGAGACAACACAATGCAATGATATACTTACTAAAGTTAATTCCAGAAGATGAAAAGTTAAAAATAAATCCAATGTTATATGGAATGGAGTATAGGCGTCTTTAAAATGTCAGTGAAAAAAAAACTACTCATTTTATAAATGTTATATTGGTTTTTGGGTACCACAAATCGAGTTTTATTAACAGTAACTTTAAGCTAACTAAAACATCACTGAATCACAACAAGCACTAAAATAATTTCTTGTGCTAACACAAGAATGACAAACAGAAAACAAAAAGATACAAAAGGATTCCACCATTTTGCAAAACGAATTTACATAACACAGGAGTGCCCAATAAAAAGTACTTTTCCGACTTTTTTATTCCCGCCCCCATCGCACCGGAAGTAATTCGTTCGGTCGACACGCGCGCCCCCTACTTCCTTTTTGTAAACAAATAAGTTTGTTACCAATCCGGCCGCTTCCGGAAAACGTGCCATTTGGAGTAAAACACAGTTTTTTTTGCAAGTTCGTTGTACTGAGTAATGGCTTTTATTTTACAGATTTTACAATCACAATTTATAGTTACTTATTTATTAAACTAGTGGCTCTGTGAGCTGTAGACCTCGCCGTTTTTTGTATAAAAATCGTAAAGCGGTTCATACATACCAAGTTTCAACTGTATAGTCCTAATAGTTTTGGAATTAAGTTGCTGTGACATCCGGACTAGGGTTTGCAAGATCCGGAACTTTTTACTATCCGGATATTATCCGTTTTGAAATTTGATTATCCGGATATCCGGATAATATCCGGATATTTAAAAAAAATAAAAATACAGAGTAAAATGTATGGAAATAGTTGTTTATTTAACTAAATGGACTGCGGATATTTAAAATTATAACAAACAAAATAAAATGCATGGAAATTGTTGTTTATTGAACTGAATGGACTGATGTGATCGTATGTAACAATAATAACAGCTTCATAAGTAATGTTATCTTATACCAATCAAGTAATATTTTACTCAAAATTCTGAATTACATAAAAACATGCTGCCTACAAGTTTCAAATCAAATCAAAAATATCACGTGAGTTTGTGTTGTAGTTGTAGGCTACAACTACAACACAAACTCACGTGGTATTTTTGATTGCACATTGCAGTTCATTTATTCAAACTACAACTGTTTTTCACAAATGTTATTTTTTTATGTCAATAAATAAAATATATAATTTACATGTAGGAAAAATAAACGATGATTTTTAGAAACTTACCTCATAGTAACACAATTATTCGCGTGTAATGCGTCACCAAAAAAAACAACAACACTCTCACTTCGTAAAAGGGTTTACCTGAGACTGAGACAAGGACCCTCTCCTCTGATTACCTATTCCATCCAACGCTACTGCATGCAACGCGATTGGCCCGTTTAGCACAATGACTCTACAATGCGGGCACGGCGCAGGTAGCAACTGCGTGGTAATTATTAATTGCTATAGTTGGACAAATTTAAGAGGTGCCGTTTGACGTTTACTTAAGTCATGAAGATATGGTTCAATGTTGTGTGTGCAGCTGTTTTTTTTTCTATGGATATCTTAAACGTCAAATGGCACCTAATAACTTTGTCCGACTGTAATGTATGAAATTAAATTAAAATCTCTATCTACATTTAACATTACATTAAATAACTCTTTGAAATTGTCATTAATTTATACAAAGCAAAAGCAAAAAAGAGACGTATACATTATGTAGGTAGATATAGCAAAAAAATAATAAAAAAATATTTATTTTTTAGCATGTTTTCATGTCAATCTGACATAACTTTAAGATCCGGATATCCGGATTTTACGTCAGAAATTATCCGGATCCAAAAACTGGACGGATATCCGGATAATCGGATATCCGGATATCCGGATCGCAAACCCTAATCCGGACGGACGGACAGACAGACAGACTTGACGAAACTATAAGGGTTCCTTGTTTCTCTAATGGAACCCTAAAACTGAATATTTTAATGTTAACGTGAGTGTGCGAAATGTAGTTTTGTGGGACTTTTTGTAACAATTGTAACAATAATCTTATTAAATAAATAATTTTTGAATTGAATGGCGATCCACAGGCAAAACGAATCCGCCGATGGCGCTAGTAGCGGTCCGGCCATAAGTGTCAAACTTTGTTTATGTTTTTGCTAAGAACAGATTTGTAGTTAATTTTAGTTTTATAAGGGTTTAATTTTAGTTTTATTGGTCTGTGCATATCCTCGAGTGCATTATTGCAACGAAGTTTTTTCTCCGAATTGCTTTTTCCCATCGCTTTTTCAGGTCGGGATTTTTGGGAAATAGATGAACCCCATTTTTATCACATCCTGGTACGGCACAAAAAGGCATATTATTGAAATCTATTGAAAAATTATCAAAAACCACAGAAAAACGGATCAATTGTACGGGAATGACAGTTGATGACAGTTCAGCCTGGCCGTACCGATGATGCGCCCTCTACAGGGATAAAGTGGCAGTGTGGATCCCCATTGAATTGAACATATATGTCAAAGCCTTTGTTTACTCTTTTGCTATGAGATTTTATTTGAGTGAAGGATAGAACAGTTCAATCACAATATCCGACATCGCTTTATTTATCTGATCTGTCTCAAAGAATAGCCACTTGCCTCTCCTTGATTGCTTGTCGGGTGACCACACAATGGGTGTAACGGAAAGGTTTAGGCATATTTTAGGGGGTTGTTAGGAATGCCATTCTGAGCAACTTTTTCTATGAAACCGATTTCGTATTTCGTATACATATATTTATTGCATCAGAAAAAAAAAACACAAACAATATCTACAGAAAAGGCATGAACAAGGCATACGTTTTGGTTCGGGCGGTCAGCTGATTTGTATAGAGAAATGAAAAATAAAGTTGCTCTGATCAAATCGGTTCTATAGTGAAAGTTGCTCAGAATGATGTCCCTAACAACCCCCTAAAATATGACGACACCTTTCTGTTACACCCTGTGCCCTGTATGGTAAGAAAATCGGATAACATAATATAAATAATAAATTAATGTGTAGCCCATTCATGTCCCCACCGAGCGGCACGGGCCTATACTCGGATACGAGGTTTTATGTTATATTAGAATATAGTTTTTAACCGACTTCCCAAAGGAGGAGGTTTACAATTCGTCCGGTTGTTTTTTTATGTATGTGCCCCGATAGCGCCTAGACGGATGGACCGATTTGGAAAATTATTTTTTTGTTTGAAAGGGTTTACCTTCCCATTGGTCCTATTGACACCAGGTCAGGATGTGATGATGGGATCCTGGAGAAATTGAGGGAACTCTTCAAATATTATAGGCTATAGTGATTTTTGTGTTTTTAGTAATAACTCGTGCTCAGTTAATGCTCACGAGTTAATTTATTCACGGTAATTATAATATTGTGATGCGGAACTGCTGATGAAGACCACATATGGCCACCAGAACTGCTCAATACTAGGTACAAATACAATGCGTGGCTGACGGGCAGGCAACGCATAGCCCTAAACCGGTGGACCTAGAGCCATGAAACTTTGTACAGGGGTTCCTTAGTAGCGTGGGGTAGCACTGAGATGGGATTTGACAAAATTAATTCCCCAAGGGGGGGGGATAAGGGGTTACAGTTTGTAATAAACGCAATCTAATCAAATAGGGTTTGTGAAAGTCGGTTTTTTTTAAAGTTTACTTTTTGTTTCAATTATATTGTACGCGCAGTTCTTCCCCTTACCTCCTATCATCTCCGTCTCCCACCCAACATGGTTTGCTGGAAGCAATCTCTTATTAGAGATAAGCTCGCCTTTGTACACGATTTTTCTATGATATATCTGTTTGTCATCATGTGATGTGAGTACAATAAAGAAATTGCGAAATTACGAGTAAGATTGAGCCATACTCTACCTGGGCCCGAATTGTACTGTACACAAGCATACCACAAGCCTGGCACAAACTTGAATACGAGGCATTTGGTATTCTACTAAAACCGGAATCCAATTCACTAGCGCCAGCGTGACGCCAGCGTACTTCGTATTCTACTATCCAAAACGTACTTACGCTGCCGTCAAACTGGCGCCAGTGTAAGAACGCTTTGGACAGTAGAACAAAGTACGCTGGCGTCAAATTGGCGCCAGCGTAAGAACGCTTTGGATAGTAGAACAAAGTACGCTGGCGTCAAATTGGCGCCAGCGTAAGAACGCTTTGGACAGTAGAACAAAGTACGCTGGCGTCAAATTGGCGCCAGCGTAAGAACGCTTTGGACAGTAGAACAAAGTACGCTGGCGTCAAATTGGCGCCAGCGTAAGAACGCTTTGGACAGTAGAACAAAGTACGCTGGCGTCAAATTAGCGCCAGCGTGAGTACGTTTTGGATAGTAGAATACGAAGTAGGCTGGCGTCACGCTGGCGCATGTGAATTGCGATTCCGGTTTTAGTAGAATACCAAATGCCTCGTATTCAAGTTTGTGCCAGGCTTGTGGTATGCTTGTGTACAGTAGAATTCGGGCCCTGGTTGGTTGGTGGAGGGGTGTCGGGCTAATGGCCATGAGCTGCCCTATTAGGACCTCTGATACAGCTTTACGACTACTACCACCGAGAAGCTATAGTAGCCGGGACCTAACATAGCGTCACACATTTTCCCATACGGGGTGGCAGACGCACAACTGTGCCACATTTAGCCAGTGTCCGATAATCCATTTTGCGTGACAGGGGCTAGCCCATCGCCGCATCGTCCGAAAACACTAAAGGTTTCCGCACAATAAGTGCCACTAGGTAGAACATGAATTAACGCCAAATTCGCTAAGCTAAGCTCGCCTTTGTCACACCTCGGACACTCCATAGAACGCTCGTAAAATAATCACCTATTACTACTACACTAGTGGCTCTGTGAGCTGTAGACCTCGCGAGTATGTCGGTGGGAAAGCTGAACTGCTAACACACATAAAAAAAATAACCCAAATAATTTTCTTTCAATAACACATACAAACTTATGAATGTACCTGGTTACGTACATGCAGTATGAAAGTAGCCGCACCAATAACTTTGTAAACTACATTTCGCGATCTTTAATACAACCTATTGACTTTTTACTTAAACTATATAGTTTGTTTCACTAAAATTATATAGTTTGTTTCACTCTCATGGTCTTTACGAATCCAATGACACCTTATTTGTTAATATCCATCGAGCCGTTTTTTTTTTACATTTTAAAACCCCATATCTCCGCCATTTTGAAAAAAATCTAAAAACTGGCTCGAGTAAAAAATTCTATTTATTTTTCCAACCTGCTCACAAAATTTCACGAGAAACGGTTCATAAATGCGACCTGTAGAGGAGAACAACCGGACAGACATACGAAAGCATTTTTGCCCAAACCTGAAACGGAGACGCTTCGCTCGCTTCGCTCGCTCGGTCAAAAACCAAATGATGTTGTGTGTGTGTGTGCGCTGATGCAAATAAATAGATAAAATACAAATACAAATGTTTGTATACGTGCAAATGTGTGCGTAAACTTTGCTAGGGCTGGTGGCGCGGTAAATGCGGCGATATTAAAGTATACGCGTCGTCACTCGTCCGGCGTTCAGCGCTGTCTATTGATCCTTTAACCAATCCTTTGACGCCAGGGGTGGGGTGCGGTATCTGAATCAGCGCGGGGAAGGGAGTGGCCGTTCTGTACGGAGTACTATTATCTCTTCTGTGCCTTTGTACATAAAATTTTCTTTTAATTTGTTTTCACAACTAGACTACCAAGACGTCAATTAATGTCTATTGCAAGGGGATGAGAACTTAATTTCCCCTAATTTTAATGTATTTTTTTTCCTTTTCGGCCAGGAGAATGACAATCTCTCGACTGAAAGGGCACAGTAAAGTCATGGAATAACTAGCAGTTGACTGATAGCCATTTTATAACCAGTAAATTGATCAATATATGGCGATCCTAACGACGACGACGTACCAAAAGCCCCATCAAAAGTAAACAAGAAAAGTGCAAAACATCCAATAAATATGCAAAACTATAATAAAATGTCCCGACTCCTGACAGGATTCTCATTTTCCTTGCTGTCTGCTCCGCGTCCGTTGCTGTCTTTTTATCACAGAACAGTTCTCGGAAGATATATTACTCTGTGATACGGGGTGAATATCAAGCTGAGTTTAAAAAGGTAAGGGGCGTCCATTAATTACGTGAGGCGTTCAGGGGGGGAGAGGGTCGAGTTGAATCTCATCTTTTCTCACTCTGGGGAGGGGGGGGGGGGGTCTCGGCTAATATCACGTAATTTTTTATTTCGCAAGAAACATTGATTTTGATTAAACATGGGTTAAATTAAGTAAAACATGTTCCTCCACAGAAATATGACCATATTTTTTACAATAATCTATTTATCATGGTTTTTTGAGTGCCTCGAAGTTGTCCGTCGTTAACGCGTCAACAAATTATTTATTTTCTTTTATTTTTTACAATGAATCCAATGCCTTTACAATAGAAACACACATTTTTCAAAATCTCACGTGTGATTGGGGGATGGGGGAGGGGGTTGAGTAAAATCTCACGATATCACACCAGGGAGATACACTAGGTCAGAAAATCGCCGAAAACCCCTCACGTAACTAATGGACGCCCCCTAATGCATCTCTACTATTGTATAGCTTGCCAACGATCATTTGGAACGCGGTGACAGGTGGAACTAACGCTTGATGACAGGTTCATAGAATTAATTTGCGTAGAACTAGCGCCTCCTGTAAACGTCACTCGAGTGCCAAAATATTGTATAGATAAAAGTGAGCACAATGCACTATATAGTGTATGACTTTGACAGTGACTACCAAGACGTCAATTAATGTCTATTGCAAGGGGATGAGAACTTAGTTTCCCCTAATTTTAATGTAATTTTTGTTTCCTTTTCGGCCAGAAAAATGACAATCTCTTCACTGAAAGGGTTTTGTAGATTTGTCAGAGCGTTGACAGTCAGTCAGTTGAACCTTCCAGCTCCCAAACTACGATTAACTTAACAACTTGTCACTTAACTTTAAGGTACGGGAAACCGGCCGTAGGTAACCCCCAGTTTCCGAAAACTAGTTACTGATAAAATTAACCATTTATTCAAAATAGCGGCAGGTGATTGGCTGAAATGAGTTTAACAAGTTGTCCAGCAAATTTTCTTTTATCTCGGCCCCATTTTCCCTGCCGCGACTGTCACCCTACTGTCGAAAGTGATCCTCGCTTCCGGCGTTCGATATAGACTGTTGACCCTCTCGGCAAATAGCAAAGACTTTGTACTTTGTACGACACAGAGTGCGACGAAATGCTGTAGGAGGGTATTACGGCCCTTTGAGGTCCACTGAAAAGTTTTGACAGTAGGGTTGGACACTAACCTGGGGCCTGCTGGGACTAAAACAGAAACAGCAATAAGTGCCAAGTAAGTTCTGCCAATGTCCCGTGTTTTTAGGGTTCCGTACCAGAAGGGTGCCAAACGGGACCCTATTACTGAGACTTCGCTGTCCGTCCGTCCGTCAGTCCGTCCGTCTGTCTGTCACCAGGCTGTATCTCATGAACCGTGGTAGCTAGACAGTTGAAATTTTCACAGATGATGTATTTATGTTGCCGCTATAACAACAAATACTAAAACTCAAAAGAAATTCAATATTAAGGGGGGCTCCCATACAACAAACGTGATTATTTTGCTCATTTTTGCTCGATATTGATAATGGTAGCAGGTAGACGCTTAAAATGTTCACAATATATTGAGTATATTATTTACTTAAAAAATAAATAAGTTAATTAAAACTAAATTAATATTTAGGGGAAACTCCCATACATTTTTTTTGCGGTTTTTTTTATAGATAAAATGGTCCGGAAACCCTTCGTGCGCGAGTCCGACTCGCACTTGGCCGGTTATATAGATTTTACTGTATCTGGATAGGTTCTATTTCGGGAGTGTTTTTAGTGTCGGTTGTTCGTTGCACTACCCGGGAAGGATGTAAAGACTGAAGATTCCAAGTATTTCTTTGAACTCGACTATGAGCTTATTCTTAAAATTAAGCATTTACTTACATGACCTTTATTACCATTCACCAGGTATTACATTTCTTTGTTCAGGGCGGGCCCTAAGCAATCAGAACTTATAAGTCTATTCGTGATAAGAATGCAATAAAGGCATCACTGTCCGGCGGCCTAGCCACGCCCCGTAACCAATCAAATCGTTTCCAATTATCAAGCCAAGTTCACAGTGACCGGTTGAAGGCAAACTTTCGAACGCGAAGGTTGTGTCCTGTCTAGAGATGGGCGGTCTGGGTAAAAAGCATTTGGTATTTTACTGAGTTTTTAGCAAAATTGAGTATTTACTGAGTTTTTATCATTTACACTGAGTATTTATCCGAAATCGAGGCATTTTATTTTTTACTTTATGAAGTCTTGTTTTTATACAAGATCGTGGATTACTTGATAATTATGAAGTAAAGGGTGTTATGGGAGCGATTTAACACGCTTTTATTAGCTTCACTTGTATGTGTGTATGTTTGTATGTTTGCATGTTTGTATGTAACGGAATCTTCGAACGCTCTTTTGATCCACTTCCCGTGATCCGATTGAGCTGAAATTTTGCTTACGTATGTAAGTTATTGACAATGCAATATTTTTTGACTGATAGCTGATCTGACGATGGAGACGGAAGGAGGCCAAGGGATTTCAGTTGCCAAAAGACGCAACCCTATCATGTGTGGGCTCATTTGATTCGTCTTGACGAGTACTTTGATCCCGCATGGGGTCCAGGGTCTGATGTTGGAACCCGAAGATGGAGCCGGAAGTTAGCCAAGGGAACTATGTTACTAAACGATGCAACCCTATCGAGTTTGGGCTCATATGATTCGTTTGGACGAGTACTTTGGTCCCGAATGAACTCCAGGGTCTGATGATGGAGCCGGAAGGTGGCCAAGGGAACTCAGTTAACAAACGACCCAACCC